>CP092879.1:55155533-55222661 GCA_030710605.1 Cordylochernes scorpioides
CGAGGTGGAGCATGTTTTGCTCTTACCCGCCGCCCCTTCCTTTAATGGCGGCTCATTTCCAGGTCACATTGCTTCCGGCGCCTTCCACCCGGGGCAGGAATTCCTGGAATGGACTTCAATTACTCCGTGGACACTGGAGGAATTTCTCGCCTGCTACCTCTTTGTAGCTTTTACTTGATTGGTCGTTACTTCTCTGTCGTTTGGTCGATAATTCTGGTGATACATCTCTTTGGTCTCTTTTTGCTATTGTTATTTATTTCTTCGTCTTTCCTTTTTTATGTGTTCATTCTGGTCATGAAAGACATCTGGTTGAGTTTCAGTTCTTGTTGGTGTTTGTTTATTTGTCTATTGTTCAGGTTTTGTTATTTTGTGTTCATTCTGGTCATGAAAGACATCTGGTTGAGTTTCAGTTCTTGTTGGTGTTTGTTTATTTGTCTATTGTTCAGGTTTTGTTATTTTGTGTTCATTCTGGTCATGAAAGACATCTGGTTGAGTTTCAGTTCTTGTTGATGTTTGTTTATTTGTCTATTGTTCAGGTTTTGTTATTTTGTGTTTTTTTCTGGTCATGAAAGACATCTGGTTGAGCTCCAGTTTTTGGGATTGTTTACTTGTCTATTGTTCTGGTTTTGTCATTTTGCTTTCATTCTGGTCATGAAAGACATCTGGTTGAGTTTCAGTTCTTGTTGATGTTTGTTTACTTGTCTATTGTTGTGGTTTTGTCATTTTGTGTTCATTCTGGTCATGAAAGACATCTGGTTGAGTTTCAGTTCTTGTTGGTGTTTGTTTACTTGTCTATTGTTCTGGTTTTGTCATTTTGTGTTCATTCTGGGCAGGAAAGACATGTGGTTGAGTTTCAGTTCTTGTTGGTGTTTGTTTACTTGTCTATTGTTCTGGTTTTGTCATTTTGTTTTCATTCTGGTCATGAAAGACATCTGGTTGAGTTTCAGTTCTTGTTGATGTTTGTTTACTTGTCTATTGTTCTGGTTTTGTCATTTTGTTTTCATTCTGGTCATGAAAGACATCTGGTTGAGCTCCAGTTCTTGTTGGTGTGTGTTTACTTGTCTATTGTTCTGGTTTTGTCATTTTGTGTTCATTCTGGTCATGAAAGACATCTGGTTGAGTTTCAGTTCTTGTTGGTGTGTGTTTACTTGTCTATTGTTCTGGTTTTGTCATTTTGTGTTCATTCTGGTCATGCAGACATCTGGTTGAGCTCCAGTTCTTGTTGGTGTTTGTTTACTTGTCTATTGTTCTGGTTTTGTCATTTTGTGTTCATTCTGGTCATGAAAGACATCTAGTTGAGCTCCAGTTCTTGGGATTGTTTACTTGTCTATAGTTCTGGTTTTGTTATTTTGTGTTCATTCTGGTCATGAAAGACACATCGGGTTGACTTTCAGTTCTTGTTGGTGTTTGTTTACTTGTCTTTTGTTCTGGTTTTGTCATTTTGTGTTCATTCTGGTCATGAAAGACATCTGGTTGAAGTTCAGTTCTTGTTGGTGTTTGTTTACTTGTCTATTGTTCTGGTTTTGTCATTTTGTGTTCATTCTGGTCATGAAAGACATCTTGTTGAGCTCCAGTTCTTGTTGATGTTTGTTTACTTGTCTATTGTTGTGGTTTTGTCATTTTGTGTTAATTCTGGTCATGAAAGACACATCGGGTTGAGTTTCAGTTCTTGTTGGTGTGTGTTTACTTGTCTATTGTTATGGTTTTGTCATTTTGTGTTCATTATGGTCATGAAAGACACATCGGGTTGAGTTTCAGTCCTTATTGGTGTTTGTTTACTTGTCTATTGTTCTGGTTTTGTCATTTTTTATTCATTCTGGGCAGGAAAGACATCTGGTTGAGCTCCAGTTCATGTTGATGTTTGTTTACTTGTCTATTGTTGTGGTTTTGTCATTTTGTGTTCATTATGGTCATGAAAGACACATCGGGTTGAGTTTCAGTTCTTGTTGGTGTGTGTTTACTTGTCTATTGTTATGGTTTTGTCATTTTGTGTTCATTCTGGGCAGGAAAGACATCTAGTTGAGCTCCAGTTCTTGTTGATGCTTGTTTACTTGTCTATTGTTGTGGTTTTGTAATTTTGTGTTCATTATGGTCATGAAAGACACATCGGGTTGACTTTCAGTTCTTGTTGGTGTGTGTTTACTTGTCTATTGTTATGGTTTTGTCATTTTGTGTTCATTCTGGGCAGGAAAGACATCAGATGAGTTCCAGTTCTTGTTGGTTTTTGTTTACTTGTCTATTGTTCTGGTTTTGTCATTTTTTTATTCATTCTGGGCAGGAAAGACATCAGATGAGTTCCAGTTCTTGTTGGTTTTTGTTTACTTGTCTATTGTTCTGGTTTTGTCATTTTTTATTCATTCTGGGCAGGAAAGACATCAGATGAGTTCCAGTTATTGTTGGTTTTTGTTTACTTGTCTATTGTTTGGTTTTGTTATTTTGTGTTCATTAGAATAAAGACTTCTGGTTGAGCTGTGAAAATGTTTACACATCTTATATGAATATGGTATTTTTCGATCATTCTTTTGATTGGGATGTGCATCAATCTATGGATGCTTGAAATGTTGTAATTGGTGAACAATCTCGAGATTGTGAGAAGCTACGCTAAATTGAACATTCAGAAATATTTATTCTAGTAAAAAGAATGTTTGACACGTCATTCTAAATCTGAATAATAATATTAAAATCTTTGAATTAATGAGTTGTTTGAATTATTTAACCATATTTTTGAATTTACATGGTTAAAGTAAAGGGATAGGTAAATAAGGTAGTTGAGACAGGAGATAAAGAATGCCTGAAGATTTAAGAAAGCGGTGGAAGATTAGACTGATTCTATCATTGGTCCTCTGTACAGGAGCGTTGGTAATGGCAGGTTTGGCGGGTGGAGCTGCCGTAGAGGTTTCCCGCCGAGAATTACCTCCTGCCGGCTCCACCTTGTTGGTATTGTTGGCGATAGGTGCTACGCTGGGACTTGCCGGGATGGGAATACGTCTCCTACTTCAGCCTGGACCTTCAACTACGTCGGTGACTCCACGGACAACTCCCCCGGTACTACTACCGCAGCCTCGAGCTGCCTCTCCACCGCCGTCTCCTGATTACATGCCTATGGGACCTCCTCCTTGTCTAGCCCTAACTGAACCTTCAAAGAAACATGTTACCTCCCATCCTTTATTCTGGATATAATCTTTACCCAACAAACTGACTATTATGCTAGTTCAATAAATATCTAAGATAGAAGTTTTGTCGTTTTTTGAGTTCTCTCTAATCATTTTAGTAAAACACCAAGAAAAAACATAGGGGTGTCGTATTTTATAAGGTTGATCCAAAAAAGTTTGTAAACATATTATGATCATAATTTATATCTTGAAGAAGGAACAAAAGTTAAGGGCGACGTGTTTCTTTTATTAACGCTGTAAATTCGGCAAGCTTTCGGACTTTGACGTCCTTCGACAGGCAACTTTTTCCTCTAAAAGCCTGTCGAAGGACATCAAAGTCCGAAAGCTTGCGGAATTTACAGCGTTAATAAAAGAAAAACGTCGCCGTTAACTTCCTTCTTCAAGATGATGTCAGACGATTCATTCTCTTGTAATTTATATTTTACAAGTATTTACGAAATTTTGGGACAACCATAGTAATTACGGTAACCTTGGTAGAATTATAACAGAATTCTTATAGAAGAATGATTTAATCTCTGATGTTTTATATCAAGGATGGTCAATCAGCAGGTGAGCCAAGTTACGGAATTACAAGGTTGTCCCAAAAGTTCGTTAACACTTGAAAAATATAAATCATAGTCATAATATGTTTACGAACTTTTGGAACAACCTTACTAATATTGGTAACTTTCGTAAATTACGAGTATAACAGAATTCGTATTTTTTAATCTCTGATATTCTATATCAAGAGTGGTCAATTAGCAGGTGGTCCAAGTTACAGAATTACAAGGTTGTCCTAAAAGTTCATTAACAGTTGAAAAAAATGAATCATAATATGTTTACGAACTTTTGAGACAATCTTATACCTTATTTCCATATTACCTCTGAATCATTTTGAATCATTTAGTAAAATGACCATGTAGGTTGAAGTGAAGTAGAGAAGAGAATGAATTAGGTCTGAAATCAGATCCAGGATTTCTTCCTTAAAAAACAGTCGATGGGCGTCGCTATGTCACTTACAGACGATCCGTTTACATATATCCCATTAGAATATATAAAATACAGTAAGTTTTGACCAAGTAGTGGAAGTTTGACTGTTTAACAACCATGGCGTATGCACAAAGGAACGTGTGGCCATTGGACATGCGTCGGACCAAAAGGCTGTTGTTGGGTGCTGCGCTGCCTGGAGTATAGAAGCTTCATCTATTATTCCTTCCTGTGGTGAATCTGTATAAGACCGGTGGTCTTAATAAAGCTTTGTGTGTGTGTGACTGTTTAACGCGGCTTTTCTGTTCCCTGGTCATCATCGCATTGAATATTCACCCGCATTCTCAGCTCAACGAATGGCCAGATTCCATTTTCTCCTCACGGTTATGCAACTTAAACTTGATATGATCTCTGTATGGCCTTACAGCCTCCAACTATACCAACAGGTTACCTCATCGATGTATTTTATTCGGTTATAGAGAGCCTAAATATAGAGGGCATAACGATATACACTCATGGACAAAACTTAAGGAAGTTGTACCTTTTACTATGTATATCGGGATTGAGACAATAACTCTGAAAGATACACTCATGGACAAAACTTAAGGAAGTTGTACCTTTTAGCATGTATATCGGGATTCAGACAATAACTCTGAAAGATATTATAGTGAACTTTATTGAAGACATACGAGATAACTAAGTGTGAACAAAATTGCCTCTGTCTCCTTAAAAAATATAGACTACTGGCGATATCAAAGCCTTTCCACTTCCTTAAGTTTTGTGTCCATGAGAGTATATTCACGAACCTTTTTATGACAAAAAAGAAATGGTAAATGTATGCAAAGGATTATAATTACGATGGGAATGTGGTTGTGATTTCTTGTAGTGTAAATGCATCACCTGTCTACACATGATAGTACTGTATACTTACAAGGTGCTATAATCCCGTTACAGTATAAGAGGATACAAGTGGAGTAAAAACCTTTACTTTAAAGGAGGTATTGATTCCAGGTTATAGGACCCCGATGCGAACCGTGACTCATCTGATGCGTGATTTGGAATAAACGAATTTAATCTTCCTGTTGAAGAAGTTGAAATATTCTTGTTGTTTGTTACGATTGTATCCAGAGCGTTTACATGTTTATAGCATGTTCTCTTGTACAAATACTGTTCTTGTGTACAGGACATGGGGTTATAGCATGTTCTCTCGTATACATCCTAGGCTTGTCCACCGCCTGTTCTTGTATACAGGACACGTGATTATAGCATGTTCTCTTGTACAAATCCTGTGCTTGTCCACCGCTTGTTCTTGTATACAGGACACGTGATTATAGCATGTTCTCTTGTACAAATCCTGTGCTTGTCCGCCGCTTGTTCTTGTATACAGGACACGTGATTATAGCATGTTCTCTTGTACAAATCCTGTGCTTGTCCACCGCTTGTTCTTGTATACAGGACACGTGATTATAGCATGTTCTCTTGTACAAATCCTGTGCTTGTCCGCCGCTTGTTCTTGTATACAGGACACGTGATTATAGCATGTTCTCTTGTACAAATCCTGTGCTTGTCCACCGCTTGTTCTTGTATACAGGACACGTGATTATAGCATGTTCTCTTGTACAAATCCTGTGCTTGTCCGCCGCTTGTTCTTGTATACAGGACACGTGATTATAGCATGTTCTCTTGTACAAATCCTGTGCTTGTCCACCGCTTGTTCTTGTATACAGGACACGTGATTATAGCATGTTCTCTTGTACAAATCCTGTGCTTGTCCACTGTCTGTTCTTGTACACAGGACACGTGATTATAGCATGTTCTCTTGTACAAATACTGTGTTTGTCCACCGCCTGTTCTTGTACACAGGACACGTGATTATAGCATGTTCTCTTGTACAAATCCTGTGCTTGTCCACCGCCATGTTTCTTGTACAAATCCTGTGCTTGTCCACCGCCTGTTCTTGTACACAGGACACGTGGCTATAGTATGCCTGTCCAAATCCTGTGCCCCGCCCATCTCACCCAGGTTACGCCACAGCAGAGACTTGTGTTTATATAGCAGCAGCAGCGTGTGAGGAAAGTTCTGGACAACTGCCACGATGACAGGCAATGTGGTTTTTTAAATAGAAGAATGTGTTGCTAAACCACCAAATATTTACATGGACACAACTGAAAGTTTGTTTGCTCCCCACACATTGCTTTCTTTCGAACTCTTCATCAAAACTTTTGACAGTTTGGATGGGAAAAAATTCATTTACACACACACACGTTTTTCTTTTAAAAACTTTTTTTATATAGCTTTTCTAATCTCAAAAGGTATAAAAAAGATAAAATACAAATAGGTTGGCTATATAATTGTGAAATGACATCACAATGGTAGTTTTAATATTATATATAAACTTCTATAGATCTTGTTTTCATGCCAATTTTCAATTAGAAAATATATAAGATGATGGAGACGCTGAAATACTGTTCTAGAATTCAAATTATCCAATTGATGCTGTTCTTAGATATGGGGGATTGAAGATTCAATCTTTCTGTTTTGTTTGTTGTTCATATGTTACTGTATATGACAGGTTAAATTTCACTTTCTCTTTAAAACTAGAAAAATTAGTATATATGTTTAAAGTCTTCTTTTTGGGTTATATAAATTCTACAAGGCCGCAGTTCGGAGAAGATTAATTGAATTGCCGAATGCCGTGGTCCATTTGGATGAGGAAAGCGAAGACTAGAGAACACGGTTGATTCTACACTCGTTTGTTCAGTGATTCGCTAACCATGACGTATGTACAAAGGAACGTGTGGCCATTGGACAAGTGTCGGACCAGGAGGCTGTTGCTGGGTGCTGCGCTGCCTGGAGTATAGGAGCTCCATCTATTATTTCTTCCTGTATAATAAAGCTTTGTGTGTGTATATATATGTTATATTAAATTATTTTTTCATTTTAAATTATATTTCATAGATTAAAATATTCTGTTTATATCTACCACCAGATGTCGGGACTTTCCCTATATAAACTCGTTGTTTCACGATGGCCGGCTCAAAACCTTTGTACATTATGTAAATAAGTTTTCTTTTTTTTTTATTCTTACACCTTAAGCCAGGCAGTACTTTTACTAAATTATTTTTTTATATATATTCCTTAGCTCAAATAAAGAAATCTCTGATCAAAACTACAGGGTGATCCAAAAGTCCCGCACAACTTTAAAAATTAATAACTCCGCGAATATTTGCGCTAGAGCAATGCCGTAAACACCATTGGGTTCAGGATGCAATGGGATCTTTTATGGCAAATAATGAAAAATTCGAAATTGATTTTAGTTACAACTTTATTCGCTAGATGGCGCTCTACCAGAATCAGCTATTCAGCGGCCAAATTGTGTGATAAATTGAAAAATATAACTGAACGACACGTATTTTTCCTTTTTGAATACCAGGAAAGAACCCTAATAATATCAAATGATAAATTAATAAAACACCATTTCGCCAAAAGTTAGAAGAAATGGTTAACGATTTTTAAATACAATCTGAGATATGTAAAATAGGTAAATGCAAATTAAAACATGTAGCAAAAAATATCTATATTTTAGATGGGGTTTTATGAAATAGATTGAATGTTTGAAAAACACTGCTGATATCAATAAACGATTTTTTGAAATGTTAATATAGTACCAAAAATTATGATGGCACTACTAATAGGATTTCGTGCTATAAGGAATGTGTAGTTTCTTGACTAATTGGCGACACTTGACTATTTAACTGGATATTTGTCATGATCCAAAAATGAAATATAGAGGGGAGTGACAAAATATATTTGTCGTACTTTATTCCAAATATCCTATGGGTTTGTTAAATGTTATCATTGTTTATTATACTGTACATAATTTTGAAAATGTATCCCCTAAAAAAATCATTTTTAAATCGACCTTTTGCGTTGAAAAACGTGGTAGTAAAATCATTTTGTATTATTTTTTTTGCAAAATTTCTAAAGTTGGTGGGGGGGGGGGGGGGGGGGGGGAACAGAGAATATTCCTTATGCTATTTCTTCTAATGAGCGAAAAGCGATAAACTAAACATAAGGGGTAAAATTGTGTATACCAGTGCTATCCGAGAAGTTATAACACTTTGGCCTGCACGACATAATACTGTATAAGATGTGGGCAAATGACAAACAAAAAAATTACTGTTCACAGAAAAAAAAAGAGTCAAGATGTGAGGACAGCATTTATTATTCCCATAACCCAAAACAAAGAGCTGCAAAATATAACACATGAGGTAACTGCCTTCTCTCTTGTATTAGGTCACAATCCTTGCTCAATGTGGCGCCCTTCATTCTCAAACACCGCCTGCAGACGATAGATGACAGAATGGTCACAATTAAATAGTTGAAATTTATAAAACGTGCCATCTGATAGAAGCCTTCAACATGGCCAATGTGGTAGGCCGGCATCGATAAAAACGCGACTTAATGTACCCCCATAACCGAAATTGTAAGGCGTCAAGTCTGGTGATATTGAAGGCACTGGTATATAAGTGGCGACTTATCAACGAACTTCACCAAACGTATCCTTCAGCAATTGTTTGGCACCGCGGGAGATATGAGGAGGTCCTCCATCTTGCATGAATGTTATTTCGCTTAGTGCTTGTCTGTCCTGCAATATGGGAATAACCTTTTCTCTCAAAAGTTGAACATTACGTTCACCAGTTACAAAAACGGTTTTAAAAGTTCTTCCATCAAAGAAAAATGGCCAATAATAAAAGAAGAAGTGAACCCACACAAAACTTTAACTCTGGGCTGATGAAGTGGTATTTCTGTAAAAATCCTAGGGTTTTCTGCTGCCAAAATGAGGCAGTTTTGAATGTTAAATTCTCCCTTTAGATAAAAGTGAGCATCATCTGTTCTTAGAACATTTGACAGCCAGTTTTAATCAATATCAATTTGCCGGAATACCCATGCAGCGAATTCTTGACGCTTCTCAAAATCGCTTTACTTTCAACTCGTGAAAACTTTGAATTTTGTTAGGGTATTTTTATAGAAAAATTCTAAATGTGTGTTCTCTCCAAACTGTTCCATACGAAATCCCCGTTTGTCGAGAAACTTGTCTAGCACTTACTTCTCCATACGTGGATAACGTTTCAATAGCTTCAGCATTCTGCAAAACCGTAACAGCCACTGACTTGCATGTCGATGGTCTTCCACTCCGAGGTTTTGCTTCCAGAGATCCAGTTTCCTCAAAACTTTTAATCAATCGCTTTAGAGAGAAGCAACTCATTGGTCCCTTACCGCTTCGAATATCTTTAAAGGAACGAAACGCTCGTAAAGCTTCAGTGGCAGATTCTGAATCACAATTTAAAAAAATCACCAAGAGTGCTTTATCCTGTAGTGACGGCATTCCAGGGGGAAGGGGAGAAGTCCGACCACACCTCCTTGCGGTCCCCCCTGGACCCTTGGAATATTTGACCAAATTCTGGTTCGTTTCCAAGATGACTAACGTTGCAACGGCACCCATTTTCAAATGAAGAGCAAAACTGATATCTCCAGTAATGCTACCGCGTCCGGGGTAACCGCCGCGTCAGGAGCTGCAGCTCGAGCTCATGATGAGAAATCTACTACGAGGACACAATTCAATCTACTACAACTCAATATAAATGGTACCCAGAGGATAATAAAGAGCTGACTTGTCTTCTCTGTGACAACAATGTGCATATTGCTTGTCTTCAGGAGACAAAATTGAATCAGAATCTGAGATTCTATATCAAAGATTATACAACACTACGAAAGGACAGACCGGGAAAATTCGGAGGAGGACTTGCCGTTTTGATTAAAACTCTAGAAATCAAATTTAAGGAAATCGCCTATAATCAGAGTAAGCCTAGAGAAAGCACGACAGAAGCTCAGGCAATAGAAATCTATCTTACAGATAAAACATTTCCAATCATAAATGTTTATCACCACGATAATACTAGCATCAATACAGGCCTGATAGAGACATTAAGTGAAGCGTCTTCGGATATCGCAATCATACTTGGTGATTTAAAGCCGAAAGACCAACTTGGGGATCACCTGTCCAGGATAACAAAGGTCAGCAGGTTGAGGACATGCTAACCGACCTCGACCTTACACCGTTAAATAACGAAAAGAACACCTATCTATCAAAGTCCACAGACACAGAATCCGCAATAGACATCACAGCGATAAATTACAACATCGCACCCACAACACAATGGAAAATTCTGAAAAGTGCAATCAGTGACCACAGACCAATTTTAACAACCCTAAAATTCAAAATTGAGAATTTCCAACAGAATAAAAGAAAACTGAAAAAAAATCACAGAAAAGCTTGAAGAACTGTGCAACGAAGAATTAAATCATAGAACGATTGACAAAAAATTGGAAAAATTCTCTTCGAACATATCCAAAGCTGCAAAAGTATCGATACCTAGAGGTAGACGTAAAGACCTGTGAATACTTTACTGGAAGGACCACAATATCGAGGCAATGATTGCAGAGAGAGACAATATCAATGAACTTCTTAAAACAAATAAAACAGAAGAAATCATAAAGGAACTCATTGAAATTAGTCACAAAATAGAACAAGAAATTTGGATATTCAAACAAGAAAAATGGGCAGAATTCTGCGAAAAAAAATGGATCCAAAAAAGGAAAGCCATCACTGAAATATAATTAGTGTTATAAAACAATAAAAACCAACACTAATCCTCCAATACTCTAACCGATATGAATAGCGAGAACGAACAAACAGATGGCTGAAATAATTGCTGAATATCTTTCAAGCACTTCCAGACTCAGCTATACGAATGAAGGCAGGACTCTAAAAAATAATGTAAACAGGTTAGTTAAACAAGCAAGAAATTACCATCAACAAGATATTTACTCGAGAGAATTCACACTGAATGAGCTAAACTCATCAATAGGAAAGTTAAATACAAGATGTCACCTGGAGATGCTCTAATCTTTGGTCAAATGATTAAACACTTTGGAGACAAAGCTGAAAAATCAACTCCTACGAATACTGAAGATTTTCATGGCAAACTGGTAAACTACCAAAGAATTTGAAGATATCAATTATAGTGCCAATACTGAAACCAAACAAAGATGCCAAGGAATGCAAGAACTATCGGCCAATTGCTCTTACCAGCATACTTTGTAAAATAACAGAATGAATTATCCACTGTAGGCTCATAGTCTGGATCACTAACAATAATAAAATAAACTTCTACCAAACTGCCTAAAGATCCAGACACTGTACAACTGATAAACTGTTCTACTTCTGTCAATCAATAATAGATTTCTAGGAAAAACCGCCAAAGAAGACAACGGCCGTATTCCTGGATATGACCTCAGCTTTTGATCGAGTGTGAAGGGAGAAATTACTTGAAAGGCTGCACAACATCGGAGTAAAAGGAAAAATCTTAATCTGTATTGCAGACTTCTTAAGGGGAAGAAGGATAAAGGTCCGGGTCAATGGAGCACTTTCCAAGGACCGAAGAACATGGGCTGGTGTACCTCAGGGATCTGTGCTCAGTCCTCTACTCTTCTCGCTATATGTTAACTGTTGTTTATGTAAATAGATGAATATTATTTATATTATTTAAAGCCTCATTATGTAAAAATATATGTATATATAAATTGGACATTTGTTGTTGGCCATGGTCAAGTTTGAGCTCTTGTACGTCGTCTAATTACGACACAACAAAAGTGGCGACGAGGATGCGCGATCTACAGAGCCAGTAAAAAGCTGAGGAAAACGGAGTCTATGAAAGTATAACAACTACATCTTTTAAACTATCTGGATCAAGAATACAAAAGATTAGAAAAGATCAGCATGACAAGTTCAAAGTTAATAGTACCTTTTAGATGCTATACTTCGAACTTTTTGTACAAAAATTTGAGGCTTTCTTTTTGGCATCTGAAGGAGGAGATTAAAGTGCTGATTTTTACCTCGCTACCAGATTCTGAAACTTTGAAGCAGGGAAACGACATTTTATTCCTTGTCTAATGAAAGATCAACCCTATGATACTATCATTCAAAGAATTAAGCTTCATTTGGATCCAAAGAAAAAAGTGATACCAGTGGTATCATACCACAGCGATGCAGATTTTTAAAGAGAATTCAACAGGAAGGAGAATCAATTTCGGAATATCTTAGAGAATTGAAACATTTAGCAATAAATTGTAATTTCGGCGATATGCTGGGAACCATAATGCGAGACCGTTTTGTGGCTGGAATCAAGTTGGAAAGCCTGCAAAAGAAGCTACTACAAGAAAACGACGATGTCACCCTGGATAAAGTTTTGCAGTGGTGATCTCGTTCGAACTGGCGCAGATAAATACAAGAGAATTACAAGATAAATTAGTGGTCAAGAGATCCCCTGTGAATGGAAAAGATAAAAAGGGTGAGTACAATAATAGTATGGTGCAGCATAGGCCTTTCAGGCAAAGGGGAGAAATAATGTGTTATAGATGTGGTGAAAGACATTCACACGTGGCCTCTGTTTGCCCTCATAGAACAAAGACTTGTTTTAAAATGTAAAAAACTAGGTCATTTAAGTAGGGTCTGGAAAGCTAGTAAAAAAATGTGGGGATGTAAATTTGTACAAGAGGACTCTATATATTCTGTACAGGGCGAAACTGATGCCACAATAAATTTAAGAGTAGATGAATATTCTTTGTGCTTTACAATAGATACAGTAAGTCCAGTTATGTTAATACCTAAATATATTTATAAGATTTATTGGCAAGGTAAAAAATTATTTCAACAATTTTAAGATTAAAATCCTTTTGTGGTAAATCAATAGATATTATAGGGCAAAGAAATGTTTTTGTAAAAGAAGCCATCCAATATTTACGATTAATAGTTGTAAATGAAAAATCCAGGTGATTTTGTTAGAAAGAGAATGACTCAAACAGTTAAAACTTGATTATTCTAGATTGTTTAGCATTAAAAATTTAAATAATGATTCTAATAGAAATAGTTTGATTGATAGATATGAAGATTTGTTTAACAAAGATTTGGACTGTCTAAAGGATGTTAAAATATTTTAATTTAAAATGTGACTCCTGTGTTTTGTAAGGCCAGAAGTTTACCTTTCTCTCTAAAAAACAAAGTAGAGAATGAAATTGATCGTTTAGTGATTTCTTGCATTTTATAACCTATAGTTCATGCATATTGGGCCGCTCCAATAGTACCGGTATTAAAAAAGGATGGTAGTGTAAGGATATGTGGTGACTTTAGATGTACAGCTAATAAAGAAATAGAATTAGATAGGTATCCCCTTCCATCGATCGATGAGATATTTTTAAAATTATCTAGAAGCACCGTATTTTCGACTCTAGACCTATCACGGGCTTACTTACAAGTAATGTTAGCGGAAGAAGCCAAAGCTGTTGTTGATATAAACACAACAAAGAGGTTGTTTTCTTATAAAAGACTACCATATGATGTAGCGGTAGCACCAAATAAATGTCAGAGGATTATGGAAGGTCTATTTGCTGATTTGCCAGGTGTGGCCTGCTGCATAGATGATATTTTGGTTGCAGGAAAAAACTTTGAAGATCATGAACAAAAGTTGGATCTAGTGTTTAGAAGATTGCTAGAAAAAGGTTTAAAGTTAAACAGATATAAATGTAAATTTAAAAAGAAATCGGTGGAACTAGAAAAGAAAGCGTTGAGCATAACTTTTGGCGTTGAGAAATTCAGACAATACTTACTGGGACGAAAAATTTTATTGGTCACAGACAACCGACCCTTAATTCATATATTTTCACCTCATAAACCAATTCCCATATGTGCATCATCCAGAATTAAAAGATGGTCCTTAAAAATATCTGCATTTGATTATACTGTGGAATTTCGAAAAACTAGTGATAATTCCAATGTTGACGCATTGTCACGTCTTCCTTTAGAATCGAGTGTCAGGGAGTCTCTTGATGAAGACCAGGTACTTCTTCTCAGGAATTTGAATGAGGTACCGTTCTCTTTTATGGAGGTGGCATATGAGACGCCCCAAGATAAAATACTGTCTATAGTATTAAGGAATGTTAGAGAAGGCAACTGGAAATTACCAAGGGTACCGAGAGAAAACCCACTAGCTCCTCATTATAAGATCAATGAGGAATTAAGTTTGGAGTTTGGTTGTCTTCAATGGCTTGAAAGAGTGGTAATTCCCCAAAAATTAATATCTTTAATTTTAAATGACTTGCATGAAATACACATGGGGATTGTTAAAATGAAGATGATTGCCAGACGGTATTTTCTGGTGGCCAGGCATAGACAGTAACATCGAGGAGTTAACTAAGAATGTATAGTATGCCAAGAATCGGCAAGCATGCCCCCGGCTACCATCTCGGAATGAACTTGGCCCAAAAAACCGTGGCATCGACTTCATCTTGATCTAGCGGGTCCGTTCATGGGAAGAATGTTTTTGGTTCTCGGGAACGCATACTCAAAGTGGATAGAAATTTTTATCATCAAAGATATTACCAGCAAAACGATTATAAATCATCTTAGAGAAAATTTTGCCAGATTTGGATTGCCCTAAATTTTGGTTACAGATAACGGAAGACAGTTTGTCTCCGGTGAATTCGAGCGATTTACCAATATGAATGGTATATGGCACACTAAGACCAGTCCGTATAATCTTAGTACAAATGGTTTAGCTGAGAGCTATGTAAGAGAGTTTAAAAACCTTTTGAGAAAGAATAACGGGAAGGATGATTTAGAGACGAATCTACAAAGATTCCTATTTGCTCATAGAGCATTCCCCCAAACTGTAATAAAAGAATTCCCCCGCGGAACTGCTAATGAAGAGAAGTTTAAGATCAAGATTCTCGAATTTAATACCAAGATGGGAAATCTGCGAGAGCTATTTCATGAGGCCGTAAGAAGGCAGGAGCAGTTTACTACAGGTTGCGAGGTTTATTTCCACAACTATGCAACTGGACCTAAACGGTTAAAAGGTACCATTTTGAAATTATTGAGCTACCGTCACTACCTTATAAGTTGCGAGGGCGTCGTGTATAAGAGGCATATCAATCAATTGCGACCTGTGAGAAAGAAACAAGTGGAGACAAGAAATTTGATACTTCCTCGAACATCAGGAGAGAAGCCTGTAGGGTGGAAGTCAGAAATAAAGTGAAGAGGAGGTTCCAGAGGTTACATCAGGAAACAAGGAGGAGACTGCCTCTGTGCACGTACCCTCTTGCACTCCTAGACCAGGGCCTGTTGCTGTGCACGTGCCCTCTTGCACTCCTAAACCTGAGCATGCCGCTGTGCAAGTGCCCGTCCGCAGTCCTAGACCTCAGAGAGCCAGGAAACCCCCAGACCGACTGGAGTATTATTAAGGGGGGAGATGTATATAGTCTATGTAAATAGATGAAGATTATTTGCATTCTTTAAAGTCTCATTATGTAAGAATATATGTGTATATATATTGGACATTTTTTGTGGGCCAAACGAAAATAATAAGAGTTAAATAAAGAGTCATGGTCAAGTTTGAGTTGTTGTACATCTAATTACGACACAACCTTAACAACATCCATCCTCACTGAAGACACAAAGGTTGCCTGTTATGCAGATTATATAGCCATATGACACACAAGTAGCAGTATAGAAATTTCAGAAAAATACTGAACACATCAATGAGAGGACTGGAGAAGTGGGCAATGAAACTCAAAATGACAATAAACCCAATAAACACAAACCTATAGGTCTCCTTCACTGACAGGAAAAAGGGCATGAATTTAACTCCAAAATAAGCATAAACAACCATATAATTGAAAAAATTAGATCTCCAAATTACCTAGGTGTGATACTTGATGAGGAATTGCGATTTACAGAACACATAATTAGCACCTCAAATAGAGCTACCAGAAACCTAAACATTCTGAGAAGGCTATGTGGAACAAATTGGGGGCAAAACCCAAAATTCTCAGAACAACATATATCATCTTAATAAGGCCACCTGTTTGGGCTCCCTAAAGTTCATCACTAAAAAGAAGACTAGACAGTGTTCAAGCAAAAGCGGCCAAATTAATCACTGGTTCTGTTTCAAATACCAACAATTAGAAAATTCAGAGAGAATGTGGTCTAGACCTACTTGAAAGAAGAAGACAATTAAAAACAATAAAATTCACCAATAGCTTAAAAACTAAAGAAACCGAACACATATCCGATAGAACCTATTTAAACTGGACACAAAAAGAGCGGCTCAAAAGATCTTCAACACTTCAGTACGACAACAATATTAGAAAGAGCATAAATATGAAACATAATGAATTTCAAATTCGAGAATAACCAATATTTCCTACCCCATTGCCATCAAATGTAATCATCAATCTTAACCTGAACGAACCCTGCAATAAAAAAAAGAACAAAAACATACTTAAAAAGAAAGGACTTGACACAATTGGTTTATGCGATCAGATAAATTATTTAACAGCATATACAGATGGATCATCAGACCTTACCATAAGTAATGGAGGGGATGGAATTAACATAATACTGCAAGATGGAACATACATCAAAATCAAAGAAGGAGCAAGAAAGATTTCACTTGTGAATTGACAGCTATCTGGAAAGCTCTTGATGTATGCCTTAACCAACCATCCCTGCATCAAGCAGAAGGAATTATAATATACCGTACAACGACTTCATATCCGATCTAGAAGCAATTCAGAAGGGCAATACTATAATCACACAGAAAATACACTCGTTACTTACTCAACTGATATCATTGGAGAATAACTGCATTCTATAATGGATTCCTGCCAGTGTTTGGATCGGGGTTAATGAAATGGCAGTTGAATTTGCAAAGGAAGCCAGAAGGTTGAGCCAAAGGAAAGGACAAATGCCATCATTTGACGCTAATGCTTTGGAAAAATACAAGATAATTGAACAAAAATAAGGAAAAAAATCAAAATGCGAAATAAACACTGAGAAAAAAATGACAAAAACTATAACACGGCTTAGAACAAAACACTATAAAGAAATGACAATACATCCAGATGGCACTAGAACCTATAGGACATGCAACAACTGTCCTGGTGTGGAACTAACAGTTACTCACATATTCTCATGCCCAGCAATGGCCGCAGTCTTGCAGAAATTTGACATAGACCCAGAGCAGCTGCTTTACACACCCAAGATAGTGGACAATGCTGCTGCTGCTTTGATAGAGATGCATGGAGACATATGAGGCTCTTTATTGGACACAACAAAAACAACAACGGCATTCCAGAGTAAAATAAATCATCAGAGATAGATAAATATTTTTCAAATGAATTAAAATAAATATAATCGATACTGAGAGAAAGTTGAATTAAAAAATTAGAAATTTAAATTTAAATAGCTGAGAGGATTCCAGCAAACCGAATCTAAAATATCAGTTTTTTTTTGCTACATGTTTTAATTTGCATATACCTATTTTACATATCTCAGATTGTATTTGAAAATCGTTAACCATTTCTTCTAACTTGTGGCGAAATGGTGTTTTATTAATTCATCATTTGCTAGTATTAGGGTTCTTTCCTGGTATTCAAAAAGGAAAAATACGTGACGTTCAGTTATATTTTGCAATTTATCAAACAATTTGGCCGCTGAATCGCTGATTCTGGAAGAGCGCCATCTCTAGCGAATAAAGTTGTAACTAAAATCAATTTCGAAAAATTCATTATTTGCCATAAAAAATCCCATTGCATCCTGAACACAATGGTGTTTACCGCATTGCTCTAGCGCAAATATTCGCGGAGATATTAATTTTTAAAGTTGTGCGGGACTTTTGGATCACCCTGTATTTTATTATTATTCTTTCAAGACTTTTGTCACGACTGCATTACCATAGCATAATCCTCAAGATCATAATCTCAATCTTGAAAATAATTCCTCTATAAGCAATTAATCTCAAAACAGAAACTCTCATTTATTTCTATAATATATATGTTATATTAAAATATTATTTTATTTAAAAATATATATATTTCATAGATCCAAATACTCTGTTAAATCGACCGCCAGAGGTCATGCTTCCTCTATAAAAACTCGTTGTTGTTTTATCCCAATGGTTGATTTCGTTCTTCCCCGTTGGTCATCCCAATTGCACATGAATCCTGCCAAGAAGAAAAAGAAGGCCTACAAGCCCATCGTGAACGTCGCCGACCTGGAGAGGGAAGATGAGATGGTGATCTCACGCAACTGCAGCATCCTGAGCTCCATTGGCCATCCTGCCCTGAAATCCCTGCATGAGGACCTGATCCGTTACATCGCCTCGCGGACTGAAATGATCAAAGCCCTCTCTACCAATGTAGAGAACCTCACTGACACCCTCGAGTCCTTCGCAGAGTTGGACGAAATTGAGGAGGCCAACAAGCCCAAGACTGCTTGCCGCGGCACTCAAACCTGCCCTGCTCCTCCCTGCAAGGAAACCAGCTCCCAGACTGACCCAATCAAGCCCGCCACTCCTGCTCCTGCTGCTCTCCCTGCCAAGAAGCCTGCCTCCACCTTGCCTGCTCCTGCTCCAACCAAAAGGAAGCAGTCTGAAGCTCCCAACCCGCCTGCAAAGAGGACAAACCTGAATGGTCCTTCAAAACCTGTGCCTTCCCACGTCTCCAAGCCTGCGGCCGCCCAAGTGATCCTCCATGGAGAAAAATCGGCGGCCCACACAGTGGTAATCTCAGATGACCCACAGGCTGACCCAAGGGAGATGCTGAAAACAGTCCGCGCTGCTCACACTCTCCCCCAAGGCGTTTGGGCCTCCCTGCGCACCAAGGGGAAGCTGGTCCTCCATTCCAGCAATCCTGACACCATCCCTGAGGTTACAACCTCCCTGGCCAACAAGCTGGATGGAATGAAGGTCCGCCAGCAGAAGGAGATCCTGCCGCGAATCTGCCTCTTCAAAGTGGATGAGGAGCCATCCAACTCCACCATTGAGGAGACCTTCCTGGAAACCGCTGCTGTTAGAAAGCTTCCTGGGGACAAGGTGGTGCGCGTGGCGCACCGTTCTGCACCCAGAAACGGGACCTGCACCGCCTTCATCGAGGTGGACCTCAAGACCTTTAGAGCCCTGGGCGTTCGCGGGAGGATCGTGGTGGATGGAGTAATCCTCAACTTCGAGGAGTCCATCCGCGCCCGCGTCTGCTTCCGATGTTGTGGCTTCGGCCACAACTCTGCCCAATGCACCAGAGTTCCTAAGTGCTTCCACTGCGGTGAAGACGGCCATGAAGGCCGCGCCTGCCCATCCATTGCTGACCAGCGCACCTCCAAATGTGCCAACTGCTGCTCCCAGGGCCTTCCTGACAAGCACGAGGCGAGAGCCTCAAGCTGCCCCATCCTGAAGACTAGGGCCCTCAAGTTCTAGGCTTCAAGTACCTTCTGCCTCCAATTCCATCTGCCACTTCTTCTGGATTCTTGGCCTATTCAACGCACCCGCCTCACTGCACCCTGGCGCTGTTCCCCTGCTTGCCCAACGTTTCCACCACCCCTGCGAGACATCTCCTGCCGCCAGATCCTAGGGTCCCTTGCCACCTGACATCGAGTTTGGGCTCAAAAATCATAACTTTTGGTTAGTAGCCCGTAAATAAAGATATTTTCTCTATCCCAATGGCCTTTTTGGGCTCAAAAATCATAAATTTTGGTTAGTAGCCCGTAAAACCATATTTTCTCTATCCCAATGGCCGGCTCAAATCTTTTGTACATTATGTAAATAATCTTTTGTTTTCCTTATTCTACTCGCCTTAAGCCAGGCATTACTTTTATCAAATTGTTTTTTATATATTCCATAAGATCAATTAAATCTATTTTGATAACTGATTTTATTTATCATTGCCACGACTGCTCAACAAATATCTCTATTCTCAAAATAATCAGCATCAAGTATTAATTCTATATAACTAATTATCAAATATCAAACAGAAAAATCTTTTTTTTTCTATTATAACATATATATGTTTAAAAAACTATGTACATAAAATAGTTTAAACTATATAAGTAACTATCCATATAGGATATAGCGTGTGTTTAGTAATAAATAAATAAAATATAATGACAATCCAGATGGAATTTATGACCAGTATTTTTAACATGTTGGTAAATCAGCAGGAAAATAGAAACATCACAATAAACAAACATAAATACAATATCAAAAAAACAAAGATTCAATAACAACATGTTAGCTGCCATGACTTCAATCTGTGTACAAACCTGCCATTACAGTAACACACCTACCAAACCAGAAAGATTGACCCTAGAATGATAAAACTAAAATAAACTGCCGGATTGCAATGTGTTTCATTTTATTGTGAAATCGGGTAGCTCTCGAGAGATAGTTCTTTCTCAGAAAAGAGATGTAGATAAATCAAACGACCTAGCAAGGGATGATATAGGTATAGATGCCCTTGCATCCCCTATAGTTCTTTCTCATCCTTGGAGCAATGGCCACCCAGACCTCTGGGTCCATAAACCGTTAACGTTCTTTCTAGCCGTTCTTTCTCATCCTTGGAGCAATGGCCACCCAGACCTCTCGGTCCATAAACCGTTAACGTTCTTTCTAGCCGTTCTTTCTCATCCTTGGAGCAATGGCCACCCAGACCTCTCGGTCCATAAACCGTTAACGTTCTTTCTAGCCGTTCTTTCTCATCCTTGGAGCAATGGCCACCCAGACCTCTCGGTCCATAAACCGTTAACGTTCTTTCTAGCCGTTCTTTCTCATCCTTGGAGCAATGGCCACCCAGACCTCTCGGTCCATAAACCGTTAACGTTCTTTCTAGCCGTTCTTTCTCATCCTTGGAGCAATGGCCACCCAGACCTTTCGGTCCATAAACCGTTAACGTTCTTTCTAGCCGTTCTTTCTCATCCTTGGAGCAATGGCCACCCAGACCTCTCGGTCCATAAACCGTTAACGTTCTTTCTAGCCGTTCTTTCTCATCCTTGGAGCAATGGCCACCCAGACCTCTCGGTCCATAAACCGTTAACGTTCTTTCTAGCCGTTCTTTCTCATCCTTGGAGCAATGGCCACCCAGACCTCTCGGTCCATAAACCGTTAACGTTCTTTCTAGCCGTTCTTTCTCATCCTTGGAGCAATGGCCACCCAGACCTTTCGGTCCATAAACCGAGCCGTTATTTCTCAGTGGAGAATATCGTTAATCCATTTATGCGCGTCACTAATTAGATAACGAGGCATTTGACTACCTTAAGAGAGTCATAGTTACTCCCGCCGTTTACCCGCGCTTGGTTGAATTTCTTCACTTTAACATTCAGAGCACTGGGCAGAAATCACATTGTGTCAACACGGGCCTACCGCCATCACAATAAGTTCTTTCCCAGGGCTTATTGAATCTTTACATTGTGATATTTATAAAGATATTCATATTAATGAACATATTTATGAATATATGTATTTATACTATGCTCAAAGCTTATGCCCATAGTTCAATCAAAATACCTTTACCAAGAGTTTAGATAATTTGGTTCATTTGTTGATAATTTAAGAAAAAAAGGCATTTCCTGATCGTGTAACTTAAAGTTACTGATGGCTTACGCCATCTATCGGAATAAATATCAACTAATCATTGATTTTTAATTATTCCAGAATTAGCCAAATACCGTTTCTTGATTAATCAAGAAAAGCTAACTACATACGCGTTTTGGGCTGTTGGCCCTTGTCAGAGCGTGGTGCAATCTGTACCTCAGCGACAAAAAAGGCTTCGGGGGCATCCTGAAAAAAGTTTGTTGATAATTGTCAACTTTTTAAAATTTATTGTTACATAAGCACGAAGTCCAAAGGACTATTGTGCTGTGCTAATATTATTTACATATATATGATTAATTATTTACACGATGGATTAGTAGTGTTTTGTAAATTATTGTACAAATAGTTCTAAACTTAACAAAGTTCTCATAAGATAGAGTATATACACAAAGAGAATTTGGTAATATTTCAAAGTATCTACATACAATTTGATTAGTCAGAGGGCAAGTTAAAAGAAGATGCTCTGGTGATTCAACATCTAAGCGGCATTCACATGTTGGATCATTGATAACATTCAGTTTGAATAGGAAACTTAAGAAGGGTCCTTTGCCTGTTAAGAATAAAGTAGTGAATTTATCAGAAGAAATGAAATTTGGGACAGCAATTGGAAATAATGTCTTGAACAGTTCAATAATTTTTAGAGGGATGGGTATCACGATAATTTGGGAAAAGAACTATAAATACTTTTGAAGATATTCTGCAACACACAATATGCTTCATTTTTAAATTTAAAAAGTAGTTAATAAGCTAGATAAAAATGGACATAATAGTTAGAAATCTATATATTATTCTTTGTGATTATTATTATTATATTACTTTATTTATTTATTTTTACTTAATTTATTATAATTTTATTATTATATATTTTTATTTCCAAGATCATAGTCTTTGACGAGTTTAATATTTGTTTTTTGACTCGCGCTTTAGATGTTGTACTAAATTCGAAAAATCACGTGAGAACGCCCTTGCAAACCTCAGCTCAATTTTTAACGCCTTGCCAAATACTTTATTTTTATTTACTTCTCCTGACGAAGACAAAAGATTTTTGTTGAAACGTTGAGAAAATAAAAAACTCTAACTGGTCGTAGTGTTTATTTTTCATAGAAATATGAATGCTGGCCAGGCAACATCTATCTTTATGATAGTCGTACTGACGTCATCAATAAATGACATCTTAAGATATTCCAAGACTTCATTTCTAGCTACAATATTGTAGATATTAATTTACCAACACATCACTGGATACACATTCAATCTCAAACAAGCAATAGCCCAATATCACGACATAAAAAGCAAGCAACAACGATTTTTCCTGGATGCACTGGTATCAATAAATAGCATTAATAGAAAAATAGACCTCCCAACCCAATATGACAATATCCCTGACAAATTATCTATAAATTAATATATATTTCATCCCATTATAATATCTTTTAGCTGTAAACAGTCTGATGCACGAGAGCACATGCCAATAACACATTTTCAATTTAAAATACAATATAACGCGGCTGATGATTGTAAAACGAAAATTAAAATTATACCGCGAATGTTTCTTTTAAAAATCGAAATTTATTTTCAAAGAGAAATAGCGACATTTCTAACTTTGAGGATGAGGTATGGAATGGTGAAACATGAAGAGTAATGGAGAACGGAAAAATAAAAAGTGTCCAGGGGCGGGAAGGTAAGCAGAAGGGTGTGGGTTCGATTCCCGCCCCTGGACACTTTTTATTTTTCCGTTCTCCATTACTCTTCATGTTTCACCATTCCATACCTCATCCTCAAAGTTAGAAATGTCGCTATTTCTCTCTGAAAATAAATTTCGATTTTTAAAAGAAACATTCGCGGTATAATTTTAATTTTCGTTTTACATTTTCAATTATTACTGTACAAAGTTCATCTTGATATTGTATAGATACATCAAGCATGGATCTACCTCCACAACAATCTTGACCGGCCATGGCTACATTCAGGCAGACCTTGCAACGGTATCGAAAGAAGACCCAATTTGCCCCCACTGCCAAGATGAAGACCAAACCGTAGACCAACTCCTCTTCACTTTTGCCCAACCTTCCAATACCAAAGATTCCAGACAGCCACTCTCCTAGGTATCACCAACATATGTCCAGCATCCCTAGAAAATCTCCCAAGAAAGAAATCTGCCTGGCGACACCTCATTAATTGGACTTCCACTGGCATTGTATATAAATCCAAGAAGACTTAGGTCAGAAGGACATCCCGGGTAGTTGGCGACTTCTGTACGCTCCAGGAACCTGGGTTACTTAAATAAATAATAATAATATTGTATATAGAAGTATATGCCCGTTGAAGAACAGAAATTTTGCTCGAAAACTTGCGAAAATCAAAATTAAAAGAAACCCTTTACCATAATAAATTAGATTTAATTGCCATCTATCGTTAAAGTTTTACACAAATAAATTTACTGGCAATGCGCTTCTTTTAAATATCATCAAATATTGTCTCTACAGACCATACTGCAATGATATGTGTTATTGAATGAGAGGGCTTGTTATATTATTTATTATTTTCTTATTTTATTCTTAAATAATATTGTTTATTCTTTTTCAAATATTGTAGATGCTATAGAGAGATTCTTCTTACACTACGGAGCCGATTTATTGACAAGCGAAGCTGAAAATGTCAGGGACATCAGATCGATCTATTGATGACTCTTCGATCAGTCCTAGATTGTTATCCAAACAGGGATTGGGGAAATGTCACTCTGGAATAGCTGATCACCAACCTGGTACATATCTTGTCTGTGTAATAAGGCCAGAGACGTGATATTGAAATATTTTCACCTATTACAGAGGAAACAAAACAAAACAACAATCAATTTAGAACTTAGAATATTAAATATTTACATGACCTTTTGGACGTTGAGGTACAGCTTGCATCAAGCTGATGAGGGCCAACAGCCCGAGACGCGTACATGGTTAGTGTTAGGTTTTTTATTATTATCATTATTATAGTAATCTATATGTTAGGTTTTATTTTTATTATTATTATTGTATTTTATTAATTAATTATAATTCATATTCATAGAATTTTATTGTTACTTATCATCATTATTTTTGTTGTTTTTTTCTTCTGTTTTCTTTTGTGTTAAAATACAACTAAATCGCATTAAATCGTAGTGTAATTCTTTTTTGTTGTTTGAAATAAATCGAATTGAATCGAATTGAGTCAGCTCGTTCTTTCTAGAAGAAACATCATAGAAAACGTGCTAACAGTTAGCTTTTCTTGATTAATCAATAAACTGTATTTGGCCAATTCTAGAATAATTAAAAATCAACGATTAGTTGATATTTATTCCGATAGATGGCGAAAGCCATCAGCAACTTTCAGTTGCACGATGAGGAAATGTCTTTTTTTTTTATAAATTTACATGTATTAATCGACAGAGTTCATAGAATTTATATAGACAAAGTGGCTGAAATAAGAGAGTTAAATGATTTAGATCAGGAAACAATCGATGTCTCACTTCTGTAAAGTTCGTACAGTCATAGATAAGGTGAAGAGCAGTTTGTTCAGTTTCTCCGCAGGAACAATTTGGTGTTTCTGATAGACCTCTTTTATGTAAGTATTTCTGGAATTTTCGGTGTGATGTGACAAATTGAGTGAATATAAAATTTGGATGGAACTGTGTAGGAATTCCGTTTGGAAAAATAGTACGAATTGTATAATTAATATTATAAATGGATTGATACAAATAATGGTTTTCTGACTACTGTACAATGTTTGTTATTTCAAGTAGATCATTTCCAAGATTGATTTACCTTATACTCCGAATGCCGTGGTCCTTTTGGACGAGGAAAGTGAAGACAAGAACGCGGCTGATTCCACACTAGTCTGTTCAGTGATTCGCTAACCATGACGTATACACAAAGGAACGTGTGGCCATTGGACATGTGTCGGACCTGGAGGTTGTTGTTGGGTGCTGCACTGTCTGGAGTATAGGAGCTCCATCAATTATTTCTTCCTGTGGTGAATCTGTATAAGACTGGTGGTCTTAATAAAGCTTTGTGTGTGTATTCTGTTATAACGTCGGACCTGGAGGCTGTTGTTGGGTGCTGCGCTGCCTGGAGTATAGGAGCTCCATCTATTATTTCTTCCTGTGGTGAATCTGTATAAGACTGGTGGTCTTAATAAAGCTTTGTGTGTGTATTCTGTTATAACGTCGGACCTGGAGGCTGTTGTTGGGTGCTGCGCTGCCTGGAGTATATGAACTCCATCAATTATTTCTTCCTGTGGTGAATCTGTATAAGACTGGTGGTCTTAATAAAGCTTTGTGTGTGTATTCTGTTATAACGTCGGACCTGGAGGCTGTTGTTGGGTGCTGCGCTGCCTGGAGTATATGAACTCCATCTATCATTTCTTCCTGTGGTGAATCTGTATAAGAACGGTGGTCTTAATAAAGTTTTGTGTTTGTACGTGATTTACCTTTTCAGTCTTCCTCAAGACGATCAGTCTATAGCTATAAATGTCTTAAATTCTGATTTCGCGATACCATATTCTTTCCACGTTGATGTTAATGAAAACAATCGATCATTTGAGGTTTTGATGGCAATAACGCATGCTTACACTTTCCAGTCTAACTTGATTTCTAGTTGATTATGTGAGATACTAGCTAGTTCTTGTAATATAGCTGGTTCATGTTGATGGACAACTTGGTCAATTCGTTTACAATGTTAAATAAGCCAGGCTTTCCTGTAAATATAAAAGTAATATTAAAGTCAATAATAATCAGTAGCCAAGTTGACGCATATATAAACAAAAGGAATAACTCTTTTGCATAAATATATGTTGTTTAGTTTGTAATACAATAAATACATTAAGTTTTAGTCTGCTTAATGTTGTTGTTAGTTTTATTAATTAACTACGAAGACAAGTTAATGTCACATTTCCCATTATTTTTATCATTACAGTAAGGGCAGTAGAGATAATTGTTTTCAAAAGAATCTTACGAGTCAAAAATAGATCAAATTGTTCATAACAGATGATGCGCTAATGCATCGTATTAATATTAAGAATGTTTGGTATATAATGAATGAAGACATTAAGACGCGAATGTTTCTTTTCACAAATAAATCAAACTTCTACTGTCCTTACTGCGATGAAAAAATATTGGGAGAGCTTGTCTCATTAGTGGTGAACTCTCTCAGAGGTTTAGCCAATTTTTTTTTAATCTACCAGACCGCTTCTTTAGAACTCTAATACTGTAGAAAATTAGGAAAGACAAACTTCAGGATGACACAGCAATTTATTTAAGACAAGAGCAAAATCAACATTTATAAGATTCAAGATAATCAATGAGGGAAGTTTCCTGAGTAGCAAAATATGTATAATATAAATATAAAAATAATAATATATATATATATAATACAATAAATACTTTTTTACAATAAATTATCTATAGAAGCATAGGGCGCTTCTCCCGTCAAAATAAACATCAAAACCTGACGTTTCTATTGACCGTCGCCGCAAACTAGCGGCCTCGGGTCGGTGACAACACCAGCTTTGGCAAACTGAGAAACGTCCACCTAGAGACCATGGTTTCGGGCTAATGGCCCTTGTCTTCCTAGGGCGGACTTTATTCCATGAGATCCACACGGGATCTAATGGAATCTTGACAATCTGCCAAAGAGGTGTTTTGCTAGCAAGGTAGCTGGGCCAAATCTATGGCTAGAATATAGATGGAAATTTGACCTGGAGGATATTGATCCATAGAGGCATAGGGCGCTTCTCCCGTCAAAATGGAGTCAGGTTTTGACGTTTATTTTGACGGGAGAAGCGCCCTATGCTTCTATGGATCAATTTCCTCCCGGCAAATTTTCCAAATATATTATCTGTGTCTCTATATATAATCAGTTCGTGATCTTGAATATTTACTTTTGCATTTCTTGAATATTCCAGGTATAAAGATGTGAGATTGCTTAAACACATTCAGTTATTTGAGGCTTTGATAAGAATAACCGATTCTCTGTCTACTTGATCTATAGGTTTTTAACTTTTAATTGGACATTTTAAATTTATATTTAGACATTTATCATTTTAATTTAGACACTTTCATTTTTATTTAGACATTTTCAATTTTAAATTAGACATTTTTCATTTTAATGCAATTAAAATTAAAATTAAAAATGTCTAAATTAAAATTGTCTAATTAAAAGTTTAAAACCTATATATTGGATTGTATAAGATATATTACGTAGTTGTCTCTTGTTGATGGACAACTCGATAAATTCGTTTAACATTTCGTGGGTTATATTTTAAATCAAAAGAATGTTTGATATGTATATTTAAAAACAAAGATAATAATTGTGATATATTTATTAATTCTAAATATTAATTAAGCAAATTGTTTTCATGCTCATTATTATTAAGCTTTGAAATATTATTACATATATAAACTTAAATGAAACAAAAAAAGTTATTTTGTAATTTGACACTATGCTGCCATCTATTGAGAATATTTGTAACTGTTTAAAATGTATTACTTACTACGACTTTTTTTTTTCCTTTTACTAGATTTCTTTTTATTATTATTATTTATTTATTTCAAAATGTAAATATTATATTTCAGAATAATTTATTTTGAAATTTTCAAATTAAAAATATATAAACATGCTAACATTTTTCATTAAGATATATTTTGAACTAAAAAATATGAACAATACTTTTTTTTTTTTGTTTTCAACGTTTCTATTTTTTTTTTTTTTTTAGGGTTTAAACATTTTAAAATGGTATTTTGATAATTTATCGAATATTTGAAATATATAATAGTAACAAAATGAAAGACTATCAATAATATTTGCTTTTAGTTTTCTGTAAATGGTGTTTCTTTCATATAATTTATGCATACAATTTTGCATGTTTTTTCATTGTTCTATATATACACTTATAGACAAAAATTAAGGAAGTTGTACCTTTTAGCATGTATATCAGGATTCAGACAATAATTCTGAAAGATATTACAGTGACCTTTATTGAAGACACACTGGATAACCAAGTGTGAACCAAATTGTCTGTCTATATGGCATACAGCCCTCTATATGGCAGACATCAATCCAGAAGAGGACATCCATACGGACAAGACACTTCAGTTGGCCGGTATTGTGATCAGGGTGCACGGACCGATCAGATCTGCTCCATGGACAAGACACCACCACCACTCTAAGAGAGCTTGCAGCCCTCTATATGGCAGACATCAATCCAGAAGAGGACATCCATAAGGACAAGGCACCTCAGTTGGCCGGTATTGTGATCAAGGTGCATGGACCAATCTGATATGCTTCATGGACAAGACACCACCACCACTCTAAGAGAGCTTGCAGCCCTCTATATGGCAGACATCAATCCAGAAGAGGACATCCATAAGGACAAGGCACCTCAGTTGGCCGGTATTGTGATCAAGGTGCATGGACCAATCTGATATGCTCCATGGACAAGACACCACCACTCTAAGAGAGCTTGCAGCCCTCTATATGGCAGACATCAATCCAGAAGAGGACATCCATAAGGACAAGGCACCTCAGTTGGCCGGTATTGTGATCAAGGTGCATGGACCAATCTGATATGCTCCATGGACAAGACACCACCACTCTAAGAGAGCTTGCAGCCCTCTATATGGCAGACATCAATCCAGAAGAGGACATCCATACGGACAAGACACCTCAGTTGACCGGTATTGTGATCAGGGTGTATGAACCGATCTGATCTGCTCCATGGACAAGACACCTCCACCACCACTCTAAGAGAGCTTGCAGCCCTCTATATGGCAGACATCAATCCAGAAGAAGACATCCATACGGACAAGACACCTCAGTTGGCCGGTATTGTGATCAGGGTGTATGGACCGATCAGATCTGCTCCATGGACAAGACACCACCACCACTCTAAGAGAGCTTGCAGCCCTCTATATGGCAGACATTAATCCAGAAGAGAACATTCATACGGACAAGGCACCTCATTTGGCCGGTATTGTGATCAGGGTGTATAGACCGATCTGATCTACTCCATGGACAAGACGCCACCACCACTCTAAGAGAGCTTACAGCCCTCTATATGGCAGACATCAATCCAGAAGAGAACATCCATACGAACAAGACACCTCAGTTGGCCGGTATTGTGATCAGGGTGTATGGACCAATCTGATTTGCTCCATGGACAAGACACCATCACTCTAAGAGAGCTTGCAGCCCTCTATATGGCAGACATCAATCCAGAAGAGGACATCCATACGGACAAGGCACCTCAGTTGACCGGTATTGTGATCAGGGTGTATGGACCGATCTGATCTGCTCCATGGACAAGACACCACCACCATCAATTTTAATAGTTTTATTTTGCTACTTCTCTCTGTAAACCTACTTTATTGATTCTCTAGAAATGTTCTTGCCATAAAATAAATTAGAGTGTCATCCTCAAGTTTGTTCAATGTTCGTTTGTAGCAAGATACTATTCCTTCAACTTCAAATTACCGAAAGGACCAATTAATATTGATTTTATTCAACTTATCGAATATTTTTCATCGGGAAAAAATTTCAAATTATCGAGAGTATAGACAAGTATAGATTCAGTAGGGAATGGATGTATGTTAGAATCATTTTAACAAATGCTCATTAGGCAAACTTTTACTCGAGTAAAAACCGGGCGAATCCGGGTACTTTCGCTAGTAATTTATAAACTTTAATTTGTTCTTGCCATAAAAATAAAAAAAAATTGCTGTGTCATCCTCATGTTTGTCTTTCCTAATTTTCTAAGTGACAATATTATATATCAATATTAAGTTAAAAAAAAAACACCAGGCCTCCAGAATTAAGTTTCTTAAAAGATTTTCCAATATACAAATTTGATTATAAATAAACGTTCTTCTCTGATTTATAATATTATAAAATAACTAAAGCTTCTAGGGTTAAGTTTCTTGTTCAACTTTTTATTTTCAAGCTTTCGGACTTGTCAGTTCTTCAACAGGATTATCACGTTAACAACTTAATTATCCATTGAAGCACAGGGCCCCTATCCCGTTAAAATAAACGTCAAGCGTCAGGTTTTGACGTTTATTTTGACGGGAGAGGCACCCTGTGCTTCTATGGATCAATTTCCTCCCGGCAAATTTTCTATCTATAACTTAATTCTAAATACAATTTTTATATACATATTATTATATATTCAACTGTAAATACAAAGCGCGATGTCCCGCCAAGGACACTGGCGCCCAAAGGAAAGCAATACAAGAGAGAGAGGGAGAATCTATTTACATATCCAAAAACATATGCTCAAGGCATTTACATATTTTTGAAATTGATTTCAAACAAGCATACTATATACATAGGTACTTTAATTTAAACACACCCATATACATAATTTAAATACTTATTATATATTGAGAGAAAAATATATTACATTATTTCTGTTTGTAAAACAAAATATATTGAAAATATACGTGCGTGGTGGATGATACATGCTGGTTGAATGATATCTCGAGACTTCAAATTAAATTTAATAAATTCATGAACTATTGTGTTATATATAGAAGAGTGACTACATCTAATTTGATTATATTTAAACTCATGTCCTATTAACTATTTTTTGTATCGTTTTCTCCTGTAAAAGGGCTCTCGTTCCTGAAAGTTAGATATTTGTAAATTAAAAATCATTTAAGAAACTTTTATCCGTTGAATCCTGGTGTTTTAAACTTAATTTTGTTACAAGGGATTATATTTATTGAATTCTGCACCGAAATTCCTCGAATAAATAAAGATATAGAAGTAACTAAATTATGTAAAGACAATTCAAAATATTTTATTGACACTTAGTTAATTTATGAAAAAAGGCATCTCCTTATCGTGTAACTGAAAGTTGCTGATGGCTTGCGCCATCTATCGGAATAAATATCAACTATTCTCGTTGATTTCTAATTATTCCAGAATTGGCCAATTACCTATTCTTGATTAATCAACAAAAGCTAACCACGTACTAGAATAATTAGAAATCAACAATAATAGTTTATATTTATTCCGATAGATGGCACAAGCCATCAGCAACTTTCAGTTGCACGATAAGGAGATGCCTTATTCATAATTTATAAACCTTATCCCAGTACAATATCACATTTGTACTATTTTTTCATTTAGTTAATTATTTTTTTTCACCTCATTGAATATAAGTAAAACTATTTTTAAACTTAATTCTATTGACGTTATGTGGCGCTGAGTTTGATGTTGACACACTTTAAAATGTTATTAACACCTTGATATAGGTTGGCGTTCAGCCGGCTGAAATATTGGTAAAATAAATGATATTTTGATCCAATATATGCCTTTTTAATCAAAGATTTATTTATGGATTGCTCAAATAGAGCAATCCATATTTAAATAATTAGATAATAAAAAGGCATATATTGTATTTAATAAAAGGTTTATTTGCCAATATTTCGGTTGGCTGAACCCCAAACCTTTATTGAGGCATTACATTTTTGTATAAACTGTTGAAGATATTAATCTGCGATTTTAAATGTTTCTTTTTGACCAGTACTTTTTTTTTTTTGCTTTTCCTAAAATGTTTTTTTTTTTTCTTCTTCTTCATTATTTTTTGTTCTATATGCAAAGCTTTGTTTTTTTTAGACTTGAATAAACAAATTCAAGTTTATTATATTTTTGTGTGCTTTTAAAGTTAAAACATAACATAAACAAACTCAGCGCCGCATAGTGTTATATTTAATTGTTACAAAAATTAACGAGAAATTAAACAAAGATTATTAATTACAATTTGGTAGTAAAATATATATGATGAGATAAAGAAGAATTCAATGTTTTATAAAGTTCGATATTTACAATAAGGCTCTCAATATTGAAGAAATAAAAGATTTGTTTATTAAGATCTTCTGATATATTAGGCAATTTAAACAGGGTGTACTGTTGTGTGCCATCTATGATTGAAAATTTAAACTATTTATAAAACACTCGTTTCTTTTTTTTCTTTAATAAAAACAATTGATGCCATTTTCTACTATCCTTTTATACTGAATTGATAATAATTGATTTAAAATTTTATATAATTTATTAAATATATTAAAAAGGATAAAATTAATATTTCAGCTTCTCCGTGCTATTGAATATATTTTTTTGTTGCTTATATCAAGTACACGTGGTACAGGCCATGAAAATCATTGTGGGTAGAAGTTAGGGACTACTTTTACTGTAAGTGCACCACATGTACTCACAGGTAAAAAGCAGTTCGATTTTGCACTTACAAATGTGTCAGGGCCCCGTTTGGTTATTTGCACTCGCTGGTGAGGTTGGACTTTTGCAAGAATCGGGGGGCCATTGACGTATTTTTTTTTTTAAATCAGAATCGGGAATCAAATCCTATATATAAGAAATAAAACTATAAAATACGGATTTTTCTTTTCGAATTAGCAAACGTACTCCTGTGGACTCAACAGCACTTCGGCGATGTGGATTGGATGTTCCAGCAGGATTCTGTGCCGTCTCACGAGGTGAAATTGACTTAAGGCTAATGCAGGGCCCATTTTCCGGACTTCATCATGTCGGCGGAATGACCGCTCTACTCACCCCATCTCAACCCGATGAATTTACAGCGTGTGATCCATTTTACAGACAAGGACCTGTGCTACACGCCACACAAGTTTGAAGTCGCTGAAGTGATCGCTGCTCCCAGAATGGGACTGATTGTCATCGGAGGACTTGCGGCCCATAGCCGAAAATTTCAAGTCACGTTTGGACCTTTGTATCATCGCAAAGGGAAGCCACTTTGAAACAGATGAGCATCCATTGTTAGTATCCATAGTATTGTTTTCCATTGTTAATTTGTTCGATTTTTTTTGTTTAATAAAATAATGGCTGAAAATGTTTACCTTCGTTATTTTGGGACACCCTGTATGAAGGTTTGAATCTTTGTATTTACGCAAACTATTAACATAAGCTATTAGGATAATATAATTACCTTCACTTTCACTCACTTGTATGGTTGGACTTTTGTAAGAATCGATGGCCATTGGAGCAAAAATAAAATTCAATGTGGGACTCGATCCCTAGTAGGTGGTTGTAGAAAACTGACAGATTTTATAACTCATATCTTCACCAAACTCTTTTGCGAGAATCTTTATATCTTCGAATTCCATTCTAAACAAAAATTGTTTAATTCTGTTTTACTAAATTATCGAACTTATCTTTCTACCTCTCTTTCTTGACTCTGTATCTCTCCAACATGGTCTGATAATGGTGCTCATCCTGCAAACTTCCATTTACCATTGTTTACTTATTTTAAACGACTCTCTAATTGAGTATTCTCTTCGCTTCTTTGTTTGTCAACCTATCTGTCAAGTAGTTGCCACTGGACATGCATCGGACCTAGAGGCTTTTGTTGGGTTCTACGCTGCCTGGAGTATAGCAGCTCCATCTATTCTTCTTTCCTGTGGTGAATCTGTATAAGACCGGTGGTCTTAATAAAGCTGTATGTGTGTGTATTCTGTTATAACGTCGTACCTGGAGGCTGTTGTTGGGTTCTACGCTGCCTGGAGTATAGGAACTCCATCTAATCTTCTTTCCTGTGGTGAATCTGTATAAGACCGATGGTCTTAATAAAGCTGTATGTGTGTATTCTGTTATAACGTCGGACCTGGAGGCTGTTGGACTCCTGCGCTGCCTGAAGTATAGGAGTTCCATCTGTGCTTCTTTCCTGTGGTGAATCTATATAAGACCGGTGGTCTTAATAAAGCTGTATGTGTGTATTCTGTTATAACGTCGAACCTGGAGGCTGTTGTTGGGTTCTACGCTGCCTGGAGTATAGCAGCTCCATCTATTCTTCATTCCTATGGTGAATCCGTATAAGACTGGTGGTCTTAATAAAGCTGTATGTGTGTGTATTCTGTTATAACGTCGAACCTGGAGGCTGTTGTTGGGTTCTGCGCTGCCTGAAGTATAGGAGCTCCATCTATGCTTCCTTTCTGTGGTGATTCTGTATAGGATTGGTGGTCTTAATAAAGCTGTATGTGTGTGTATTCTGTTATAACAACGGACCCGGAAGTTGTTGGGTTCTACGCTGCCTGGAGTATAGGAGTTCCATTTATGCTTCTTTCCTGTGGTGAATCTGTATAAGATCGGTGGTCTTAATAAAGCTGCATGTGTGTGTATTCTGTTATAACGTCGGACCTGGAGGCGGTTGTTGGGTTCTACGCTGCCTTGAGTATAGGAACTCCATCTATTATTTCTTCCTATGGTTAATCTGTATAAGACCGGTTGTCTTAATAAAGCTTTGTGTGTGTATTCTGTTATAACGTCGGACCTGGAAGCTGTTGTTGGGTTCTACGCTGCCTGGAGTATAGGAACTCCATCTATTATTTCTTCCTATGGTAAATCTGTATAAGACCGGTTGTCTTAATAAAGCTGCATGTGTGTGTATTCTGTTATAACGTCGGACCTGGAGGCTGTTGTTGGGTTCTACGCTGCCTGGAGTATAGGAGTTCCATCTATGCTTCCTTTCTGTGGTGAATCTGTATAAGACCGGTGGTCTTAATAAAGCTGTATGTGTGTAACAATTAAAACATCCTTATTGACTTCTTAGTTAATATTTACAGAATAAAATATTAAATCGATAAAATTTTTACAGTCAACCAGGTAATCACCGCGATAGTGTACGCTTCCAAGCGATGACAGGGTACTATATATGTGTGTATATAATATATTACGTCTTGTTCTATTCACAAACTCCAACAGATACCTGGAGAAAGCAATGATAGACATGGTGAGAAAGTACTGGCTCCAGCCATCACCGCTAGTGCTGCCCTCTGTAGCTAAATATACGCAGCGTCCCACAAATAACGTGGTTCATGGCGACACCGCGCGGGAGACTGTGCCGTCGGTGTCGACGGGCAAGGACCCGGTACAGACAGGTAGGTTCACCTCAGCTGTAACCCTCACTATCCTCTTCTCTCTTCTTTAAATCACGTTTTCTTATAATCAAAAATTGAAACTACATCCAATATCGCTAATCTTTTAAATTAAGGTAGGGATTAGCCACAGCATATTTATATATTAAGAAATGTCTCTACTCTCCACGACTAAAGAATAAATTCTTTAACTTCAAATTGCGAAACTATTTTAGACGCGTAATATTCTTTTTAAAATAAAACAATTTCTACTGCCCTTACTGCAATAGAAAAATTAAAGGGAAGGCCTGGTTCATCAGTGGTGAAACCTCCCAGCGGTTTCGCCAGTTTAATCTACCATACCGCTGTTATATTGCATTTTTGGAACTTCCTTTTATAGTGATGCTAATGCTTGACTCTTCGAATGGGTATTTTAGATGAACTATGGACATAAGCTTTTAGGTCAGCAGAATTACATATAATTATAAATATACTTATAAATAACTTCATTTATAGTAAATTCAATTCAAACATTAATTAATTTTCTATATATTTTTATGAAGAGGACATTCATACGAAAAAGGCATCTTTGTTGGCCGGTTTTGTGATCAGGTTGTACGGACCGATCTGATCTGCTCCATGGATAAGACACAACCATATATTCTCATGATGCGGTTTAATTCTAATTCTATTCTTGATGAAGATGGTTGATCTCTTCGCGATTTTGCGTGTCATCTTTGCACAGACAGGGGCCATGCTAATCTTCCCTGTTTTTTTTTTTTTTTTCAATTTAGCCGAACTTTCAAGCATTTGTGTCCTTTTACAGGGGGTAAACATGAGAACGTGTAAGAAATCTCGGCCAAATAAAAACCGTACAAGAAACTCTTCATCTTACAATTTCGTTGTTGTTGTCGTCGTGTCCAAAGAAGAGCCTCAGATGTCTCCATACATCTCTATCACAGCAGCAGCAATGTCCACTATCTTGGGTGTATAAAGCTGCTGCTCTGGGTCTAAGTCAATTTTCTGCAAGGCTGCGGCCATTGCTGGGCATGAGAAAATGTGAGTAGGTGTTAGTTCCACACCAGGACAGTTTTTACATTCTTTATAAGTTCTTGTGCCATCTGGATGTATTGTCATTCCTTTATAGTGTTTTGTTCTAAGTCTTGTTATAGTTTTTGTCAGTTTTCTCTCAGAGTTTATTTCACATATTTGATCTTTTCTTATTTTTTGTTTGATTATCTTGTATTTTGCCAAAGCATCAGCGTCAAATACTGACATTTGTTGACAATTTCGTACTTTTATTAATAACTTATTATTGTTATCTATTATCCATAGTATACACACAGATAACATATACGTCGTACAGGCCATGATAATCATGTTGGGCATTAGTTAGCGACGGCTTTTTATTGCAAGTGTATCACATGTCTAAACATATAGAAAGTATATTGACTTTTGTATTTATAGATATGTCAGAGAACCTCTTGGTTACTTGCACTTACTGGTGAGGTTGAACTATTGAAAGAATCTGGAGTCATTGGAGCAATTTTTTATTTAGATTTATCCCTAGTACACGTGGTACAGGCCATGATAATCATGGTGGGTAGAAGTAGTCGACTGCTTTTACTGTAAGTGCACCACATGTCTACACATGTGAAATTCAGTTCGACTTTGCACTTACAAATGTGCCAGAGAACCGCTTGGTTACTTGCACTCACTGGTGGGGTTGAACTATTTCAAGAATCTGGAGTCATTGGAGCCATTTTTTATTTAGATTTATCCCTAGTACACGTGGTACAGGCCATGATAATCATGGTGGGTAGAAGTAGGCGACTGCTTTACTGTAAGTGCACCACATGTCTACACATGTTTAAAGCAGTTCGACATTTGTACTTACAAATGTGCCAGAGAACCGCTTGAGTACTTGCACTCACACTCACTGGTGGGGTTGGACTATTGCAATAATCTGGTGTCATTGGGGCAATATTTTAATTTAAAAAAAAGTGTCAATGCGGGATACGATCCCGGGTCATGACTGTCTGAATTCGACAGTTTAAACCCCTCGTCCACTGACCACCAAGGTAAAGTTTGGAGTGACCAAATGACCAACTACAAGGATACTCCACGCTACAGAGAATAATCCAATACGTGTACACGCCTCGTTTATTGTTTCCCCCAAGATGGCACGGAAGGTTCATGACCGACAACACATTTCTATCTACGTATTAAAAAACGAAAATAAACGTTTGACTTTATTATTATCCCTAGTACACGTGGTACAGACCATGATAATCATGGTGGGTAGAAGTTGGCGACTGCTTTTATTGTAAGTACACTACATATCTACACATGTGAAAAGCAGTTCGACTTTTGGACTTACAAATATGCCAGAGCCCCGTTTGTTTACTTGCACTTGCTGGTGGGGTTGGACTTTTGCAAGAATCAGGAGCCATTGGAGCATTTTTTTTAAATTAGAAGAAAGTGTCCAATACGAGATTCAATCCTGAGTCGCAGGTTGGTGAAAACCAACGGTTTAGATCATCCTTCCACCGACGTTAATGATATATTTCTCTTTGCCAGAACGACTGAATAAATCGGTATGGAAAATTCTACATGGAGTTAGTTGAATCTATAATTGAACTTATACAGGCTGTTAGGGTTTTATATAAATTAGCCAAATACCAAATTAAACCTTCTGTTAGTAATAAAGAACCCTTGAACGTGATACTTGCGCGAGCTCTACATGTCATTGAGATAATTTCCAGAAAGTCTTACATTATAAAGGACTGCGGCGTATGATTATGAGACAACACATAAAGTTTCACCGCATAAGTTTCTTTTCTGTGAAAAATCAATATTTATTTCAAAGAGAAATATCTATTATTTCTAACTTTTTTGGATGACGTATGAAAGGGTGAAAATATGAAGAGTGATGGTCTATATATAATTGGATGACGTATGAAAGGGTGAAAACATGAAGAGTAATGGCGAACGGAAAAATAAAAGTGTCCAGGGGCGGGAATCGAACCCACAACACGCCTACCTTATGGTGACATTAACACAACAAGATAGGTATTTGATGCGGTCCTCTACGTGTACAATCCGCGGATTTTGCTATTAATTAAATTTAATAAAGAATAACATGATGTATTATCACGCCATCTGTTCTAAGAAAAATAAACTATTTTAGACACGTATAATTCTTTTTAAAATAAAGCATTTTTCTACTTCCCAGAGGAGGGTTTACCATTGATGAACCAGGGGCCCTCCCATTATTTTATCATTACAGTAAAGGCAGAAGAAAATTGGTTTATTCTAAAAATAATCTAAAATAGTTTTAATTTATTTTATAAAGTAAAGAATATAATTTGACTGTGCTGCTCTGTCTGAGGAAAGACGAAAACTAAATGATAAAACGGGGCAACTTTGTCCTTCATTTCCGGCACTAATTAATGAAATATCAAAGAATAGGTATATAGCGATGGCGATATTTGGATTCCACAAGACTATATCCCGGAAAAAGTCCACACAGTGTTCTCCCCATCCATTGTGAACTGGCGAATCCTGTATAGGGCGAGAGGCCCTAAATAAAGGCTTTTTGTTGATGTTGTAAAGAATATATAAATGGATCGTAAAGAATGAAGATTTATTTAAAAATCCAAATAAAAAAACTTTCTACTTAACAAAACAACAACAAAAAGGCTTTTATTAGGGCCCATTGCCCTGTATGGATTCGCCATACAACAACAAAATAATACAGTAATTTTCTTCTCCCTTTCCCCATGTGCATGTAAGCCTTTGTTTTAAAAGGGATTTATTTACACATCTGTTCTAATACTTTCCTCACTACCTCTTTTGTGTATGAATCTATTTACAATTGATCTGTAGAAATTATAGAGTTCTATTGCTATATTTTTCTTTTCAGAAATATAACTTTCTACTCTCCTTATTGCGATGAAAAATATTGGAAGGGCTTGGCTCATCAGTGATAAACCCTCCCTGCAGTTTCGCCATTTTAATTCACCAGACTGTTTTTAGAGCTCTAATACTGTATTGAACTATTTTAAAAAGTCCTAATCTAGTTGAGCTCTGGTGGATTAAAATGGCGAAACCGCTGGGAGGGTTCCCGAATGATGAGCCAAGCCCTCCCAATATTTTTATCATAGCAGTAACGACCTTGAAGTTTGTTTTATTTGGTTTTAAAAGAAACATTTTGTGTTCTTTACAGTTTTATTTCCTATATAAATATTATATAATCTAAAAACTCAAATATTTCTATATTTTAAAAAATATATATTTTATTTATTCATTGATAATTTTACTTTTGTTATCATCGTTTTTAGAAAGATTTTCAGTTTAGTTGTATAGTTTTGTTGTAAATATGCGTAGTTAACATATCTATCCTTTTAAATCACTAATATAGGATTAACTTTATAAATTCTATATAATGTGAAAATAACTAATGTGTAATCTTTCTTCAAGTAATTCAAATAAAAGCTACTTGACGGCAGTGTTGGGCATTAAAAAATTATTTTTCAATTAAATTGAAGTGCAATTAACAATTAATTAATTGTTAATTGTATGAATACAATTAACAATTAATCAATTGTTAATCTTTAATAAATCATTTTAATTAATATTTGCCCAACACTGTTTGACGGTAAATAATTATCTTTTTTTATCACGACTGCACCTCAACCCTTTATCTTATCGATCCTTTGTCTTATCAAGCCTTATCTAACAACAACAAAATATTCATAACATATATATATGGCACGTTATTGGTTTGATCTATGACCGCAGTAAGGACAGTTATAAAAAGTTCGTTTTATTCCTTAATCAACATTCGTGTTTTATTGTTTCATTTCTTCTATACTAGCCGAATGACCCGGGCAACGCCCGTGTTTTACCCGACTGTAGATGTTACAACGGTGATCCTTAGGTCGCTGGTTCAAATCCGGCTCGAGGGAGCCGGCGAGCACGTGACCTCCCTGTGCGCGCGCATCCGTGACAGAGGCGGCCGGCCGATGAGGAATGAGGAAAGACGGTCGTGACTATATATATTAATTAATAATAATTATTATTATCATTAGATAATGATAATGATCATAATGATGATGCGCGCGCATCCGTGACAGCGGCCGATGAGGAATGAGGAATTGAGGAAAGACGGTCGTGACTATATATATTAATAGATGGTGGGTTATTGGTTTATATTTAAGAGCGAAACTGTCCTTATAATGATATTTCTATAAAAAATAGACATTTCGGCCAATTAGAGTTTTTTTTCATTTTCTCAACGTTTCGACAAAAAATATTTTGTCTTCGTCAGGAGAAGTAAATAAAAATAAAGCATTTGGCAAGGCATTAAAAATTGTTTTGAGGTTGCAAGGGCGTTCTCACATGATTTTTTTATAATTATAATGATAAGTATAAATTAAAGGCTATTGTCAGGATGTAAAAATTAGAATATGCAGATTAGTGTAGATTAAGTCCTAGGTTTAATTAACTTAAAAACAATTAATACAAAGCAATAACGCGCCATCTATGCATATAAAACAAAAGGATTTAAAAACGCGAATGTTTCTTTTATAATAATACAAACTTCTACTGTCCTTACTGCGATGAAAAAATATATTGGGAGGGCTTGGCTCATCAGTGGTGAACCCTCCCAGCGGTTTCGCCAATTTAATCCACCAGACCGCTTCCTATTTATCTGTTATTAGAATATGGTGACGAGAGACGTATATCGGTAGATCAATCAATGTTTCGACTCTGACTCTGAGAGAAAACTGACAAAAACTATAACAAGACTTAAAACAAAACATTATAAAGGAATGGCAATACATTCAGATGGCACAAGAACCTACAGGACATGTAACAATTGTCCTGGTGTGGAACTAACACCTACCCACATATGCTCAGGTCCAGTAATGGCCGCAGCCTTGCAGGAAATTGACATGGGCCCAGAACAGCAGCTTTACACACCCAAGATAGTGGACATAGTGACTGCTGTGATAGAGATGCATGGAGATATCTGAGGCTCTTAATTGGACACGACAACAACACCAGAAAATTAACATGGACCCAGAGCAGCAGCTTTACACACCCAAGATAGTGGACATTGCGACTGCTGTGATAGAGATGCATAGAGATATCTGAACCTCTTCATTGGACACGACAACAACAATAACAGAAAATTGACATGGACCCAGAGCAGCAGCTTTACACACCCAAGATAGTGTACATTGCTGTGATAGAGATGTATGGAGACATCTGAGACTCTTCATTAGACACGACAACAACAACTCTGACGCTATTTAGATTCCATCTATTTATCGATGACAATTCTACCTAAAGAAGGATGATGAGGGGGGTTGATCTATAAATAGAAACCTCACCGTTTAAAATAGATTCAAAAGCTATGCGTCATCTATTGACCATCTCTACAAACAGGCACAGATTGGGGTCGATGACAAAACCACTCCAGGTGGGCGTACGTTCTGAATTTACCAAAACTGGTGTTGTGTTACCGACCCGAGTCCGTTATATTAAAGAAACGTTCGATAAGATGGCGCTTAGCTTTGCGTCTATTTTGATGGGAGAGTTTATCATTCTTTTTATTGATCAATTTCTTTGGTGGAGTCAGTGGAGTTGTGTGTTAAATACCGTCAACTTTTTTTTGACAAACGGGGATCGAATCCCGCCCTATTCAATTCTTTTATGATTCAATGGTCTCCGATATTTGTAAGTACAAGCTAACAAGCTAGGGCATGTAACCAAACAGGACTCAGGTACACTTGTGAATGCGAAAGACTTAACTGCTCTCTTATATGAATATAAAGACCTATGTAGACAACTTTCAGTTAAAAAGAAGTTGCTAACTATCCACAAGGATTATCATAGCCATGTGTATCTGCGATAAGTAAAAGAGAATTCACAGGAAGTGTTCGTTAACGGAATGTTGTCGCCAAGTAAAGCACTAGTAATTAACCTAACCAGCCATTAAAGTAATTTGTTCATACAAATGTGCCAGAGCCCCGTTTGGTTACTTTCACTCACTGGTGGGGTTGGACTTTTTCAAGATTCGTGAGCCATTGGAGATTTTTTTTTTTCAATCAGAAAAAAGTGCCCAATGCGGGAATCGAATCCGGGTCGTAGCGGTCGAAAACCAACGGTTTAGACCATCCTTCCACCGAAGTTGCTAACTATCCACAATGATTATAATGGCTACGTGTATCTGGGATAAGAGAATTCACAGAAAGTGTTCGTTAATGGAATGTTGTCGCCAAGAAAAGCACTAGTAATTAACCTAACCATCAATTAAAGTAATTATAATGCAATTAACGCCCCATCTATATAAAAGTAATAAAACAATTAAGCAACGAATGTTTCATTTTCGCATTTAACAATCTAATGTCCTTACTGAAATGAAATATAGTGGAAGGTCCATCAATGGTGAACTCTCACAGCGGTTTTGCCAATTTAATCCACCAGACTGCTTTTTAGAACTCTAATATTGTATTGGTGGTTCTGCTTTATTAACGTTTTGCAACCATTTTCTCTACTCACTTTTACCTTTTGGAAAATACACTTCTGGACAAAACTTAAGGAAGTTATACCTTTTAGTATGTATATGGGGATTCAGACAATAACTCTGAAAGATACACTCATGGACAAAACTTAAGGAATTTGTACCTTTCAGCATGTATATCAGGATTCAGACAATAGCTCTGAAAGATAACACTCATGGGCAAAACTTAAGGAAGTTGTACCTTTTAGCATGTATATCGGGATTTAGACAATAACTCTGAAAGATATTTGATACACGGTGACCTTTATTGAAGACATAAGAGATAACCAAATGTAAACAAAAGTGCCTCCGTCTTCTTAAAAAAAAAAAAAGACGACCGGCGATATCAAAGACTTTCCACTTCCTTAAGTCTTGTCCATGAGTATAAGTACTGATAAGGAGCTACTATTTAAATCATTTTCTTCTTCATTTCGACTCCAATTTATCGAAATGAGTCTGTTATCTTTTTATCTTTTATGAAAGGTTATAGGTATGGTAATTCGGAATTTTAAACGCAATACATTAATAAATAAAAATATTTTTTTAACAGATTTTTCTCGGTAATGAAACACGAATATTAATAGGATCGCGTGGATCATCACTGGTGAACCCTCCCAGTCAGTTTATTCTCCGGACACATCTACTATTGTATTAGGTAGATATTAGCCAATATAACCTACAATTAATTATAAAGCAATAACGCGCGCCATCTATACATAAAAAATAGAACTATAAAACACGAATTGATGTGTGATGTGTTTCTTTTACAAACAAAACAAACTTTCTATAAAAAAAGCTCGATAGAGCTTCTAAATCTTGTATAATTTGAGAAAATATCATAACCAAGATTCCGTACTTCAGTATCTCATATAAGCATAATCGTTCAATACACTATTAGAGTTCTTAAAAGCGGTTTAATAAATAAAATTTGACGAAACCGTTGTGGATTGTTTACCATGATTAACCAAGCCTTGCTACTATTTTTAAAATCGCAGTAATGACAGTAGTAAGCTAAGTTTGTAAAAGAAACATTTGGGCTACATAGTTCTATTTTGTTGCTGTTGTCGTGTCCAATGAAGAGCCTCAGATGTTTCCATACATCTCTATCACAGCAGTCGCAATGTCCTCTATTGTGGGTGTGTAAAGCTGCTGCTCTTGGTCCATATCAATTTTCTGTTGTTGTTGTTGTGTCCAATGAAGAGCCTCTGATGTCTCCGTACATCTCTATCACAGCAGTCGCAATGTCCTCTATCTTGGGTGTGTAAAGCTGCTGTTCTGGATCAATGTCAATTTTCTGTTGTTGTTGTTGTGTCCAATGAAGAGCCTCTGATGTCTCCGTACATCTCTATCACAGCAGTCGCAATGTCCTCTATCTTGGGTGTGTAAAGCTGCTGTTCTGGATCAATGTCAATTTTCTGTTGTTGTTGTCGTGTCCAATGAAGAGCCTCTAATGTCTCCGTACATCTCTATCATAGCAGTCGCAATGTCCTCTATCTTGGGTGTGTAAAGCTGCTATTCTGGATCAATGTCAATTTTCTGTTGTTGTTGTCGTGTCCAATGAAGAGCCTCTGATGTCTCCGTACATCTCTATCATAGCAGTCGCAATGTCCTCTATCTTGGGCGTGTAAAGCTGCTGTTCTGGGTCCATGTCAATTTTCTGTTGTTGTTGTTGTGTCCAATGAAGAGCCTCAGATGTGTCCATACATCTCTATCACAGCAGTCGCAATGTCCTCTATCTTGGGTGTGTAAAGCTGCTGTTCTGGGCCATATCAATTTTCTGTTGTTGTTGTGTCCAATGAAGAGTCTCAGATGCCTCCATACATCTCTATCACAGCAGTCGCAATGTTCTTGGGCGTGTAAAGCTGCTGTTCTGGATCCATGTCAATTTTCTGTTGTTGTTGTCATGTCCAATGAAGAGCCTCAGATGTCTCCATACATCTCTATCATAGCAGTCGCAATGTCCTCTATCTTGGGTGTGTAAAACTGCTATTCTAGGTCCATGTCAATTTTCTGTTGTTGTTGTGTCCAATGAAGAGTCTCAGATGTCTCCATACATCTCTATCACAGCAGTCGCAATGTCCTCTATCTTGGGTGTGTGAAGCTGCTGTTCTGGGTCCATGTCAATTTTCTGTTATCGTGTCCAATGAAGAACCTCAGATGTCTCCATACATCTCTATCACAGCAGTCGCAATGTCCTCTATCTTGGGTGTGTGAAGCTGCTGTTCTGGGTCCATGTCAATTTTCTGTTATGTTGCCAATGAAGAGCCTCAGATGTCTTCATACATCTCTATCACAGCAATGTTCTCTATCTTGGGTGTGTGAAGCTGATGTTCTGTATATTTCTTCTACAATTAATTAGACAGTCGGATTCCATTGTCCGTGCCACTTATGGGTCGACCGTGCAGCTCAAGAATGTCTTGAAAGAAATACCAGATCAGGTATATTTGACCGAAATCAACACGCCTTCACGGTGCACGCCAGCCTTTCAACCTTTGCCCGACTGACCTGGCCCCAGAATCAATCCTTCACCCATAGTTACAGGTTTTGCCAACACTTCCTTTCAGTAATTGAACTAAATCATGGTAAATGTGGTTAAAAAATTCACTGATAATTACAGAGTAATTCAGAGTAGTTTCTCCTTTAGTTTCTTGTGTTCGTATTACAGCTTGTTGAAGGATATTATTGTCTGAAAGCTCGCCAAACTTACATCTCTTTAATAAAGAAAGAGGATCGGTGAAAGGATGGTCTAAACCGTTGGTTTTCGAACGTTACGACCAGGGATAGAATACCGCATTGGAAACTTTTTTTCTAATTGGTAAAAAAATGCTCCAATGGCCCCCGATTCTTGCAAAAGTCCAACCCCACTAGCGAGTGCAAGTAACCAAAACGGGGCTCTGGCACATTTGTAAGTGAAAAAGTCGAACTGCTTTACACTTATGTAGACACTAGCCGAATGACCCGGGCAACGCCCGTGTTTTACCCGATTGAATGTTTTGATTCAAATACTATTTGTTACAATTATAATTTGGCTCCTTAAATAAATGCATATATTAGTTAATACCTATAGCCTATGTGCTTTATCTGTCTATGTACTGTTGGCTTCCGTAGGCGTCTCATACTGGGAAAAAGAAAGAGAGGATTCCATTTAGTTATTAACTAATATATGCATTTATTTAAGGAGCGACCCGTTCCAACACAATAGTTACATAAACGATAAAGCGAGTGGGGGTGGCATGATGGGGGGGGGGGGGGAAGGTGGCGTGATCGTAGCCAACCAATAGGAGGGCGCCATTCCAAAAAAAAAAGCAAACGGTGACAGAGATGAAGAATGACGCTCGTAACTGTATATAGAATGTGGTGCACTTACAATAAAAGCAATCGCCAACTTCTACCCACCATGATTATCATGACCTGTACCACGTGTACTAGGGATAATTTAAAAAAAAAAAGAAAGAAAGAAATTCGTCACTTTTACTTTTGGTCGCTTCTAAGCAATGATATTCTGCAATTCCGTCTATTGTAATATTGGTATCTTTCGTAAAGATAGAGGCTGCCTGGCCGGTATTCATAGTTCTTCAAATAAAAGACACTTCAGCCAGTAAATCTTTTTATTGTCTCGACGTTTCGACAAAAATCTTTTGTCCTCGTCAGGAGCGAACAGGAGCATTTTTCTAACACTTTGCCAAATGTTTTAATTTTTGTTCGCTCCTGACGAGGACAAAAGATTTTTGTCAAAACGTCGAGATAATAAAAAGATTTACTAGCCGAAGTATCTTTTATTTGAAAAATTGCTATTTTTATCATAAGAATACGACGAGGTTAACATATATATTTAGCTAAATTATATCTCGCTAGTCAATCACTAATAAAGTTTATATAAATACGGGGTGGGGCAGGAAACTATGCCAATCTTGTTCCGACCAAGAATACACCACCAATACTAAGACCTCCAAACAATAACAAAGTAATTACGGTAGCCCATTGTTTCCATGGTTATCATAGATTTATGTACATAACATTATATACCAAGGTCCCTATGGACAAACCCATGCTTTCAACTTCCAAAAACATTTTTTTTAATCATCAGCCAATTATAAAATAACTATATCGTATTAATTAGATATGCAAATATTACATTTTCTATGTAATTTATTTTTGTAGGTGGTGGTTGTGTTTTTGTATAAGAGTATTCATATTTATAAATGGCTTTATTAAGATTGGTGGTTTCTCTAATAAATTTATGGTATGACCTTTCAAATATTTGAACATTTTTTACTAAATTCTGTTGACTTTTATATTTCAACACACAAAACGCGATACCCTGGCTAGAGATAATTGCGTCGATTTAAATTTTTTTAAACAGAAACAGTTATAAATATATTATACAAGAAAAAGTAATCAAAAATTAAAAAAGAGAAACAATTATATTAGGAACCTGAACCTTTCAGGTTAGAAAGATAATCATAAATATATTTACAAAAATAGTTAAATCTATGATAATTCTCTCTGCTATTTACAAATTGATATAGATCTACAACATTGTCTGTTGTCTAGCGGTAAAGAAGAATGGGCATTCCAGCAGTTAAAGTGACTTTGCTTAGATTTTTTAATGAAACTGATTCCAAGAAGATTAATCAAACATTATATTTATTGATTTACAAGAGAGAGAACAAAATATAAAAGGGAAACTAATATTAAAACAAAGGAACTTTTTTTTCTTTCGGTCAGCGCCTATTTACATGTGAGCTTACACATACTCTGTGGTAACACTTAATTAATATATATACAACAAATTTGCATAGATTTAATAGATTTAATTGAGATATGAAAAGGAATAGAAAACTATGTAGATTGAAGTATTTTGAGAATATATTTATAAAACCATTAAATAATGATTTAATTTCAATAATAACATTTACATGTGGTTGTTAAAGAGTTATTCTGAAGGTTTTTTCATGAAATTTAAGAGCATTTTTACTTATAAATTGTTAGATTAAATACAATAAGAACATTTAAATGATTGCAGAACGACATTTGAAAACCATCCCGCATGTGTTTCTTTTGAACGAAAAATCGGAATTTATTTTAAGGAGAAATAACGATTATTTCTAACTTTAGGGATGAAGTATGAAAGGATGAATTGTGAAGAGTAATGATAAACGGAAAAATAAAAGTGTCCAGGGATGGGAATCGAACCCACAGTGTTCCGCTTACCGGGTAGATGCCTGTCCACTAAGCTACCCTGGACACTTTATTTTTCCGTTCATCATTACTCTTCACAATTCATCCTTTCATACTTCATCCCTAATGTTAGAAATAATAGTTATTTCTCCTTAAAATAAATTACGATTTTTCGTTCAAAAGAAACACATGCGGGATAATTTTCAAATGTCGTTCTACAATCATAGGCCGCATTATATTGTATTTAAATGGTTGTTAAAGAGTGAATTTTGTATCTTTACGATATTTGAGTGCGTTTTCTATTCACCAATTGATATATTTTATACATTTTAAGAATATTTTCATGGTTGATTTGGAGTGTATTCATGATATTTGAGAGACCCTCTCTATACCAACCAAATGATAGATTAAATTACAATAATAATATTTACATATTTCTGTAAAATATAGACACTTTAGCCAGTTAGAGTTTTATTTTTATTTTCTCAACGTTTCGACAAAAATATTTTGTCTTCGTCAGGAGAAAATGTTTTATTTTTATTTACTTCTCCTGACGAAGACAAAATATTTTTGTCGAAACGTTGAGAAAATAAAAAACTCTAACTGGCTGAAGTGTCTATTTTTTCACAGATAAATGAATGCTGGCCAGGAAACCTCTATCTTAAGGATAATTTGCATAGTTGTTATAGGAAGTGTATTTCGTATCTTCACTATATTTGAGCACTTTCTACTCACTAAATGATAGATTTGATCACAATAAGAAACTTTACATAGTTCTTAAGAAGTATGTTTTATACTTTTGAGCATTTCTATAAATCAATTGATAGATTTAATTACAATAATAACATACAACAACTTAGTTGTTATAGGAAATGTATTTCGTAGTTTTCACTATAGTTGAGGACTTTCCACTTACTAAATGATTGATTTAATTACAATAAAAAACCTTTACATAGTTCTTAAGAAGTATGTTTTATACTTTTGAGCATTTCTACAAATCAATTGATAGATTTAATTACAATAATAACATACAATAACTTAGTTGTTATAGGAAGTGTATTTCGTAGTTTTTACGATATTTAAGCACTTTCTACTCACTAAATGATAGATTTGATCACAATAAGAAACTTTACATAGTTCTTAAGAAGTATTTTCTATACTTTAGAGCATTTCTACAAATCAATTGATAGATTTAATTACAATAATAACATACAATAACCTAGTTGTTATAGGAAGTGTATTTTTTGTAGTCTTCACCATATTTGAGAACTTTCTACTCACTAAATGATAGATTTGATCACAATAAGAAACTTTACATAGTTCTTAAGAAGTATTTTCTATACTTTAGAGCATTTCTACAAATCAATTGATAGATTTAATTACAATAATAACCTAGTTGTTATAGGAAGTGTATTTTTTGTAGTCTTCACCATATTTGAGAACTTTCTACTCACTAAATGATAGATTTGATCACAATAAGAAACTTTACATAGTTCTTAAGAAGTATTTTCTATACTTTAGAGCATTTCTACAAATCAATTGATAGATTTAATTACAATAATAACATACAATAACCTAGTTGTTATAGGAAGTGTATTTTTTGTAGTCTTCACCATATTTGAGAACTTTCTACTCACTAAATGATAGATTTGATCACAATAAGAAACTTTACATAGTTCTTAAGAAGTATTTTCTATACTTTAGAGCATTTCTACAAATCAATTGATAGATTTAATTACAATAATAACATACAATAACCTAGTTGTTATAGGAAGTGTATTTTTTGTAGTCTTCACCATATTTGAGAACTTTCTACTCACTAAATGATAGATTTGATCACAATAAGAAACTTTACATAGTTCTTAAGAAGTATGTTTTATACTTTTGAGCATTTCTCCCAACCAAATAATACATTTAAATTACAATAACAATTATTACATGATTATTAAGGAGTGTATTTCGTAGCTTTTACGATACTTTTACGATTTCATACTTTTCAGGTAATTTAAGAAAATTTCTACAAATTAAATGATAGATTAAACTACAATAACAATATTTACATGGTTTTTTAAAGAGTGTATTTCCTAGCTTTTACGATATTTGAACGCACTTTCTACTACCCAATTAAAAGATTAAATTACAAAAAAGAACATTTACATAGTTCTTAAGCAGTATATTTCATATTTTTCATGTAATTTAAGAATCTGAGACTCTTCATTGGACAAAATGACAACAACAGAAAATTGACATGGACCCAGAACAGCAGCTTTACACATCCAAGATAGAGGACATTGCGACTGCTGTGATAGAGATGTATGGAGATATCTGAGACTCTTCATTGAACACAATGACAACAGCAATAAATTGACATGGACCCAGAACAGCAGTTTTACACATCCAAAATAGAGGACATTGCGACTGCTGTGATAGAGATGCATGGAGACATCTGAGGCTCTTCATTGGACACGACAACAACAACAAAAAATTGACATGGACCCAGAACAGCAGCTTTACACACCCAAGATAGAGGACATTGCGACTGCTGTGATAGAGATGCATGGAAACATCTGAGGCTCTTCATTGGACACGACAACAACAACAGAAAATTGACATGGACCCAGAACAGCAGCTTTACACACCCAAGATCGAGGACATTGCGACTGCTGTGATAGAGATGTATGGAGACATCTGAGGCTCTTCATTGGACACGACAACAACAACAGAAAATTGACATGGACCCAGAACAGCAGCTTTACACACCCAAGATAGAGAACGACTGCTGTGATAGAGATATATGGGGACATCTGAGGCTCTTCATTGGACACGACAACAACAACAACTGAGATCCTACCCACACTTCAGGACGTCTATTAATAACTACAGGGAGGGGGTGTGGGGGGCCGTTCTGGGTAGGGGACACCATCTCTGGACCACCGAGAAGATGGACAAGTTATTTTTTGACAATTTAAACAATAAATATGATATTTCTAATCAATTGTTACAGAAAGAAAAATAAAGATAATAAAGGAATAAATAAAAGGTAGATAAAGTGTGTTAGGGAAATATATACGGTTGTATAAGTGTACAAATTTTGAGGAAGGATGGAAGGATCTAAGAAAGTTTGTCAACTTTCTTTTGACATATAAATAATTATAAAACGACATTTGAAAATTATCCCGCATGTGTTTTTTTTAAACGAAAAATCTAAATTTATTTTTAAGGAGAAATAACGATTATTTCTAACCTTAGGAAAGAAGTATGAAAGGATGAATTATGAAGAGTAATGATAAACGGAAAAATAAAAGTGTCCAGGGATGGGAATCGAACCCACAGTGTTCCGCTTACCGGGCAGATGCCATGTCCACTAGGCTACCCTGGACATATTTTTTCCGTTCGTAAATATTATATGAGGTAATTTATAATACAATATAATGCGGCTTATGAATATAGGTTAGAAATAATCGTTATTTCTCCTTTAAAATAAATTTCGATTTTTAGTTTAAAAGAAACACATGCGGGATAATTTTCAAATGTCGTTTTACAATCATAAACCTCATTATATTGTATTTAAATAATTGTATTGAGTCTTCTAATCAATTGTTACCATTGATATCCCATTGATGCCATTTCTTTCTTTGATGACAAAGTGAAATTGGACAATCAATCTGATTAAGGGGCTTAGCTTTTTGAAATCCCTATTTGCACATTATACCAACCTTAGAATTCTTAAATGAGTATTCGTGGTTGACGACTTGTTTCGATTCGTCTAAAACCGAATTTATATGAATGCTTTGGTAAACGATTTATAAGGAATGAAGACATTAAGACGCGAATGTTTCTTTTCACAAATAAATCAAAACTTCAACTGTCCTTACTGCGATGAAAAAATATTGGGAGAGTTTGACTCATCAGTGGTTAACCCTCCCAGCAGTTTCACCAATTTAATCTACCAGACTGCTTCTTTAGAGCTCTAATACTGTATTGGATCATTCTGATTTTATATGCTACACTGAAAAGTAGAATCTTAGAAATCGTATTTAATCAAACTATGGATATAAGCTTTCAGGACACAGTAGAATTACGTTTAAATATTTGCATCGAGTAATGCTCTTCGGCAAACAATAAGGACAAGTTAAACTTAAATTAATATTCAAAACTATTTTAAAGGCGTAAGATTCATTTTGATATTAAACAATTTCCACTGCCCTTACTGCAATGGAAAAAATTAATGAGAGGGCCTGGCTCATCAGTGGTGAACCCTCTCAGCGGTTTCGCCAGTTTAATCTACAATACCGCTGTTATATTGCATTTTTGGAACTTCCTTTTATAGTGATACTGATGGTAGACTCTTTGAATGGGTATTTTAGAAGAACTATGGACATAAGCTTTGAGGACAGTAGAATTACATACATTTATAAATATATAATATGCTTCGAGCAATCGCTCTTCCGCAAATATCAATTTTAAAGGCGTGAGATTCATTTTGAAATTAAACATTTTCCACTGCCCTTACTGCAATGGAAAAATTAATGAGAAACTGGCGAAACCGCTGGGAGGGTTCACCACTGATGAGCTAGGACCTCCCATTAATTTTTCCATTGCAGTAAGGGCAGTGGAAATTGTTTAATATCAAAATGAATCTTACGCCTTTAAAATAGTTTTGAATTTTGATAACAGATGGCGCGCTAGTGCATCATATTATAAATTAATATAAATCAATAACGCGCCATCTACTCGTATATATAACGCATGAAGACATTAAGACACGAATGTTTCTATATAGATAGCGAGACTCTTGCTTTTAAGCCATCTCTCACTAGCTAGGTTTATATACGTATATATTGGATGGTCAATCTGTTGGCTTTTCCACGTCTCCAAGTGTGAACAAAATTGCTTCTGTCTCCTTAAAAAGAGTAGACGACCGACGACAATATTGCCACGTGGAAAATTAGGGAAAACCAACTTCGGGATGAGACAACAATTTATTTCAGGCAAGAACCAACTATGAATGATAAACAAAAGATAAGTAAAAGAGGGAAATGTACAGAGTAGCAAAATATAAACATAAAAAATAATACTCTGCTAATAAAATAATAAATACTTTGTTACAATATCTTTCACTTCCTTAAGTTGCGTCCATGGGTGTATGTCTTCTTCTTCTTTCTTATCTCCACTCAATCATATTAGGGTTTCAAGTTGTGACCCTTGATGGTGTCTGTTTGACAACCATCATGACTGGGTAAAGTAGAATGCGTCTGCCTTTGTCATTAAGACTGGGAGCACTACTCAGTGGCAGGCCGACATGAGTGTATGTCTTCTTCTTTCTTATCTCCACTCAATCATATTAGGGTATCAAGTTGTGGCCCTTGATGGTGTCTGTTTAACAACCATCATGACTGGGTGAAGTAGAATGCGTCTACCTTTGTCATTAAGACTGGGAGCACTACTCAGTGGCAGGCCGACATGAGTGAATGTTAAAGAAAAAAAAAGAGTAATGTGAGATAAAAGTGTATTCTATATAACTACAGTACTGTAAGAAGACACAGGACAGATAAACAACAAATGTCATCTGTTGTTTAAACTTGGGGACAAACGTCATCCTAGCGCCATGACGCTATTGGCACACCACTGTCTCACTCCGTTTATTTCAGTCCCCACATCTGCTGCACAGTTTTCACACGACACATGCAATTCCTATTTATGGAACTCCTCTTTTTCTTATCAACCCTATCCCAGTACAATTTCACATTTGTGCTATTTTTTTTTCACATTGTTTAGAATTCTCACGCAATTATGGCCTTAACTACCCGTTTCATGATTTTTCAGGATGCTTCAATGACCAGTTTTTTTGGTTGTTGAAATACAGCTAGCGCACCACGCTGACGAGGGCTAACACTCCGAAACACGTACATGGTTAGAGGGAAGTACTTTAAAACCGAGTTCAACCCCACCAGCGAGTGCAAGTAACTAAACGGGGCTCTGGCACATTTGTAAGTGCAAAGTCGAACTGCTTTACACATGTGTAGACATGTGGTGCGCTTACAGTAAAAGCAGTCGCTAACTACCCACCATGATTATCATGGCCTGTACCACGTGTACTAGGGATAAGCAAAAAAAACTTTAATACCGCTCTGATGATGGTCCAACATGGTTAGCTTTATGAATCAAGAGAAGAGATATTTGAATAATAATCAGGAATACTATTACATCAACGTTAAGTTGATATTTATTCCGATAGATGGCGTTAGCTATCATTTAATCGGTCAGAGTATATCTATTTCGTTTCAACTATTTAAATATAAGAAATTTGAACTATTTTTGACAGGCGTACGATTCATTTTTTTAAAAAGATAAATCAATTTTTTACTGCCCTTATTGCAACGATAAAATAATGGTAGAATAAACTAGCGAAACCGCTTGGAGGGTTCACCACTGATGAGCCAGGCCCTCTCATTATTTTATCATTGTAGTAAGGGCAGTAGAAAATTGATTTATTTTTTAAAATAATCTTATACGTGAAAAATAGTTCATTTTTATTATAACAGATGGCGCTCTCTCTAATGCATCATATTTACATATAGTGTCTATTCATTTAATACAATAAATATTTACATATAGTACAGTTAAACCTGTAAACCTGTCCCAAGCCCGGATGTAAAAGGAGGAAGGGCAGCAGTAAAGAGCTCGTTAAAAAAACCAGGTTTCAGTTGGCCCGACTGATAGCACCCTGTAAGGGCTCCTATTTTTGGGTTACAGGATATTCAGCAGCGTCTGTTCTCCATGTTAGGAGCGGCTGCACAAGGCGTCTGTTCCTCATGTTAGAGGCGGCCATTTAATACCAGGTCAAAGTCCAAGTTACACCTCTCTGTAGGTGACCTCGGGGAAATGTTGGATAAAACCAGCGCTCTAACGTAACTGGCATATAACCTATATGGAGTCGTGCACAACATCAAAATAGGGTGCTATAGAGAAGGGATGGAGCACTTCCTCTTAAGCTTGCTTTTAAAGAAATAGATATATATATATATTGTTTAATTTCGAAAAGAATCTTACGCGTCTAAAATAATTTCGAATTTTCATTTCAGAGATAAATATCAAAATTGACAATCTGTACATAGAATAATAAATAATTTGCTACAATAGTAGCATAGTTCTTAAATTGAAGATACTTCGGCCAGTAAATCTTTTTAATCTAGCTCCAATTTATGAATGCCGGTCAAGCAACCTCTATCTTTTCGATAATTATACCATAGTACAGGAGCTCCATCTATGCTTCCTTTCTTCCTGTAGTGAATCTGTATAAGACCGATGGTCTTAATAAAGCTGTATGTGTGATAATAGAGGCATAGTACAGGAGCTCCATCTATGCTTCCTTTCTTCCTGTAGTGAATCTGTATGAGACCGATGGTCTTAATAAAGCTGTATGTGTGATAATAGAGGCATAGTACAGGAGCTCCATCTATGCTTCCTTTCTTCCTGTAGTGAATCTGTATAAGACCGATGGTCTTAATAAAGCTGTATGTGTGATAATAGAGGCATAGTACAGGAGCTCCATCTATGCTTCCTTTCTTCCTGTAGTGAATCTGTATAAGACCGATGGTCTTAATAAAGCTGTATGTGTGATAATTATACCATAGTACAGGAGCTCCATCTATGCTTCCTTTCTTCCTGTGGTGAATCTGTATAAGACCGATGGTCTTAATAAAGCTGTGTGTGTGATAATTATACCATAGTACAGGAGCTCCATCTATGCTTCCTTTCTTCCTGTGGTGAATCTGTATAAGACCGATGGTCTTAATAAAGCTGTGTGTGTGATAAGTATACCATAGTACAGGAGCTCCATCTATGCTTCCTTTCTTCCTGTGGTGAATCTGTATAAGACCGATGGTCTTAATAAAGCTGTATGTGTGATAATAGAGGCATAGTACAGGAGCTCCATCTATGCTTCCTTTCTTCCTGTAGTGAATCTGTATGAGACCGATGGTCTTAATAAAGCTGTATGTGTGATAATAGAGGCATAGTACAGGAGCTCCATCTATGCTTCCTTTCTTCCTGTAGTGAATCTGTATAAGACCGATGGTCTTAATAAAGCTGTATGTGTGATAATAGAGGCATAGTACAGGAGCTCCATCTATGCTTCCTTTCTTCCTGTAGTGAATCTGTATAAGACCGATGGTCTTAATAAAGCTGTATGTGTGATAATCGAGGCATAGTACAGGAGCTCCATCTATGCTTCCTTCCTTCCTGTGGTGAATCTGTACAAGACCGATGGTCTTAATAAAGCTGTGTGTGTGAAAATAGAGGCATAGTACAGGAGCTCCATCTATGCTACCTTTCTTCCTGTGGTGAATCTGTATAAGACCGATGGTCTTAATAAAGCTGTGTGTGTGATAATAGAGGCATAGTACAGGAGCTCCATCTATGCTTCCTTTCTTCCTGTGGTGAATCTGTATAAGACCAATGGTCTTAATAAAGCTATATGTGTGATAATTATACCATAGTACAGGAGCTCCATCTATGCTTCCTTTCTTCCTGTGGTGAATCTGTATAAGACCGATGGTCTTAATAAAGCTGTATGTGTGATAATAGAGGCATAGTACAGGAGCTCCATCTATGCTTCCTTTCTTCCTGTGGTGAATCTGTATAAGACCGATGGTCTTAATAAAGCTGTATGTGTGATAATTATACCATAGTACAGGAGCTCCATCTATGCTTCCTTTCTTCCTGTGGTGAATCTGTATAAGACCGATGGTCTTAATAAAGCTGTATGTGTGATAATTATACCATAGTACAGGAGCTCCATCTATGCTTCCTTTCTTCCTGTGGTGAATCTGTATAAGACCGATGGTCTTAATAAAGCTGTGTGTGTGATAAGTATACCATAGTACAGGAGCTCCATCTATGCTTCCTTTCTTCCTGTGGTGAATCTGTATAAGACCGATGGTCTTAATAAAGCTGTATGTGTGATAATTATATCATAGTACAGGAGCTCCATCTATGCTTCCTTTCTTCCTGTGGTGAATCTGTATAAGACCGATGGTCTTAATAAAGCTGTGTGTGTGATAAGTATACCATAGTACAGGAGCTCCATCTATGCTTCCTTTCTTCCTGTGGTGAATCTGTATAAGACCGATGGTCTTAATAAAGCTGTGTGTGTGATAATTATACCATAGTACAGGAGCTCCATCTATGCTTCCTTTCTTCCTGTGGTGAATCTGTATAAGACCGATGGTCTTAATAAAGCTGTGTGTGTGATAATTATACCATAGTACAGGAGCTCCATCTATGCTTCCTTTCTTCCTGTGGTGAATCTGTATAAGACCGATGGTCTTAATAAAGCTGTGTGTGTGATAATTATACCATAGTACAGGAGCTCCATCTATGCTTCCTTTCTTCCTGTGGTGAATCTGTATAAGACCGATGGTCTTAATAAAGCTGTGTGTGTGATAATTATACCATAGTACAGGAGCTCCATCTATGCTTCCTTTCTTCCTGTGGTGAATCTGTATAAGACCGATGGTCTTAATAAAGCTGTGTGTGTGATAATTATACCATAGTACAGGAGCTCCATCTATGCTTCCTTTCTTCCTGTGGTGAATCTGTATAAGACCGATGGTCTTAATAAAGCTGTATGTGTGATAAGTATACCATAGTACAGGAGCTCCATCTATGCTTCCTTTCTTCCTGTGGTGAATCTGTATAAGACCAATGGTCTTAATAAAGCTGTATGTGTGATAAGTATACCATAGTACAGGAGCTCCATCTATGCTTCCTTTCTTCCTGTGGTGAATCTGTATAAGACCGATGGTCTTAATAAAGCTGTATGTGTGATAATAGAGGCATAATACAGGAGCTCCATCTACGCTTCCTTTCTTCCTGTGGTGAATCTGTATAAGACCGATGGTCTTAATAAAGCTGTATGTGTGATAATTATACCATAGTACAGGAGCTCCATCTATGCTTCCTTTCTTCCTGTGGTGAATCTGTATAAGACCGGTGGTCTTAATAAAGCTGTGTGTGTGTAATAATAGTAGCATGATCTGATAGATGGCAATATTCTATCAGTAGTTTAGATTTAGATGACCAGGCTATGCCATAATCTATTCCAGTATCTCCAGACCTTCCATTATACCAGCGGACGGACAGAGCTGGGTAGATGTAGACGGGGGGGAAGTAAACAAAGAAGAGCCATAAACTACCGTGAAGTGACCACATTTAGCCCGTCCGTGCTATATTGGGCATCTACTGGAACTCCCTCTACGTCCCGCCCAGCTACTGTACTACATCCTCCCTGTTTACATTGATGATCTACTTGGAACGCTTCACGATTTTGTGTTCCATCCTTTCGCAGAGGCCATGCTAATCTACTCTATATCGTTCCTATTGTAATAATTGTAGCGCCGAAATGAAGGGGCCATGCTAATCTTCTCCTGTATCCTTCCTATTGTAGTAGTTGTACCGTGGAACTGAAGGGGCCATTCTAATCTTCTCCTGTATCGTTTCTATTGTAGTATATGTACCTACGAACAAGCGTGGTCTACATGGATTTCTAGCTATGGCCATGTGAACTAGATTATATTCAGCTCTTCCTTGTCCAATCGACTATGTCGCACATGCTATATACTGGAACTCCCTCTACGTGCCGCCCAGCTACTGTACTACATCCCTCCTGTTTACATTAGTGATCTACATGGGACGCTTCACGATTTTGTGTGCCATCCTTTCGCAGAGGCCATGCTAATCTTCTCCTGTATCGTTCCTATTGTAGTAGTTGTACCGCCGAACAAGAATGGTCTATATGGAACTCTAGCTATGGTCATGTGAACTACATTATATTCAGCTATTCCTTCTTCAATAGACCATGTCACACATGTTATATACTGAAACAATTTACTTTACGTGTCTCCCAGATAATGTACTACATTGACACTGTTACATTTGTAATTTACATAAATTTCTAGTAAAAAAGAACACGTGGTTTTATTTATTTTCAGATATGTCTTGTCCAATCGACCTCTGTCGCACTTGCTATATTAGTGATTTACCGGACAGGGCGATTGTCAGAACGGCTGTCGCAGCACCGGATTCGACGTTATCTACCATCCAACGTGTGACCGGCACACCAATGTCTAAAATGACCATCAACAGACGACTGAGAGAACGAAATCTAAGAACTCGCCGACCGTTACGATGCCTACCCCTTACATCGGTACACTGACAAGTCCGACTACAGTGATGTCAGGAGCGATCAACTTGGAACTGCACTGACTGGGGACGTATAGTCTTTAGTAACGTGTCCTGTTTCTTACTGTGTCCTGATGACAGTCGCAAACGTGTCTGGAGACGTCCTGGACAGAGTGTGGATCCTGGCCTTACTGTCGAACACCACACAGGTCAACAACAGGACTTTATGGTCTGAGGTGCCATTTCATTTGATAGCAGGACCCCATTGGTAGTCATTCCTGGCACCCTGAGAGCACAACGGTACGTAGATGACATTCTACGGCCTGTTTTTTTGCCGTTCCTCTCACATCACCCCGGGCTTACTTTACAACAAGATAATGCCTGGACACACACGGCACGTTTTTACTATGGATTGTCTTCAATCTTGCCGAACTCTTCTATGGCCAGCAAGGCTCTCTATCATCCATAGATCACATCTGGGACGTGGTGAGAAGGAAATTTGCCATGTATAAAAAAGCAGGACAAAGCGAGCTGTGATCCAATGTAATACCTGTAAACTGATACGAAATTAAAAAAAAAAAAGAAGAGATTTTTATCTTTAGACTCGTAAATAAAATATTTTTATCTTATCGATAAGTTTTTCAACTGGTTCAAAATCACATTGATAGGTACCTCTCAGCAAGAGCAACCTAGTTCATGATAATTGAACAATGAATAAAACGCGGGATTCAATCCCGGTTCATGACTGTCGGGAATCGAGCGTGTTACCCTCTTATCCACCGACTTCGATAAGTTTTACTTATCTAATTAACTACTTCACGTTTATATAAAAGGGCGTACCTGGATCTGTAAAGAAAAAAAATAAATAAATAAAAAATTTCTCAAAATATTTCGAGAGATTGCTCCCTCTTTATCAATTTATTGCACAGTGACTTTTGACTCGAACAATCTCTCGAAATATTTTGAGTAAAAAAAAATGTTTTTTCTTTATAGAGTAGATCCAGGTACGTCTTTTTATATAAACTTAATTGATGGATCGCCTTTTGACTCAAACTACTTTACATTATTATCATTCTGAAAATAGAGCAATCCATATTGTTATATTTGTTCATAAAGGGCACATCTTGGATTCAATAAATAATCTTTTTATTTCCGATATTTCGATGGGCTAAACGACCATCTTTTTCTAGGATCTCATCCCTTTTCGCGGCAAGCCGCGCGTTACACTTGAGACACGGGCGTCTCACAATCTCTCGGGCGAAAATCATCCAAATGCAATGCAAATGTGATATTGTACTGGGATAAGGTGCATAAATTATGAAAAAAGCATCTCCTTATCGTGCAACTGAAAGTTGATGATGGCTTGCGCCATCTATCGGAATAAATAACAACTATTCTCGTTGATTTTTAATTATTCCAGAATTGGCCAAATACCCATTCTTGATTAATCAAGAAAAGCTAACCACGGACGCGTTTCGGGCTGTTGGCCCTCATCAGCGTGGTGCAAGCTGTACCTAAACGACCAAAAAATTGGTCATTAAGGCATCCTGAAAAATCATGAAACGGGTAGTTAAGGCCAGAATTGTGTGAGAACGCTACACAATGTGAAAAAATAGTACAAATGTGATATTGTACTGGGATAAGGTGCATAAATTAAGAAAAAAGCATCTCCTTATCGTGATGGCGCAAGCCATCAGCAACTTTCAGTTGCACGATAAGGAGATGCTTTTTTCTTAATTATTATCATTATCTTTTTTTAGCTTCGTTACCATATCATCATTATTATTTACGCCCCAGATTAACTGAAAGTGTTTTTGTGACCGTTGTAAGAGAATAAAAAGGGCCATAATCACTCTGAGAGTCGGTTTGATGGGAGGATGACAAATATGTGTCAACGAGTGTCCAGTAAAAAACTGAGCTGTCCCAGAATGTGGGCGGCGTTCAACATCAAACGTCACCGAGATGTCACTTTGAATGTCCTAAAGTGTCACCAAAATTCCAAAAGTGTCAACTCTTTAACATTCGTGTCTTAATGTCTTCATTTGTTATATATAGATGTGGCGTTATTTCTTTATATTAATTTATGCCTAACTGGTCTTGTCCTTGTTGTTTGCGGAAGAGCATTATTCGATGCAAATACACCTATCCCCCGATTTACACGGTAGATACGTTCCTGAGAAAAACGTGTAAATCGGGGGATAGGTGTATACAGAAATAAAAATAAAATGCATTGACAGGTTAAAATATGTAGTCAGCACATAAGCTCGGGATTCCTCGTGAGATGTGTACACAGCGCATGTGTTCAATCACAGTAGCATTTAGTATAGTGCGATAAAAACAAACAAAAAAAAAACTTATTTGGAAAACCGTGTAAAAGCGAAAACGTGCAAAACAAGTACCGTGTGAATCGGGGGATAGGTGTATTTATATTAAAAACAAAATTGGCATTTCCTGACCTCTCACATACTAGACGTTGAATTCCAAAGATATTTGGCCAACCCAATTTCCTGGTAAATCAAGAAAGTCAACCAAGTACGCGTTTCGGGCTGTTGGTCCTCGTCAGCGTATTGTATCTCTACGACCAAAGGTTTGGTCCCAGAGGCTTCCTGAGATAACAAGAAATGCGTATTTAAGGCCAAATTTTCGTAAAGACGCTTTTCATATTTATATGTAATTCTACTGTCCTAAAAAGCTTATGTCCATAGTTTACTTAAATACCATTTATAAGATTCCATCCTTCAGTGTAGCATATATAATCAGAATGATCCAATACAGTATTAGAGCTCTAAAGAAGCGGTCTGGTAGATTACATTGGCGAAACCGCTGGGAGGGTTCACCACTGATGAACCAAGTCCTCTCAATATTTTTCATCGCAGTAAGGACAGTAGAAGTTTGTTTTATGTGTAAAATGAAACATTCGCATCTTTATGTTTCCATTTGCTATACATAGATGGCGCGTTATTGCTTTGTATTAATACTTATTTATTTGTTCGCCTTATGTCTTGTATATTTAAAAAATAGAATTCCATTTCCCATTCCTACAGGACAAGAGACTGGAAATTCACGAAATTTCGGGGCTAACTCACTATAATAAAAAACATGTATATAAAATTTTTACTGCTCTCCTGCTGGATAAAACATTTGTTCATAAATATTTTAAATTTTTCAAGGTGATTGATAAAATGAGGGAAGAAGTGCTCAACTCCACAGACAACGGCTGATTGCTCCCCCTCCCCTCTAAATTGCTTTTCCTCCTCACTCATGTACATATATAACCTTTTAGGGGAATCCCCTTGTAAGACAATAGTGTCTTAAAGGTTTTTGTTGTATTTAAAAAATAGAGGAAACATTATTTTCTAAGATTCACATTCGTTTGTCGCTAGGAAATTATAAACATGGGAAAAGAGAAACCTCTTCGCCTGCAGTAAGGTATGTAGAGATAACATTTGATGATATTGCCACGTGAAAAATTAGGGACGACCAACTTCGGGATGAGACAACAATTTATTTCAGGCAAGGACAAACTATGAGTGATAAACAAAAGATAAGCAAAAGAGGGAAGTATACAGAGTATAGCAAAATATAAACATAAAAAATGACCGCTTTGTTAATAAAAATAATAAAATTAATAAATACTTTTTCACAATATTATTAAAAAGAAACATATTGCCAGTAAATTTATTTGTTACAGACCTTGTTTAGTTTATTATTACCTTTTGGTAGGTTTCACCATTGATGAGCCAAGCCCTCTAAATATCCATTTTGATGCTTTATTGGTTATCGAAATTTGTCTTTATAAATATAATCCAAAATTAGTTCTATTATTTATTATAACGTCATATTTTCACATATAGATGTCGGTAAATGTCATTTACAAACAAGATATTCCTTTATATAATGCAATATAATGCGGCTTATGATTGTAGAACGACATTTGAAAATTATCCCGTATGTGTTTCTTTTGAACGAAAAATAGAAGTTTATTTTAAGGAGAAATAACGATTATTTAATAAATTCCCATCCCTGGACACTTTTATTTTTCCGTTTATCAATACTCTTCACGATTCATCCTTTCATACTTCATCACTAAGGTTAGAAATAATCGTTATTTCTCCTTGAAATAAATCTCTATTTTTCGTTCAAAAGAAACACATGCGGCATAATTTTCAAGCTATTCCTTTATTTTCTCCATAGAATCTGTGTCATATACTTGTCTGTCAATACTAAGCGACATTATGGGATGTTTTAGGTGGAGCCAACAGCACCAACCCTTCCTCCTAAACCTGCCCTCTCCTTGGTCCCCGGACACTACTCCGTGAGTCCATAGGAATGCAGGAAACCTCCTATTCTATCCATTATCTATGTGTGACTACTTTCCTTAAACGATTCTATTTTCCCTATATACCATGGTATATATAATATATGGTATATAATATATGTAAATATAATAAATAATATGAAAAAACGAAAGAAAAAATAAAAGATAAAAGATCAGGTGTTGAAATCAATATTAAAAATGGCATATCCTGACCAGGAGCACATGTGCTTTACAGAAGGCAGAGCGCCATCTGGTGGATCAGAAATCAACTAAACATTGATTTAGCCTTTTCCCTGATATTTGGCCTACCCGTTCGTGGATGGCTTTTCTTGATTTATCAAGAAATTGGGTTGGCCAAATATCAGGGAACAGGCTAAATCAATGTTTAGTTGATTTCTGTTCCACCAGATGGCGCTCTGCCTTCTGTAAAGCACATGTGCTCCTGGTCAGGATATGCCATTTTTAATATTAATAAATAATATGTAATATGTAATATATGGTATATAATACCCTATTAAGAAAATTTCAAAATTTATAAATTTATTAGTTAATTAAACATAAGAGTTTTGAAAATAGAGCAATCCATAGATAAATCTTTAATTAAAAAGGCATATATTGGATCAAAAAATTATTTATTTTGCCAATATTTCAGCTGGCTGAACGCCAACCTTTATCAAGGTGTTATAACAGGCGTTCAGCCAGCTGAAATATTGGCAAAATAAATAATTTTTTGATCCAATATATGCCTTTTTAATTAAACATAAGAGTGTGTGAATAAGTCCCTTGAGAGCGTATAAAAGTGTGTGTTGTCCCTTTTATTCGTACTCTGATTAACTGTTCACTGTCACGTGACCTTAATCGATCAAATCAGTGTTGAAGTTCATTGGCTAATCAGGGTAAAGTGTTTCTTTTACTCAGAGGTTGCATCGAACGAGTGAATTCTATCTTAGATAAATATTTTTATAGATATTTATATATTAAAAATAAAAAGGCATATCCTGACCAGGAGCACATGCGCCATCTGGTGGAACAGAAATCAACTAAACATTGATTTAGCCTGTTCCCTGAAATTTAACCAACCCAATTTCTTGATAAATCAAGAAAAGCCATCCACGAACGCGTTTCGCGCTGTTGGCGCTCGTCAGATTTATATATTGACATGTATATATATATATATATATATATATGTCGTAGCTGTCGTGGTCGAATGGAAGGGCGCGACCGTTATGCATGTATGCTTCGAAAAATAACTTGTTCCACACTCGTGAGCGCGCGCACGCGGCGGTGGCCGTAGCGTTCGCCCGCGCGCGCTGGCTTCCCGGTTTATTTTGTACAGATTTATAGATGGATTAATTTGTATTTACATTTAAACATATTAATTATGGCGAAAATAAATTATATCTATTGGGCATTAGGCAAATTATGACATATATATATGTCGTAGCTAAATGAAGAGGCGCAGCCGTTATGCCTAGCGAACAGCGCATCCGCGATGTCCGCCACCTTTATTTTTTGTCCAGCTTTTATACATGGATGAATTTACATATTTACATTTTAACACAAGCGTAACATATTTACATACTTATTTTGACGAAAATAAATTATATCTCTTATCATTAACTATACAAATTATGACATATATATATATATTGAAATATTGGTAAAATAAATATATTTTGATCCAATACACCTCACAATTCATCCTTTCATATTCATCCCTAAGGATAGAAATAGTCGTTATTTCTCCTTAAAATAATTTTTTATTTTTCGTTCAAAAGAAACATGCGGAATAATTTTCAAATGTCGCTTTACAATATATTGTAATATATTGGAACAGAAATCAACTAAACATTGATTTAGCCTGTTCCCTGATATTTAACCAACCCAATTTCTTGATAAATCAAGAAAAGCCATCCACGAACGCGTTTCGCGCTGTTGGCGCTCGTCAGATTTATATATTGACATATATATAAATATATATGTCAACCCGTTATATTACAACCCGCACGGCGTTGCCCGGGCCATTCGTCTAGTAACACATATTTACTTATAACTATATCACATTATATGTTGACTGTTATATTTTGACATAGTGTGTGTTATTTTTGTTTTGTGCTTGTTATTAAAGTTTAAAACACATTCAAAATTTATATATTTTATTCAATGAAGATCAAAATTACATAACCATCACAATTAATTTCTTAACTATATCTTCTTCTTTGGATTTCCGGGCTAATTGGCCTATCAGATCAGGTCTTCTAGCCCCAACATGGCTGCAGAACGCGAACTGGTGGCAAGGGATCCTAAGATCTGGCAGTGGAGGTGTCATCGCAGGGGTGGAGGAAGCTTGGAGAAGTCAGGGAAACAGCGCCTTGTTGCAGTGAGAAGCAGGGATGTAGTCCAGTTGAAACTTATAACACATATTTACTTACAACTACATCACATTAAGCCATCTATTTACAGTTTGTTTGGTCACCAGTCCAATGTTTTTATTTTCACAGACTAAATTATGAGATTAATTTATAAATGAAATATTTCTGGAAATAGAGAAATCCATACTTAAATCATTAGATAATAAAAAAGGCATATATTGGATTGAATAAAAGATTTATTTTCCAATATTTCGGCTGGCTGAACGCCAACCTTTATCGAAGAAAATGTAAAGCCTCGATAAAGGTTGGCGTTCAGCCAGCCGAAATATTGGCAAATAAATCTTTTATTCAATCACACACACAAAGCTTTATTAAGACCAGTGGTCTTATACAGATTCACCAAAAGAAGAAATAATAGATGGAGCTCCTATACTCCAGGTAGCGCAGCACCCAACAACAGCCTTCTGGTCCGACGTTATAACAGAATACACACACAAAGCTTTATTAAGACCAGCGGTCTTATACAGATTCACCACAGGAAGAAATAATAGATGGAGCTCCTATACTCCAGGCAGCGCAGCACCCAACAACAGCCTCCAGGTCCGACGTTATAACAGAATACACACACATACAGCTTTATTAAGACCACCAGTCTTATACAGATTCACCACAGGAATGAAGAATAGATGGAGCTCCTATACTCTAGGCAGCGTAGAACCCAACAACAGTCTCCAGGTCCGACACGTGTCCAATGGCCACACGTTCCTTTGTGCATACGTCATGGTTAGCGAATCACTGAACAGGCGAGTGTGGAATCAGCCGCGTTCTAGATCTTTTATTCAATCCAATATATGCCTTTTTACTATCAAATGAAATATAATGCAAAACAATTAAACAACTATATACATC
>CP092879.1:55222761-55280053 GCA_030710605.1 Cordylochernes scorpioides
TTAAATTACAAAAAGAGAACATTTACATGGGTCTTAAGCAGTATATTTCATACTTTTCATGTAATTTAAGAATCTAAGGCTCTTCATTGGACACGACAACAACAACAGCAGAAAATTGACATGGACCCAGAAAAGCAGCTTTACACATCCAAGATAGAGAACATTGCGATTTCTGTGATAAAGATGCATGGAGACATCTGAGGCTCTTCATTGGGCACAATGACAACAGCAGAAAATTGACATGGACCCAGAACAGCAGCTTTACACACCCAAGATAAAGGACATTGCGACTGCTGTGATAGAGATGCATGGAAACATCTGAGGCTCTTCATTGGACACGACAACAACAACAGAAAATTGACATAGACCCAGGACAGCAGCTTTACACATCCAAGATAGAAGACATTGCGACTGCTGTGATAGAGATGCATGGAGATATCTGAGGCTCTTCATTGGACACGACAACAACAACAGAAAATTGACATGGACCCAGAACAGCAGCTTTACACATCCAAGATAAAGGACATTGCGACTGCTGTGATAGAGATGTATGGAAACATCTGAGGCTCTTCATTGGACACGACAACAACGACAACAACAGAAAATTGACATGGACCAAGAGCAGCAGCTTTACACACCCAAGATAGAGGACATTGCGATGCTGTGATAGAGATGTATGGAGATATCTGAGGCTCTTCATTGGACACGACAACAACGACAACAACAGAAAATTGACATGGACCAAGAGCAGCAGCTTTACACACCCAAGATAGAGGACATTGCGACTGCTGTGATAGAGATGTATGGAGACATCTGAGGCTCTTCATTGGACACGACAACAACGACAACAACAGAAAATTGACATGGACCAAGAGCAGCAGCTTTACACACCCAAGATAGAGGACATTGCGACTGCTGTGATAGAAATGTATGGAGACATCTGAGGCTCTTCATTGGACACGACAACAACAGAAAATTGACATGGACCAAGAGCAGCAGTTTTACACACCCAAGATAGAGGACATTGCGACTGCTGTGATAGAAATGTATGGAGACATCTGAGGCTATTCATTGGACATGACAACAACAACAACTGAGAACCTACCCACACTGCAGGACGTCTATTAATAAATACAGGGAGGGGGTGTGGGGGGCCGTTCTGGGTAGGGGACACCATCTCTGGACCATCGAGAAGATGGACAAGTTCTTTTTTGACAATTTAAACAATAAATATGATATTTCTAATCAATTGTTACAGAAATAAAGATGAAAAAGGAGTAAATCAAGGGTAAAGTGTGTTAGGGAAATATATGCAGTTGTATAAGTGTATACATTTCGACGAAGGATGGAAGGATATAAGAAAGTTTGTCAACTTTCTTTTGACATTTAAATAATTGTAAAAAGACATTTGAAAATTATCCCGCATGTGTTTCTTTTAAACGAAATATCGAAATTTATTTTTAAGGATAAATAACGATTATTTCTAACCTTAGGTATGAAGTATGAAAGGATGAATTGTAAAGAGTAATGATAAATGGAAAAATAAAAGTGTCCATGGATGGGAATCGAACCCACAGTGTTCCGCTTACCGGGCAGATGCCATGTCCACTAGGCTATCCTAAACATATTTTTCCGTTCGTAAATATTATATGAGGTAATTTATAATACAATATAATGCGGCTTATGAATATAGGTTAGAAATAATCGTTATTTCTCCTTAAAAATAAATTTCGATTTTTCGTTTAAAAGAAACACATTCTGGATAATTTTCAAACATCGTTTTACAATCATAAACCTCATTATATTGTATTTAAATAATTGCATTGATTCTTCTAATCAATTGTTACCATTGATATCCTATTAATGCCATTTCTTTCTTTGATGACAAAGTGAAGTTCGGGAATCAATCGGATTAAGGGGCTTAGCTTTTTGAAATCCGTATTTGCACATTATACCCACCTTAGAATTCTTAAGTGAGTATTCGTGGTTGACGACTTGTTTCGATTCATCTAAAACCGAATTTATACGAATGAATTGGTAAACGATTTATAAGGAATGAAGACATTAAAACGCGAATGTTTCTCCCCCCCCCCCAAAAAAAAAAAGCTTCTACTGTCCTTACTGCGATGAAAAAAATATTGGGAGGGCTTGACTTATCAGTGGTGAACCCTCCTAGAGGTTTCTCCAATTTAATCTACAAGACTGCTTCTTTAGATTTCTAATATTGTATTGGATCATTCTGCTTTTATATGCTACACTGAAAAGTAGAATCTTAGAAATGGTATTTAATCAAACTATGGATATAAGCTTTTAGGACAGTAGAATTAGGTTTAAATATTTGCATCGAGCAATGCTCTTCGGCAAACAATGAGGACAAGTTAGGCATAAATTAATACATAGCAATAACGTGCCATTAATATATAACGAATGACATTAAGACACCAATGTTTCTATTTAGATAGAACAATTTAACAATTTAAACAATTTTATTGATTCTTTTAATCAAATTTTACAAAGGAGAAAAAATAAAAGAGTAAAAGGGCATATAAAATGTAGGGGAATATATATATAGTTGTGTACAATGTCTTCAGCAAGGAAGGCTTCCCCACCTTGAGAGAGTCCTCCTCCAGACAAGGAGGGGGTCTTCTTGTACACTCCTTAGTTCCGCGCAGAGGAAGTACCTATAGATGTGTGTCTTGGTAGACGCCAGGATGGCCAGGGCGTCATCGTCTAGGCCATGCCCGAAGACCCAGCCCTTTAGATAGAGAGACTCTTGCTTTTAAGCCATCTCTCACTAGCTAGGTTTATATATCTATTGGATGGTCAATCTGTTGGTTTTTCCACGTCCCCAAGTATGAACAAAATTACTTCTGTCTCCTTAAAAAGAGTAGACGACCGACGACAATATTGCCACGTGGAAAATTAGGGAAGACCAACTTCGGGATGAGACAACAATTTATTTCAGGCAAGAACAAACTATGAGTGATAAACAAAAGATAAGCAAAAGAGGGAAATGTACAGTATAGCAAAATATAAACATAAAAAATAATACTCTGCTAATAAAATAATAAATACTTTGTTTCAATATCTTTCACTTCCTTAAGTTGTGTCCATGAGTGTATGTCTTCTTTTTTCTTATCTCCACTCAATCATATTAGGATATCAAGTTGTGACCCTTGATGGTGTCTGTTTGACAACCATCATGACTGGGTGAAGTAGAATGCGTCTACCTTTGTCATTAAGACTGGAAGCACTACTCAGTGGCAGGCTGACATGAGTGTATGTTAAAGATAAAAAAAAGAGTAATATGAGATAAAAGTGTATTCTATATAACTACAATACTGTAAGAAGACACAGGACAGATAAACAACAAATGTCATCTGTAGTTTAAACTTGGGGACAAACGTCATCCTAGCGCCATGACGCTATTGGCACACCACTGTCTCACTCCGTTTATTTCAGTCCCCACATCTGCTGCACAGTTTTCACACGACACATGCAATTCCTATTTATGGAACTCCTCTTTTTCTTATCAACCCTATCCCGGTACAATTTCACATTTGTGCTTTTTTTTTCACATTGTTTAGAATCCTCACGCAATTATGACCTTAACTACCCGTTTCATGATTTTTCAGGATGCCTCAACGACCAGTTTTTTTTTTTGGTTGTTGAAATACAGCTAGCGCACCACGCTGACGAGGGCTTACACTCCGAAACACTTACGTGGTTAGTGGGAAGTACTTTAATACCGAGTCCAACCCCACCAGCGAGTGCAAGTAACCAAACTCTGGCACATTTGTAAGTGCAAAGTCGAACTGCTTTACACATGTGTAGACATGTGGTGCGCTTACAGTAAAAGCAGTCGCTAACTACCCACCATGATTATCATGGCCTGTACCACGTGTACTAGGGATAAGAAAAAAAAAACTTTAATACCGCTCTGATGATGGTCCAACGTGGTTAGCTTTATGAATCAAGAAGAGATATTTGAAAAATAATCAGGAATACTATTACATCAACGTTTAGTTGATAATTATTCCGATAGATGGCGTTAGCTATCATTTGATCGGTCAGAGTATATCTATTTCGTTTCAACTATTTAAATATAAGAAATTTGAACTATTTTTGACAACGCGTATGATTCATTTTTTTAAAGATAAATCAATTTTTTACTGCCCTTATTGCAATAATAAAATAATGGTAGATTAAACTGGCGAAACCGCTTGGAGGTTTCACCACTGATGAGCCATGCCTTCTCATTATTTTATCATTGCAGTAAGGGCAGTAGAAAATTGATTTATTTTTTAAAAAGAATCATACACATGAAAAATAGTTAAATTTTATTATAACAGATTGCGCGCTCTCTAATGAATCATATTTACATATAGTATCTATTCATTTAATAAAATAAATATTTACATATAGTACAGTTAAGCCTGTCTATAGCGCCCCCTCTTGGGACTCATCAAAATAGGATGCTATAGAGAGGGATGGAGCACTCCCTCTTAAACTTGCTTTTAAAGAAATAGAAACAGTAGCCAAAAGAAAAATAAATAAGAACTGGAGGATCCCACCTAAGCACAGTTGGTACAGTGGAGTGAACCCAGGAGGAGCTCTGAACATCAGAAATAGACAGCATCAAACAACACTAACAAGATTTAGAACAGGCCATCTCAAGCCATTGAAGATAGAAAATAATAACAAAATCCACCCCACTTGCCCAAAATGTAACTTGGCACCTGCAACTCCAGAACACATTTTGGCTTGCATTAGATGTACTAAACAGGACCTTTGAGAGAGGCCGCTTGCTTATCATAAAACTGCTCGAGGAGCATGAACTCATGGAATTTGTATAATCTTTACACAAGGGGATAAGAAACAAAAACAACATAGAGAGGGAGTGCTATAGACAGGTCACTTTTAATGTAAATCGCATCGTACTACGTATTTAAAATCGGTCGGTACAGAGAGGGAGGCGCTATTTAGAGGCGGCGCTATAGACAGGTTTAACTGTATTTTACATATAAAAGCAGCTTGTTTGTTATGGCTGAGAATAAGTATAGAATGTGAAATTTCCAAGATTACGTGTGTAAAAAAAAAAAAAGAAGAAAAAGAAAGAATTGTTAGAAATAGGTAAACAAAGCCGTTTTTTCAGATAACGCCTCTACCACAAAGAGTATGTTGAACCTGAAGTAGAACGGGGTATTGTTCGAACTCTTTTTGTAATTCTGTAATCACAATTTACTTTTCTTTTTTACTATTTTCTATTCTTTTTACGTTTAATTTCACTTCTATAGTAAACGTACACTAATAGAAAAAAAAAACTTAAGGAAGTGGAAAGTGTTTAATATCGCCGGTCGTCTTTTTTTTTTTTTGAAGGATGTCTCTCTCAGAGTCAATTTTGTTTACACTTGGTTATCTCGCGTGTCTTTAATAAAGGTAGATACTGACATGAATCGGACATTCTTCTGCCAAGGATTCTCTTAGAGTATTGGAACTTTGTCTCCAGTAGCTTTGCATCTTTTGCGGCGTGAAGAACGGCTTCGGCGTCATATCGTCAATGGGGACATTGTCTTCTTGTAGGGAATTCTTGACTTTGACACGGCGGTAGAATCCTGGATCCAGTCTTGGAAAATTGTAAATCACAGCACCTATGGCCTCAAGGTCTTCTCAGGCAATCCTCAGTTTGTCTTTCCTAATCTACCCATCAGCATATCCACCAAATGTCACATAGAAAATGAGTAAAAGCAAACTTACACATACAGCGATCTATTTATATGATGGAAAACAAATTAAAATATATAAAATACAAGATAATCAAGCAATGAGGGAAGTTTACAGAGAGTAGAGAATTATGATGTACTAGCGCGCCATCTATTGCTAGACCAACAGTATCACTATAAAAGGAAGATCTAAAAATGCAATATAACAGTGGCAACGCTGGGAGGGTTCACCACTGATGAGCCAGGTCCTCCCATTAATTTTTCCATTACAGTAAGGGCAGTAGAAATTGTTTATTTTCGAAAAGAATCTTACGCGTCTAAAATAGTTTCGAATTTTCATTTCAGAGTAGAGAATATAAATATAAAAATTGACAATCTGTACATAGAATAATAAATACTTTGCTACAATAGTAGCTTAGTTATTAAATTACTTCGGCCAGTAAATCTTTCTACTCTATCTCCAATTTGAAGAACTATGAATACCGGCCAGGCAACCTCTATTTTTTCGATAATTGTACCATAGTACAGGAGCTCATCTATGCTTCCTTTCTTCCTGTGGTGAATCTGTATAAGACCGATGGTCTTAATAAAGCTGTATGTGTGATAATTATACCATAGTACAGGAGCTACATCTATGCTTCCTTTCTTCCTGTGGTGAATCTGTACAAGACCGATGGTCTTAAATAGAGCTGTGTGTGTAATAATAGTAGCATAGTTTGATAGATGGCAATATTCTATCAGTAGTTTACAGTTGGATGATCAGTCTATGCCATAATCTATTCCAGTATCTCCAGACCTTCCATTATACCAGCGGACGGACAGAGCTGGGTAGATGTAGACGGGGGGAAGTAAACAAAGAAGAGCCATAAACTACCGTGAAGTGACCACATTTAGCCCGTCCGTGCTATATTGGGCATCTACTGGAACTCCCTCTACGTGCCGCCCAGCTACTGTACTACATCCTCCCTGTTTACATTGCTGATCTACTTGGAACGCTTCACGATTTTGTGTTCCATCCTTTCGCAGAGCCTATGCTAAACTACTCTATCGTTCCTATTGTGATAATTGTAGCGCCGAAATGAAGGGGCTATGCTAATCTTCTCCTGTATCCTTCCTATTGTAGTAGTTGTACCGTGGAACTGAAGGGGCCATTCTAATCTTCTCCTGTATCGTTCCTATTGTAGTAGTTGTACCGTGGAACTGAAGGGGCCATTCTAATCTTCTCCTGTATCGTTCCTATTGTAGTATATGTACCTACGAACAAGCGTGGTCTACATGGATTTCTAGCTATGGCCATGTGAACTAGATTATATTCAGCTATTCCTTGTCCAATCGACTATGTCGCACATGCTATATACTGGAACTCCCTCTACGTGCCGCCCAGCTAATGTACTACATCCCTCCTGTTTACATTAGTGATCTACATGGAACGCTTCACGATTTTGTGAATCATCCTTTCGCAGAGGCCATGCTAATCTTCTCCTGTATCGTTCCTATTGTAGTAGTTGTACCGCCAAACAAGAATGTTCTACATGGAACTCTAGCTATGGCCATGTGAACTACATTATATTCATCTATTCCTTCTTCAATAGACCATGTCGCACATACTATATACTGTAACTTATTCTACGTGTCTCCCAGATAATGTACTACATCCCCCCTGTTTACATTGGTGATCTACATAAATCTCTAGAAAAAAAAAGGACACGTGGTCCTATTTATATTCAGATATGTCTTGTCCAATCAACCTCTGTTGTACTTACTATATTAGTGATTTACCGGACAGAGCGATTGTCAGAACGGCTGTCGCAGCATCGGATTCGACGTTATCTACCATCCAACGTGTGACCGGCAAACAAATGTCTAAAATGACCATCAACAGACGACTGAGAGAACGTAATCTAAGAGCTCGCCGACCGTTACGATGCCTACCTCTTACATCGGTACACTGACAAGTCCGACTACAGTGGTGTCAGGAGCGATCAACTTGGAACTGCACTGACTGGGGACGTATAGTCTTTAGTAACGTGTCCTGTTTCTTACTGTGTCCTGATGACAGTCGCAAACGTGTCTGGAGACGTCCTGGACAGAGTGTAGATCCTGGCCTTACTGTCGAACACCACACAGGTCAACAACAGGGCTTTATGGTCTGAGGTGCCATTTCATTTGATAGCAAGACCCCATTGGTAGTCATTCCTGGTACCCTGACAGCACAACAGTACGTAGATGAAATTCTATGGTCTGTTTGTTGCCGTTCCTATCACATCACCCCGGGCTTACTTTACAACAAGATAATGCATGGCCACACACGGCACGTGTTACTATGGATTGTCTTCAATCTTGCCGAACTCTTCCGTGGCCAGCAAGGTTCTCTCATCTATAGATCACATCTGGGACGTGGTGGGAAGGAAATTTGCCATGTATAAATAAGCAGGACAAAGTGACTCGCGAGCTGTGATCCAATGTAATACCTGTAAACTGATACGAAATTTAAAAAAAAAATAGATTTTTATCTTTAGATTCGTAAATAAAATATTTTATCTAATCGATAAGTTTTACTTGTATAATTAACTACTTTACGTTTATATAAAAGGGCGTACCTGGATCTCTAAAGAAAAAAAAAAAACAAATAAATAAAAAAATTCTCAAAATATTTCGAGAGATTGCTCCCTCTTTATCAATTTATTGCACAGTGACTTTTGACTCGAACAATCTCTGAATGAAAATGTTTTTTTTTTCTTTACAGATCCAGGTACGTCTTTTTATATAAACTTAATTGATGGGTCGCCTTTTGACTCAAACTACCTTACATTATTATCATTGTGAAAAAATAGTACAAATGTAATACTGTACTGGGATAAGGTGCATAAATTAAGAAAAAAGCATCTCCTTATCGTGCAACTGAAAGTTTCTGATAGCTTGCGCCATCTATCGGAATAAATAACAACTATTCTCGTTGATTTTTAATTATTCCAGAATTGGCCAAATACCCATTCTTGATTAATCTAGAAAAGCTAACCACGGACGCGTTTCGGGCTGTTGGCCCTCATCAGCGTGGTGCAAGCTGCACCTCAACGACCAAAAAATTGGCCATTAAGGCATCCTGAAAAATCATGAAACGGGTAGTTAAGGCCAGAATTGCGTGAGAACGCTACACAATGTGAAAAAATAGTACAAATGCAATATTGTACTGGGATAAGGTGCATAAATTAAGAAAAAAGCATCTCCTTATCGTGATGGCGCAAGCCATCAGCAACTTTCAGTTGCACGATACGGAGATGCTTTTTTCTTAATTATTATCATTATCTTTTTTTAGCTTCGTTACCATATCATCATTATTATTTACGCCCCAGATTAACTGAAAGTGTTTTTGTGACCGTTGTAAGAGAATAAAAAAAGCCATAATCACTCTGAGAGTCGGTGGGATGGGAGGATGACAAATATGTGTCAACGAGTGTCCAGTAAAAAACTGAGCTGTCCCAGAATGTGGGCGGCGTTCAACATCAAACGTCACCGAGATGTCACTTTGAATGTCCTGAAGTGTCACCAAAATTCCAAAAGTGTCAACTCCTTAACATTCGTGTCTTAATGTCTTCATTTGTTATATATAGATGTGGCGTTATTTCTTTATATTAATTTATACCTAACTTGTCCTTATTGTTTGCGGAAGAGCATTATTCGATGCAAATACACTTATCCCCCGATTTACACGGTAGATACGTTCCTGAGAAAAACGTGTAAATCGGGGGATAGGTGTATACAGAAATAAAAATAAAATGCATTGACAGGTTAAAATATGTAGTCAGCACATAAGCTCGGGATTTCTCGTGAGATGTGTACACAGCGCATGTGTTCAATCACAGTAGCATTTAGTATAGTGCGATAAAAACAAACAAAATAAAAACTTATTTGGAAAACCGTGTAAAAGCGAAAACGTGTAAAACAAGTACCGTATAAATCGGGGGATAGGTGTATTTATATTTAAAACTAAATTGGCATTTCCTGACCACTCACATACTAGACGTTGAATTCCAAAGATATTTGGCCAACCCAATTTCCTGGTAAATCAAGAAAGTCAACCACGTACGTGGTTCGGGCTGTTGGCCCTCGTCAGCGTAGTGCAGATTGTACCTCTACAACCAAAGGTTTGGTCCCAGAGGCTTCCTGAGATAAAAAGAAATGCGTATTTAAGGCCAAATTTTCGTAAAGACGCTTTTCATATTTATATAAATATTTCTATATAAATCTACTGTCCTAAAAAACTTATGTCCATAGTTTACTTAAATACCATTTCTAGATTCCACCTTTCAGTGTAGCATATATAAGCAGAATGATCCAATACAGTATTAGAGCTCTGAGAAGCGGTCTGGTGGATTAAATTGGCGAAACCGCTGAGAGGGTTCACCACTGATGAGTTAAGCCCTCTCATTCAATAACTTATATCATTGCAGTAAGGTCTGTAGAGATAATATTTGATGATATTATAGAAAAGAAACACATTACCAGTAAATTTATTTGTTACAGACCTTGTTTAGTTTTTTTTTATATAAAAAATAGACACTTCGGCCAGTTGGAGTTTTTCATTTTCTCAACGTTTCGACAAAAATCTTTTGTCTTCGTCAGGAGAAGTAAATAAAAATAAACATTTTATAACTCCAACTGGCCGAAGTGTCTATTTTTTATATAAATATGAATGCCGGCCAGGCAACCTCTATCTTGTTTAGTTTATTACTACATTTTGGTAGGTTTCACAATTGATGAGCCAAGCCCTTTTAATATCCATTTCCATGCTTTATTGGTTGTCGAAATTTGTCTTTATAAATATAACTCAAAATTAGTGCTATTATTGATTATAACTTCATATTTTCACATATAGATGACGTTAAATGTCATTTACAAACAAGAGATTCCTTTTTATAATACAATATAATGCGGCTTATGATTGTAGAACGACATTTGAAAATTATCCCGCATGTGTTTCTTTTGAACGAAAAATAGAAATTTATTTTAAGGAGAAATAACGATTATTTCGCATCCCTGGACACTTTTATTTTTCCGTTTATCATTACTATTCACAATTCATCCTTTCATACTTCATCACTAAGGTTAGAAATAATCGTTATTTCTTCTTGAAATAAATTTCTATTTTTCGTTCAAAAGAAACACATGCGGGATAATTTTCAAGCTATTCCTTTATTTTCTCCATAGAATCTGTGTCATATCTGAAATATTATAAAATAAATGAAGCTTCCAGGGTTAAGTTTCTTTTGCAACTTTTTATTTTCAAGCTTTCGAACTTGTCAGTCCTTCAACAGGATTATCACTTTAAAATTTATTAAATAATAAATACAAATTTTTAATATACACATTATTATATACATAATTTAAATACTTGCTATATATTTAGAGCAAAATATATTACATTATTTCTGTTTGAAAACAAAATTTTGAAAATATACTGCGTGGTGGCGTGGTGGATGATACATGCTGGCCAAACGATGTCTCGAGACTTCAAATTAAATTTTATAAATTCATGAACTATTGTGTTATATATAGAAGAGTTGGATATCTATGGGATAGTATTTGTCCATATTGTTTCGTATGTTTCTGATATTTCAATGCATCTGTTTATGCTTTTTTGCTGTTTTGTTATCATAGATTCTATTAAAAGTCTTTGGTATTGACTATGGATATTGTCATAATACACTATGGGTTGAGATAAGTTAAATGTATGACCTGTTTCTGTTATGTGTTGAACTATTAAAGATCTTGGATCGCTCTCTATTGTTAATATTCCTATTATGTTCGGCTATTCTATTATGTACTTTTCTCCCTGTCTCCCCATCATATTTAGAACTACAGTTATTGCAAGATATCTGAAATACTTGTCTGTCAATACTTAGCGACATTATGGGATGTTTTAGGTGGAGCCAACAGCACCAACCCTTCCTCCTAAATCTGCCCTCTCCCTGGTCCCCGGACACTACTCCGTGAGTCCATAGGAACGCAGGAAACCTACTTTATTCTATCCATTATCTGTGTAACTACTTTCCTTAAACGAATATATTTTTCACTATATATATATAATATCCTATTAAGAATTTTTCAAAAGTTATAAATTTAATAATTAATTAAACATAAGAGTGTGTGAATAAGTCCTTTGAGAGCGTATAAAAGTGTGTATGTTGTCCCTTTTATTCGTACTCTGATTAAATGTTCACTGTCACGTGACCTTAATCGATCAATCGGTGTTGAAGTTCATTGGCTAATCAGAGTACAGTGTTTATTTTACTCAGAGGTTGCATCGAAGAATATGCTATAAAAGTAATTGCATAGAATTCAAATTTTCAGGAAATATTATTGATTCTACGTAGACTGTTATACTTTTATAAAAATATATTGATATACTGTATACAATATATACTGTTATAAATATATTGATTTATAATACAATATAATGCGGCTTATGATTGTAGAACGACATTTGAAAATTATCCCACATGTGTTTCTTTCGAACGAAAAATCAAAATTTATTTTAAGGAGAAATAGCGATTATTTTAAACCATAGATATGAAGTATGAAAGGATGAATTGTGAAGAATAATGATGAACGGAAAAATAAATCCCCATCTCTTGACACTTTATTTTTCTGTTTATCATTACTCTTCACAATTCATCCTTTCATATTTCATCCCTAAGTTTAGAAATAATCGTTATTTCTCCTCAAAATAAATTTTGATTTTTCGTTCAAAAGAAACACATGCGGGATAATTTTCAAATGTCATTCTACTATATATTTATTCTATGTTGACTGTTATATATTTGACATAGTGGGTGTTATTTTTGTTTTGTACTTGTTATTAAAGTTTAAAACACATTTAAGATTTATATATTTTATTCAATGAAGATCAAAATTACGTAACCATCACAATTAATTTCTTAACTATATCTTCTTCTTTGGATTATGGGCTAATTGGCCTATCAGATCAGGTCTTCAAGCCCCAACATGGCTGCAGAACGCGAACTGGTGGCAAGGGATCCTAAGATCTGGCAGTGGAGGTGTCATCGCAGGGGTGGAGGAAGCTGGAAAAGTCAGGGAAACAGCGCCTTGTTGCAGTGAGAAGCAGGGATGTAGTCCAGTTGAAACTTATAACACATATTTACTTATAACTATATCACATTAAGCCATCTATTCACAGTTTGTTTGGTCACCAGTCCAATGTTTTTATTTTCACAGACTAAATTATGAGATTAATTTATAAATTATATATATAATTTATAATGAAAATAGAGCAATCCATACTTAAATCATTAAATAATAAAAAGGCATATATTGGATTGAATAAAATATTCATTTGCCAATATTTCGGTTGGCTTAACGCCAACCTTTATCAAGGCATTATATTTTCCTCGATAAAGGTTGGCGTTCAGCCAGTCGAAATATTGGCAAATAAATCTTTTATTCAATCACACATACACAAAGCTTTATTAAGACCAGCGGTCTTATACAGATTCAGCACAGGAAGAAATAATGGATGGAGCTCCTATATTCCAGGCAGCGCAGCACCCAACAACAGCCTCCTGGTCCGACGTTATAACAGAATACACACAAAGCTTTATTAAGACCAGCGGTCTTATACAGATTCACCACAGGAAGAAATAATAGATGGAGCTCCTATACTCCAGGCAGCGCAGCACCCAACAACAGCCTCCTGGTCCGACGTTATAACAGAATACACACACAAAGCTTTATTAAGACCAGCGGTCTTATACAGATTCACCACAGGAAGAAATAATAGATGGAGCTCCTATACTCCAGGCAGCGCAGCACCCAACAACAGCCTCCAGGTCCGACGTTATAACAGAATACACACAAAGCTTTATTAAGACCAGCGGTCTTATACAGATTCACCACAGGAAGAAATAATAGATGGAGCTCCTATACTCCAGGCAGCGCAGCACCCAACAACAGCCTCCAGGTCCGACGTTATAACAGAATACACACAAAGCTTTATTAAGACCAGCGGTCTTATACAGATTCACCACAGGAAGAAATAATAGATGGAGCTCCTATACTCCAGGCAGCGCAGTACCCAACAACAGCCTCCTGGTCCGACGTTATAACAGAATACACACAAAGCTTTATTAAGACCAGCGGTCTTATATAGATTCACCACAGGAAGAAATAATAGATGGAGCTCCTATACTCCAGGCAGCGCAGCACCCAACAACAGCCTCCAGGTCCGACGTTATAACAGAATACACACAAAGCTTTATTAAGACCAGCGGTCTTATACAGATTCACCACAGGAAGAAATAATAGATGGAGCTCCTATATTCCAGGCAGCGCAGCACCCAACAACAGCCTCCAGGTCCGACGTTATAACAGAATACACACAAAGCTTTATTAAGACCAGCGGTCTTATATAGATTCACCACAGGAAGAAATAATAGATGGAGCTCCTATATTCCAGGCAGCGCAGCACCCAACAACAGCCTCCAGGTCCGACGTTATAACAGAATACACACAAAGCTTTATTAAGACCAGCGGTCTTATATAGATTCACCACAGGAAGAAATAATAGATGGAGCTCCTATACTCCAGGCAGCGCAGCACCCAACAACAGCCTCCTGGTCCGACGTTATAACAGAATACACACAAAGCTTTATTAAGACCAGCGGTCTTATACAGATTCACCACAGGAAGAAATAATAGATGGAGTTCCTATACTCCAGGCAGCGCAGCACCCAACAACAGCCTCCTGGTCCGACGTTATAACAGAATACACACAAAGCTTTATTAAGACCAGCGGTCTTATACAGATTCACCACAGGAAGAAATAATAGATGGAGCTCCTATACTCCAGGCAGCGCAGCACCCAACAACAGCCTCCAGGTCCGACGTTATAACAGAATACACACAAAGCTTTATTAAGACCAGCGGTCTTATACAGATTCACCACAGGAAGAAATAATAGATGGAGCTCCTATATTCCAGGCAGCGCAGCACCCAACAACAGCCTCCAGGTCCGACGTTATAACAGAATACACACAAAGCTTTATTAAGACCAGCGGTCTTATACAGATTCACCACAGGAAGAAATAATAGATGGAGCTCCTATACTCCAGGCAGCGCAGCACCCAACAACAGCCTCCTGGTCCGACGTTATAACAGAATACACACAAAGCTTTATTAAGACCAGCGGTCTTATACAGATTCACCACAGGAAGAAATAATAGATGGAACTCCTATACTCCAGGCAGCGCAGCACCCAACAACAGCCTCCAGGTCCGACGTTATAACAGAATACACACAAAGCTTTATTAAGACCAGCGGTCTTATACAGATTCAGCACAGGAAGAAATAATAGATGGAGCTCCTATACTCCAGGCAGCGCAGCACCCAACAACAGCCTCCTGGTCCGACGTTATAACAGAATACACACAAAGCTTTATTAAGACCAGCGGTCTTATACAGATTCACCACAGGAAGAAATAATAGATGGAGCTCCTATACTCCAGGCAGCGCAGCACCCAACAACAGCCTCCAGGTCCGACGTTATAACAGAATACACACAAAGCTTTATTAAGACCAGCCGTCTTATACAGATTCACCACAGGAAGAAATAATAGATGGAGCTCCTATATTCCAGGCAGCGCAGCACCCAACAACAGCCTCCTGGTCCGACGTTATAACAGAATACACACAAAGCTTTATTAAGACCAGCGGTCTTATACAGATTCAGCACAGGAAGAAATAATAGATGGAGCTCCTATACTCCCGGCAGCGCAGCACCCAACAACAGCCTCCAGGTCCGACGTTATAACAGAATACACACAAAGCTTTATTAAGACCAGCGGTCTTATACAGATTCACCACAGGAAGAAATAATAGATGGAGTTCCTATACTCCAGGCAGCGCAGCACCCAACAACAGCCTCCTGGTCCGACGTTATAACAGAATACACACAAAGCTTTATTAAGACCAGCGGTCTTATACAGATTCACCACAGGAAGAAATAATAGATGGAGCTCCTATATTCCAGGCAGCGCAGCACCCAACAACAGCCTCCTGGTCCGACGTTATAACAGAATACACACAAAGCTTTATTAAGACCAGCGGTCTTATACAGATTCACCACAGGAAGAAATAATAGATGGAGCTCCTATACTCCAGGCAGCGCAGCACCCAACAACAGCCTCCAGGTCCGACGTTATAACAGAATACACACAAAGCTTTATTAAGACCAGCGGTCTTATACAGATTCACCACAGGAAGAAATAATAGATGGAGCTCCTATACTCCAGGCAGCGCAGCACCCAACAACAGCCTCCAGGTCCGACGTTATAACAGAATACACACAAAGCTTTATTAAGACCAGCGGTCTTATACAGATTCACCACAGGAAGAAATAATAGATGGAGCTCCTATATTCCAGGCAGCGCAGCACCCAACAACAGCCTCCAGGTCCGACGTTATAACAGAATACACACAAAGCTTTATTAAGACCAGCGGTCTTATACAGATTCACCACAGGAAGAAATAATAGATGGAGCTCCTATACTCCAGGCAGCGCAGCACCCAACAACAGCCTCCTGGTCCGACGTTATAACAGAATACACACAAAGCTTTATTAAGACCAGCGGTCTTATACAGATTCACCACAGGAAGAAATAATAGATGGAACTCCTATACTCCAGGCAGCGCAGCACCCAACAACAGCCTCCAGGTCCGACGTTATAACAGAATACACACAAAGCTTTATTAAGACCAGCGGTCTTATACAGATTCAGCACAGGAAGAAATAATAGATGGAGCTCCTATACTCCAGGCAGCGCAGCACCCAACAACAGCCTCCTGGTCCGACGTTATAACAGAATACACACAAAGCTTTATTAAGACCAGCGGTCTTATACAGATTCACCACAGGAAGAAATAATAGATGGAGCTCCTATACTCCAGGCAGCGCAGCACCCAACAACAGCCTCCAGGTCCGACGTTATAACAGAATACACACAAAGCTTTATTAAGACCAGCCGTCTTATACAGATTCACCACAGGAAGAAATAATAGATGGAGCTCCTATATTCCAGGCAGCGCAGCACCCAACAACAGCCTCCTGGTCCGACGTTATAACAGAATACACACAAAGCTTTATTAAGACCAGCGGTCTTATACAGATTCAGCACAGGAAGAAATAATAGATGGAGCTCCTATACTCCCGGCAGCGCAGCACCCAACAACAGCCTCCAGGTCCGACGTTATAACAGAATACACACAAAGCTTTATTAAGACCAGCGGTCTTATACAGATTCACCACAGGAAGAAATAATAGATGGAGTTCCTATACTCCAGGCAGCGCAGCACCCAACAACAGCCTCCTGGTCCGACGTTATAACAGAATACACACAAAGCTTTATTAAGACCAGCGGTCTTATACAGATTCACCACAGGAAGAAATAATAGATGGAGCTCCTATATTCCAGGCAGCGCAGCACCCAACAACAGCCTCCTGGTCCGACGTTATAACAGAATACACACAAAGCTTTATTAAGACCAGCGGTCTTATACAGATTCACCACAGGAAGAAATAATAGATGGAGCTCCTATACTCCAGGCAGCGCAGCACCCAACAACAGCCTCCAGGTCCGACGTTATAACAGAATACACACAAAGCTTTATTAAGACCAGCGGTCTTATACAGATTCACCACAGGAAGAAATAATAGATGGAGCTCCTATACTCCAGGCAGCGCAGCACCCAACAACAGCCTCCAGGTCCGACGTTATAACAGAATACACACAAAGCTTTATTAAGACCAGCGGTCTTATACAGATTCAGCACAGGAAGAAATAATAGATGGAGCTCCTATACTCCAGGCAGCGCAGCACCCAACAACAGCCTCCAGGTCCGACGTTATAACAGAATACACACAAAGCTTTATTAAGACCAGCGGTCTTATACAGATTCAGCACAGGAAGAAATAATAGATGGAGCTCCTATACTCCAGGCAGCGCAGCACCCAACAACAGCCTCCAGGTTCGACGTTATAACAGAATACACACAAAGCTTTATTAAGACCAGCGGTCTTATACAGATTCAGCACAGGAAGAAATAATAGATGGAGCTCCTATACTCCAGGCAGCGCAGCACCCAACAACAGCCTCCAGGTCCGACGTTATAACAGAATACACACAAAGCTTTATTAAGACCAGCGGTCTTATACAGATTCACCACAGGAAGAAATAATAGATGGAGCTCCTATACTCCAGGCAGCGCAGCACCCAACAACAGCCTCCAGGTCCGACGTTATAACAGAATACACACAAAGCTTTATTAAGACCAGCCGTCTTATACAGATTCACCACAGGAAGAAATAATAGATGGAGCTCCTATACTCCAGGCAGCGCAGCACCCAACAACAGCCTCCTGGTCCGACGTTATAACAGAATACACACAAAGCTTTATTAAGACCAGCGGTCTTATACAGATTCACCACTGGAAGAAATAATAGATGGAGCTCCTATACTCCAGGCAGCGCAGCACCCAACAACAGCCTCCAGGTCCGACGTTATAACAGAATACACACAAAGCTTTATTAAGACCACCAGTCTTATACAGATTCACCACAGGAAGAAATAATAGATGGAGCTCCTATACTCCAGGCAGCGCAGCACCCAACAACAGCCTCCTGGTCCGACGTTATAACAGAATACACACAAAGCTTTATTAAGACCACCAGTCTTATACAGATTCACCACAGGAAGAAATAATAGATGGAGCTCCTATACTCCAGGCAGCGCAGCACCCAACAACAGCCTCCAGGTCCGACGTTATAACAGAATACACACAAAGCTTTATTAAGACCAGCCGTCTTATACAGATTCACCACAGGAAGAAATAATAGATGGAGCTCCTATACTCCAGGCAGCGCAGCACCCAACAACAGCCTCCAGGTCCGACGTTATAACAGAATACACACAAAGCTTTATTAAGACCAGCGGTCTTATACAGATTCACCACAGGAAGAAATAATAGATGGAGCTCCTATACTCCAGGCAGCGCAGCACCCAACAACAGCCTCCTGGTCCGACGTTATAACAGAATACACACAAAGCTTTATTAAGACCAGCCGTCTTATACAGATTCACCACAGGAAGAAATAATAGATGGAGCTCCTATACTCCAGGCAGCGCAGCACCCAACAACAGCCTCCAGGTCCGACGTTATAACAGAATACACACAAAGCTTTATTAAGACCAGCGGTCTTATACAGATTCACCACAGGAAGAAATAATAGATGGAGCTCCTATACTCCAGGCAGCGCAGCACCCAACAACAGCCTCCTGGTCCGAAGTTATAACAGAATACACACAAAGCTTTATTAAGACCAGCGGTCTTATACAGATTCACCACAGGAAGAAATAATAGATGGAGCTCCTATACTCCAGGCAGCGCAGCACCCAACAACAGCCTCCAGGTCCGACGTTATAACAGAATACACACAAAGCTTTATTAAGACCAGCGGTCTTATATAGATTCACCACAGGAAGAAATAATAGATGGAGCTCCTATACTCCAGGCAGCGCAGCACCCAACAACAGCCTCCTGGTCCGACGTTATAACAGAATACACACAAAGCTTTATTAAGACCAGCGGTCTTATACAGATTCACCACAGGAAGAAATAATAGATGGAGCTCCTATACTCCAGGCAGCGCAGCACCCAACAACAGCCTCCTGGTCCGACGTTATAACAGAATACACACAAAGCTTTATTAAGACCAGCGGTCTTATACAGATTCACCACAGGAAGAAATAATAGATGGAGTTCCTATACTCCAGGCAGCGCAGCACCCAACAACAGCCTCCTGGTCCGACGTTATAACAGAATACACACAAAGCTTTATTAAGACCAGCGGTCTTATACAGATTCACCACAGGAAGAAATAATAGATGGAGCTCCTATACTCCAGGCAGCGCAGCACCCAACAACAGCCTCCAGGTCCGACGTTATAACAGAATACACACAAAGCTTTATTAAGACCAGCGGTCTTATACAGATTCACCACAGGAAGAAATAATAGATGGAGCTCCTATACTCCAGGCAGCGCAGCACCCAACAACAGCCTCCTGGTCCGACGTTATAACAGAATACACACAAAGCTTTATTAAGACCAGCGGTCTTATACAGATTCACCACAGGAAGAAATAATAGATGGAGCTCCTATACTCCAGGCAGCGCAGCACCCAACAACAGCCTCCTGGTCCGACGTTATAACAGAATACACACAAAGCTTTATTAAGACCAGCGGTCTTATACAGATTCACCACAGGAAGAAATAATAGATGGAGCTCCTATACTCCAGGCAGCGCAGCACCCAACAACAGCCTCCAGGTCCGACGTTATAACAGAATACACACAAAGCTTTATTAAGACCAGCCGTCTTATACAGATTCACCACAGGAAGAAATAATAGATGGAGCTCCTATACTCCAGGCAGCGCAGCACCCAACAACAGCCTCCAGGTCCGACGTTATAACAGAATACACACAAAGCTTTATTAAGACCAGCGGTCTTATACAGATTCACCACAGGAAGAAATAATAGATGGAGCTCCTATACTCCAGGCAGCGCAGCACCCAACAACAGCCTCCAGGTCCGACGTTATAACAGAATACACACAAAGCTTTATTAAGACCAGCGGTCTTATATAGATTCACCACAGGAAGAAATAATAGATGGAGCTCCTATACTCCAGGCAGCGCAGCACCCAACAACAGCCTCCTGGTCCGACGTTATAACAGAATACACACAAAGCTTTATTAAGACCAGCGGTCTTATACAGATTCACCACAGGAAGAAATAATAGATGGAGCTCCTATACTCCAGGCAGCGCAGCACCCAACAACAGCCTCCTGGTCCGACGTTATAACAGAATACACACAAAGCTTTATTAAGACCAGCGGTCTTATACAGATTCACCACAGGAAGAAATAATAGATGGAGTTCCTATACTCCAGGCAGCGCAGCACCCAACAACAGCCTCCTGGTCCGACGTTATAACAGAATACACACAAAGCTTTATTAAGACCAGCGGTCTTATACAGATTCACCACAGGAAGAAATAATAGATGGAGCTCCTATACTCCAGGCAGCGCAGCACCCAACAACAGCCTCCTGGTCCGACGTTATAACAGAATACACACAAAGCTTTATTAAGACCAGCGGTCTTATACAGATTCACCACAGGAAGAAATAATAGATGGAGCTCCTATACTCCAGGCAGCGCAGCACCCAACAACAGCCTCCAGGTCCGACGTTATAACAGAATACACACAAAGCTTTATTAAGACCAGCGGTCTTATACAGATTCACCACAGGAAGAAATAATAGATGGAGCTCCTATACTCCAGGCAGCGCAGCACCCAACAACAGCCTCCAGGTCCGACGTTATAACAGAATACACACAAAGCTTTATTAAGACCACCAGTCTTATACAGATTCACCACAGGAAGAAATAATAGATGGAGCTCCTATACTCCAGGCAGCGCAGCACCCAACAACAGCCTCCAGGTTCGACGTTATAACAGAATACACACAAAGCTTTATTAAGACCAGCGGTCTTATACAGATTCACCACAGGAAGAAATAATAGATGGAGCTCCTATACTCCAGGCAGCGCAGCACCCAACAACAGCCTCCAGGTCCGACGTTATAACAGAATACACACAAAGCTTTATTAAGACCACCAGTCTTATACAGATTCACCACAGGAAGAAATAATAGATGGAGCTCCTATACTCCAGGCAGCGCAGCACCCAACAACAGCCTCCTGGTCCGACGTTATAACAGAATACACACACAAAGCTTTATTAAGACCAGCCGTCTTATACAGATTCACCACAGGAAGAAATAATAGATGGAGCTCCTATACTCCAGGCAGCGCAGCACCCAACAACAGCCTCCAGGTCCGACGTTATAACAGAATACACACAAAGCTTTATTAAGACCAGCGGTCTTATACAGATTCACCACAGGAAGAAATAATAGATGGAGCTCCTATATTCCAGGCAGCGCAGCACCCAACAACAGCCTCCTGGTCCGACGTTATAACAGAATACACACAAAGCTTTATTAAGACCAGCGGTCTTATATAGATTCACCACAGGAAGAAATAATAGATGGAGCTCCTATACTCCAGGCAGCGCAGCACCCAACAACAGCCTCCAGGTCCGACGTTATAACAGAATACACACAAAGCTTTATTAAGACCAGCGGTCTTATACAGATTCACCACAGGAAGAAATAATAGATGGAACTCCTATACTCCAGGCAGCGCAGCACCCAACAACAGCCTCCAGGTCCGACGTTATAACAGAATACACACAAAGCTTTATTAAGACCAGCGGTCTTATACAGATTCACCACTGGAAGAAATAATAGATGGAACTCCTATACTCCAGGCAGCGCAGCACCCAACAACAGCCTCCAGGTCCGACGTTATAACAGAATACACACAAAGCTTTATTAAGACCAGCGGTCTTATACAGATTCACCACAGGAAGAAATAATAGATGGAGCTCCTATACTCCAGGCAGCGCAGCACCCAACAACAGCCTCCAGGTCCGACGTTATAACAGAACACACACAAAACTTTATTAAGACCAGCGGTTATACAGATTCACCACAGGAAGAAATAATAGATGGAGCTCCTATACTCCAGGCAGCACAGCACCCAACAACAGCCTCCTGGTCCGACGTTATAACAGAATACACACAAAGCTTTATTAAGACCAGCGGTCTTATATAGATTCACCACAGGAAGAAATAATAGATGGAGCTCCTTTACTCCAGGCAGCACAGCACCCAACAACAGCCTCCAGGTCCGACGTTATAACAGAATACACACAAAGCTTTATTAAGACCAGCGGTCTTATACAGATTCACCACAGGAAGAAATAATAGATGGAGCTCCTTTACTCCAGGCAGCGCAGCACCCAACAACAGCCTCCAGGTCCGACACATGTCCAATGGCCACACGTTCCTTTGTGTATACGTCATGGTTAGCGAATCACTGAACAGGCGAGTGTGGAATCAGCCGCGTTCTAGATCTTTTATTCAATCCAATATATGCCTTTTTACTATCAAATGAAATATAATGCAAGACAATTAAACAACTATACACATTAATTTTATACAATCACAATAGAACACAGAAAGGCGGTCCAACAGGACTTGTATGTTCCAGCTTTCCTCTTGTCTCAGTCCATTAGAGAGGGGACACATCTACGAACAGATACCTGGAGCCTCACCCCCAGGGGCTACAGACAAGTCTAGCAGCGGCGGTGGACTTCTGCGCAAGTTCCGTGAACTCTTCGTCAACAAGAAGTCCAAGGAGGTGAGAAATCAATCCACAGAACTCAATGACAAACTGTTATATCTCTTTGTTTTATCTATATATTTTTTGATTGTTTTAATTAATTTGGTTGTAAATATTGCATCGTAGAAATCAGGTCTTTGTATATCTGAAGATGTGAAAGTATTTATTGATGACGTCAGTACGACTAGTCGACAATTATCAACAAACTAGCGGACGTACCCGGCTTCGCCCGAGGTTTTACCCGAGTAAAGGTTTGTCTAACGAACATTTGTTAAAACAATTCTCTATAAACTTATAAAAAAAAAAGATATATTTTGATAATTTGAAACTCGTAAATTTGAATCTCTCGATAAAGTGAAAATTTTTTCCCGGTCCCTGTGTGCCGTGTCATCCTGAATTTTGTCTTTCATAATTTTCTACATTACAAAATCATCGTTTTATCTAATGAACATATTTTCCCGTTCCCTTGAAAAATACTCGATAAGTTGAATAAAATCATGGTCGTGAATCTCTCGATAAAGTGATTATTTTTTCCCGGTCCCTGTGTGCCGTGTCATCCTGAATTTTGTCTTTCCTAATTTTCTACATTACAAAATCATCGTTTTATCTACATATTTTCCCGGTCCCTTGAAAAATACTCGATAAGTTGAATAAAATCATGGTCGTTTATGGAAGATGGACGTAGTTCCCGGAGGTCACCCGCCCCCCGCGCGCCAGGACCTCTTGATCCCTCTGATTGGTCGGTGGGAACTTGGACTGACCGGCCGGACGGGGAGCGGGGTGGGGGGCAGACCTAAGCCTATCTCCGTTGGAAGGTGGCGCTGCTTGCGAGTTAAAGCTACAAATCTGCAAATAACTCTAAGGATATTAAAGATATTCAAGAAATTATTTTTCGTAAACCTTTCCGGGGATATGCCTAATAATATCCCAAAATTTCACGGCGATTGGATGAACGGTTTTTGAATCTATAGAGTACACACAGACAAACAGACAGACAGACATTCAATTTTATATATATAGATTAACAAAACCATCTATAGCTAGGGAATCTTGAACAAGCAAGCAAAGAAATATTTTAAAGATGATTTTACAAATACAGAGTAATATATATTTTTATAATCTGTTGAATATTTCCATTGAATAATATTAAATTAAATGATAAATTATTTCTTCGCCACAATATTTAAAATTAATCTTTTCCTATATATTGTCCTTATTTAACTTTTTTTACCATTTTCTTTCTTTCCTTTTTTATGTCTTTCCCTATATATTTTAAGTTTATAATATGTAAATACATATTTATGTAAAAAGGCATATATTGGATTGAATAAAAGATTTATTTGCCAATATATACTTTTTTTTACTATCTAATGATTTAAGTATGGATTGCTCTATTTTCAGAACATATTTATGTAATATTTTAAGATTTTAAATAAAGTGAACCGTTGTTGAGGTAGACATTTGACCCATCCTCATGTGGATTTACAGAGCCGGATTGATGAGGTTTTCTCTTCCCGCTGTTATATAGTTCAATTATAATTGATAATGGCGCAGAGTCAATTTAAGGGATGTAACGACAATTATGCCTATATTGTCCTTAGCTCGGTCGTTTGGCTGAGCTAAATTTCTCTTGTCAGACGCTGTCATTGAAGCGTAGGACAAGTTAAACCAAATCCAAACGATAGATCTCGGACAGTAACCTAGCTAAGAAAGTCTCGGAGACGTCTGTGGGATGATTGGTCGACCCCATTGAGCTGGGGTCGGCAAACTTTTGAGCCGGAAGAGCCAAAAATTACAATTTACAAATTTTCAAAGTTTTTAAAGAACCACAGCATTTTTTTCTTTCTAACAATAAATAGTATTTGCATAATTAATATTTGCATATGGAACTATATAAAGAACCACAGCTTTATATCCAAAGAGCTGAATGTGGAATCGAGCCGCAGTTTGTCGACCTCTGAGTTAGACCATAAAGGCGGGCACGAGGGGCCATACCAAATGGCCGCTCGGTGCATGGAGAATGCATCATTCCTTTGGCTGGGTGACTGGAGGAGGTAACAAGGATGTAAGTAACAAATGTTACTTTGTACGAGTCAACACAAAATGCAATAAACTAGGGCCTTAAGTAATAGTAACTAAAGATACAAAAAGCATACACTCAAGAGTACAACAACAACAAAAAGATAAATAATAAATCACAATTTGCTAAATAAAATAATAAAACAGTACTTATATTTTATTGTAGCCTTGGTAGGGATCGGACCGGGGTCACACAGGTATGCGAGGAGATCACCAGACACGGATAAATCACGCAAATAACACTTTAAGCGTCTCCACACGATAATCCACCATATTCCTCTCGCAATACCATAGCCCCCTTATATTTATAAACATGGCCACATTCGTCCAATGAGAAGGCGGGAGAGATTGGTTTACTAACAAACGAAAACAAAATCCTTCCCGCTAAAGCCTGAGAAAAGATAAAAGATAACTGTTTGTCAATATAATTTGAAAAAAGAACCACAGGAGTCTATATCATCCCTGCTTCACAAGACCGAACCTTTCTTTCTGTCAGACGCTGTCTTTATACACCGAATACATACGTTAGTGTGCAAAAGTAAATCAGTTTCAATATTGACATTTGATATCTACAGACAATCTACAACTACCATGGCTACTACTGTAGATCACAATTGAAAAAAAAAAGTCGAATTGTTTTCTACATTTGTAGACATGTAGTATACTTGCAGTAAAAGCAGTCAATAACAACTACCTACCATGACTATCATGGCCTATAGGACATGTATTATAGGGATACTTATCAAAAAAGACAATAGAAATAGTTAAACTTTGACTATGAATAACTTAGGGGGGAGGCACTTTTGTGAATAGTTCCCATCTTAGCACCCAGAATAGAAAAAGTCGAACTGCTTTCATGTGATGTACTTGGAGTACAAGAAGTCAATAACTACTACCTTCCATGACTATCATGGCCTGTAGGACATGTATTAAGAGGATACTTATCAAAAAAGACAATAGAAATAGTTAAACTTTGAGTATGAAGAACTTGTAGAAGAAGCAGTTTTAAACAGTTCCTACAATAGCACCCAGAATAGAAAACGTCGAACTGCTTTTACTGCAAGTGTCTATCACATGTCTACACATGATACCCTTGACTACGCTTGATACCCTAATATAATTGAGTGTAGATAAGAAAGAAGAAGAATGACTATCATGGCCTATAGGACATGTATTTAGAGGATACTAATAAAAAAAGACAATAGAAATAGTTAATCTTTGACTATAAAGAACTTGTGCAAGAGGCAATTGTGTGAACAGTTCCCACCTTAGCACCCAGAATAGACAAAAGGTGGTTAGGAATGGTGTCAGAAGTGGGGGGCAGTACTACAGATGGAACCAGTTCCAAGCTAAGGTGTCCATAACGCTCTTGACCTAAATTCTGTTGTATTCCTTTGTTAATCTATGCAGTGGTGACCTTGTCATTGGATGATGGATATCGTTGTCCACCTGTGTCCAGCCCTCTGTCCCTCATGTCTATTACGAGCCGGTGGAATGGACAGCTAGCGCCCCTGGTGGTGAGGACTCGGACTACGCTAGTTCTCCAGTATTGGTACCATACCTTTTATTCTCTAATCTAAACTATATCTTAATCACTACTGCTATTGTAAACATGAGAATTTATACCGACGACTTACTTAATTACTGGCAAAGTCAGACTTTCACCAAAGTATACCTGGATCATGGTGCCATGATCAACGAAAACTGTACCCCTATACCCCATTCAATGATTTAATATGAACTAAACAGAAGGAAGTCAACACAGTTGGCCAGATGGAAATCTGGTCACCTGCGCCCTCTAGTCTATAAAGAGGGAGCTAAAAGCTTCCCCATGTGCACTAGGTGCAAAACCGAAGAGGTCACTCCCCAACATTTATTAAATTGTATTGGAAAGGACAAAGGATCCCTGTACAGAGAACCAAGAAGAGTTCTTGAACTTCTTTATGAGCACGACCTCCAAGATCTTGTCTAATTTAGACTAATAAAAGAAAAAGATAAAAAATGTATATTTGCACTTTGGAAGAGGCCTTATCATCAAACATCTTGAGGAGCATGGACTCATTGATTTTGTGTAATCTTTGCAAAAGGGGATAATAAACAACGAGAACTTATACCCATGACTTACTTAATTACTGGCAAAGTCAGACTTTCACCAAAGTATACCTGGATCATGGTGCCATGATCAACGAAAACTGTACCCCTACACCCCATTCCATGATATCATATGTATATTTGCACTTTGGAAGAGGCCACTGCTTATCATAAAACAGCTTGAGGAGCATGGACTCATGGAATTTGTGTAATCTTTACACAAGAGGATAAGAAACAACGATAACTTATACCGATGACTTACTTTATTTCTGGTGGAAATTTTGCATGGAGATCATATTGATCTATCAAAATAAAGGTCGCTTCTCCCGTCAAAATAGATGCTGAAACTAAGTGCCATTTATTGATCGTTTCTGCAAACTAGTAGACTAGGGTCGGTGACAAAGCAACAGTACCAGCTTTGACAAATTCATCATTCCCACATGGAGACCATGGTTTTGGGCTAATGGCCTTTGTCAGTCCAGTGATTTGATTGGCCTGGCCACTTTACCTGCTAAACGCTTTTTTGGCAAATTTTGAAAATTTAATCAATCCCTAATGAATCTCATGAAATCAAAGAGTTAGTTGAACTGACGAGGGTCATTATCCCGAAAGCAAGGTCTCTAGTTGGATATTCTGAATTTTCTAAAGCTGGTGTTGTGGATTTGTTTCTGACTTGAGAGTCCACTAGTTTATGGCAGAGGTCAATAGATCACGTTTTGTTAGGTGTTTATTTTGACGAGAGAGATGCCCTTTATTCTTATTGGTTTCGGTATTTCGATAAAACTGGAGAGCTTTCAACTAAATATCTTCATGGACAAACTTAAGGAAGTTGTACCTTTCAGCATGTATATCGGTATTCAGACAATAATTCTGAAAGATATTACAGTGACCTTTATTGAAGACATACGAGGCAACCAAGTGTGAACAAAATTATTTCTGTCTCCTTAAAAAAAAAAGACTTTCCACTTCCTTCAAGTTTTTCGTAAAGATAGAGGCTGCCTGGCCGGTATTCATAGTTCTTCAAATAAAAAAATACTTCGGCCAGTAAATCTTTTTATAGTCTCGACGTTTCGACAAAAATATTTTTTCCTCGTTAGGAGCGAACAAAAATTAAAACATTTGGCAAAGCGTTAGAAATTGTTCGCTCCTGACGAGGACAAAAGATTTTTGTTGAAACGTCGAGACAATAAAAAGATTTAGTGGCCGAAGTATCCTTAAGTTTTGTCTATGAGTGTAGCAACATAGTGAAAATATGACAGAAGCTTATCGCCGTCGTATTTTTCTTCCATCTTCTATGTGATTGTTTCTTACAAACATTGGTGTGTAGAGTTAGACAGAGCTATTTGAAGGTGTGACACATCTTAACTGTTCTATGATTCCTAGATCTTTGTAGATGGTGAAATACGTGGTGTCGCTCCGCTGGCAATTCTCCACCAAACTCTGCAGCGCTGACAGAGGCGCCACATATTCATTGTACATAGTATCATGTGGAAAATTTCCTCCCGGCAAATTTTCCATCTATGTTTTGCCAATAGATTTGGGCCCAGCCACATTGCCAGCAAAACACCTCTTTGGTAGATTGTGAGGATTCTAGTAGATCCCGTGTGGATCTCATGGAATAAAGTCCGCCCTAGACTGACGAGGGCCATTAGCCCGAAACCATGGTCTCTAGGTGGACGCTTATCAGTTTGCCAAAGTTGGTGTTGTGGCTTTGTCACCGACCCGATGCCGCTAGTTGCGGCGACGGTAAATAGATGGCGTCAGATTCTGACGTTTATTTTGACGGGAGAAGCGCCCATTGCTTCTATAGTATCATGTATATATAATAATTAGATAGTAAAAGGCATATATTGGATTGAATAAAATATTTATTTGCCAATATTTCGGTTTGCTGAACGCCAACCTTTATCAAGGCATTACATTTTTGTATACACAAACTCAGCGCCGCATAGTGTTATAATATCACAGCTATGTGGCGCTGAGTTTGTGTACACAAAAATGTAATGCCTCGATAAAGGTTGGCGTTCAGCCAACCGAAATATTGGCAAATAAATCTTTTATTTAATCCAATATATGCCTTTTTACTATCTAATGATTTAAGTATGGATTGCTCTATTTTCAGAACGATATATAACTATCTTTTTAAAATAGTACAGACTGTGCACTTTTGTATGTATTGACAAGATGTCAATAAAATTATTTTAATTGTTAAATGTTCTATGGTTCCTAGTTCGGCTGTATTGGGTGTTCTAGACCCGGGCTCTGAGGGCATCACGTGATCATTCTTCCTCATCAGACACTTCTGTAAGTTTCTTGTCAGAATTCCTCAAAGTCTATTTACAAAATCTTCATAGACAACTATAGAAGTCTGTCTCTCATTAATTTATAAACATAAAGTAACAAGACCAAATCAATAAATTTTGTTGTCTTTGGGTATGTGTGTATGTGTGTTACCTAATATTTATAATCTATTATCTAAAATACGCCATGATAATCATTTATTTATTTATTTCATCTCAATTTACAGGTGTTACATTCGAGTCACCTTGTCCTGGCTATTTACACATGGCGTGGAGTAGAGGTGGTCCCCCCTAGGCCTTGCAGGAGGGCAGCTGTTGGGAGATGAGCTCTTAACTAAGCATCAGGGCCGTGTCGTCGGAATCGGGGATTGATATCTCCTATATTTTGTAGAATATCTTGTATGATTGGATTATTTGAATTTTGCATTTGAAATGGTTATCATAGTGGGTTGTATCACTTTTATACTGTAAACAGCACAACAAGTCTACATATGAAGAAAACAGTTCGAATTTTTTACTTATAAGAGTGCCAAAGTCTCTCCAATTTGATTACTTGCACAAGAATCGGGAGCTATTGAAGAATTTTCTCTAAATAGAGATATAAGCTAACGGGGTTTCTTTATTGAGAATGTAGAAGCTTGGGTAGCTTTTGGACAATTCGTATTATAGTTTGTTGAAGAATGTTATTGTCCGAAAGCTCTCCAAGCTCATACATCTTATTGAAGAGTTAACTAGTAAAGATTTATCTAGAGAGGAATCTCTCCCTTTAATTATGCATCAGAGAATGGCACTGTACATCACCCCAGTAAAAAACGTTACTAGTGATGATATAGATTGAGCTACAACACCAGTTTTGGCAAATTCAGACAAAAGGCCAACCTGTATACCATGGTTTCAGGCTATGGACCTCATCAGTACAGGGGTGGCTTCGATTTCATTACATCCTACGAGGGAGGTTATGAAATCTTTATTGAAAGAGACATGTCGCTTTTACCTTTGGTCTCTTCTTAGTTATACGAGGGCCATCCAATAAATAAGTTTCCCTATTTTTTTTTTCTGCGAACGAAACGTTGTAAAAATTAGTTAGTAGTGTAAGAAAGGGTCACTAGGATGCGTTGGAAGCGCGTGCCCTTCAAAATCACGCTACTCGTACGCACAAGTCCGTAGCGCTTCAGTTTCCATGGAGTTACCATTGGTGAACGTGTCCACTTGCGAACTCCGTTCTGTAATTCGTTTTTTCACGGCGAAAAATGAAACTGCGGTCAATATTCATCGCAATTTAGTGTCAGTGTATGGTGAAGGATGTATGAGCATCTAAATGTTCTTGGAAGAACGGCAAAACGTGCATGATGACGAGCGAAGCGGCAGGCCCGTTACTGCTACGGACAATGCAGCCGTTGCTGCTGTTCGGAATGTGGTGGAAGCAGATCGCCGCGTCACCATTGACGAAATAATGATTCGACTGCCTCCTGGAATCGAAATTGGACGCTCTTCTATTGGAACAATCATGTCAGATGTTTTGAATTTTCGCAAAGTCTGCCCAAGATGGGTCCCGCGTTTGCTCTCGAAAATCACAAGCAACAACGGATGGAGGCAGTCCGAGCTTTCCTGGAAATGCATCAAAGAGATGGAGATCAACTGTTTTCCCGTATTGTCACTGGAGTTGAAAGCTGGGTGCATCATTCAACTCCAGAAACAAAACGACAAAGCATGGTGTGGAAGAAGCCTGAGGAAAGTGCACCAAAAAAGACGAAGGTCACAATCTCTGCAGGCAAAGTTATGGCTATCGTCTTTTGGGACTGTAAGGATGTTTTATTGGTTGACTACCTGCCCCCAAACACTACGGTTAACGCTGCGAGGTACTGCGAAGTCCTCATTAAACTCAGAGCTGCAATAAAACGGAAACGTCCTGGACTTTTGTCTCGGAAAGGGTTACTCGTCCATGACAATGCTCGCCCTCACGCAGCTCGAACGACCCAAACGTTGCTGGCAAACTTCAAATGGGAAATTTTCACACATCCAACTTAATCTCCGGATCTTGCCCCAAGTGACTTCCATCTTTTTCCAGCACTCAAGTTGCACCTTGGAGGCAAGCACTTTGCGAATGATGACGAAGTGCAGGCGGAGGCGAACCACTGGCTACGAAGACAGGACACGGCTTGGTACAACAGTGGTATCAACAAATTGCTACAACGGTACCAAAAATGCTTGGACAGAAATGGGGTTTATGTAGAGAAGTAGCCTATGAGTTGTATAATGAAAATAAAATAACTGCATAATTGTAAATAATGTTGTTTATTTGTTAAAAAAAATAGGGAAACTTATTTATTGGATGGCCTTCGTAATATGTGGTGATTCCCTCCTATTGCAATTGTTTTTTTTTTATATTAAAACAAAAATGCCAATGCGGGATTCGATCCCGGGTGGTGGTGAATCAACGGTTTTACCATTCGGCCGCTAGTCGCCATGACAATGCTGATGATCTTGTTGCCATTGTGTTATTTCTGACATTGACGTGGAACTTTCTGTGTGACAGGAAGAACTAGCTGACCCCCCTAGATGTCCCCATCTTGTGAGTGAGATTTCTATATTTCTATGTGTAATCCTGATTGAGTGTACAAATGTGGCTATATATTTAACATAAAGTTGTGGAAGGATGATATTCATGTACCAAAAGAGACACCTCTCCCTTTAAATATTACAACAGAACGATGCACTGTCCATCACCCCAGTAAAAGACTTTAATAGTAAAAACAACAACAACAAAAAAGCCTTTATTTAGGGTCACTGACCCTATACAGGATTCACCAGAGGTATGCATAAGAACAAAGCAGTGAGACAAAAGAAATAACGATATATACAGAGTAAAAAGAGAAAGAGAGAAAAAAAACAAGAAAAGGAAAAAAATAATAAGAAGAAGAAAGAGGGAAGCAAGAAATCAACACAAAAAGAGTAGCAGTAAGAAAGTGAGGAGTGAGTATCACTTGGCCTTCTTCTGAGATATGGACTTGTGGAAACCATAAAACGCCGTAGCAATATACTTATTCTGGGTCATATTGTCAATTATTGATGGAAGTGAAGCACAGAGTTGCCCAGTTTTGAGCATAAGGGTTCTTCTTTCTTCTTTCAGAGCAGAGCAATCAAAAATATAGTGAGTGATTTCATTTTTTAGTTTTGAATTACAGAAGGTACAAGTCGGGTCCTCACCGCAATAAGTCTTTATGCTCTGTTGCCCACAATGGAGCGGCATACATCAGGACAGCTCTCACTATTGTATCAAAGAGTTTGGTTGATAAATTTATTGACTTTGCTTTTGATTTTATTAATATTGGGTGTGTGGCGTTAATTGCTGTAAGTGCTTTTCCTTTAAAGTAATTTGCCGGGTGAGTAGTTGTTATTGTTGGTGTCAGAGGGAATCCCAAGTATGTATATCTTGAAGTTATTGTTATGGGTTTATCATTCCAGAACCATCTATCCTTATTTGAGGGTTTACCTCCATTACGGAACACCATAATCTTTGACTTGGACTCATTTAGTGTCATTAAGTTCTCATCGAGATATTCTTTCAGTATTTTGATCTTCTTTTGGAGGTTCATCCTGGACTCACCTATAATTGCTATGTCGTCGGCGTACAGCAATAAATGGATATCTCCAAATTCTGGCAAATTTACACTCGGCAGATCTGAGTTATTATAAATTTCGATTAAGTCCGTGATAAATAATATAAATAGCAGTGGGGAAAGTGGTTCTCCCTGGAGGACTCCCGAGTTTATCTTAATACTTTCCGTAAATGATCCCTTCCATCTGATAGCTATAGTTGCTTGTTTGTAGTAACTTCTGATCGTACTTATGAATTGGTAACTTATGCCTAGGTTGTAAAGTTTTTTCCAAAGTATTGAGTGAGGTACAGTATCAAATGCCTTCCTTAGATCGACAAAAAAGACATATAGTTTTCCCCTCTTTTTTCTTAATGATAGTTGGATTAAAGTAGTTAGTGTAAATATGTGGTCAATACATGATCTTCCTTTTCTAAATCCCGCTTGGTTTTCGGGTATAACCCTTCTTCCTTCGACCCATTCCTCCAGTCGTGATCTTAGGATTGATGTGAAAAGCTTTGATACATTGCTAATCAGTGCAATACCTCGGTAGTTGGAGGGGCTGTTCTTATAACCATTTTTAAAGATTGGGTGTATGGTGGAATTAGTCTAAATTGCTGGGTATTTTCCAGTCGTCATAACACTATTGTAGAGTTGTTTCAACAGCAGTATGTACGAATCAGGGAGTGTTTTTAATACTTCATTGGGGATGCCATCGGGCCCGCATGCCTTGTTACTCCTCAAACCAGCTATCTCCTTGTATATGTCTGCATTGGTTATCTCTGAGTCCAATATAGGATCGTTCTGAGAAATCACATTATTTAAATTACAAATTCTCAAATTTTTCTCTGTAGTCATTAGTTCGCGGTAAAAGTTCAGCCAGTCCTGTATAGATATTTCTCCTTGGATTATAGATGTGCTTTTGTACAGCACAATAGTTTTCCAGAAGGTATTTGAGTCTTTAGCATTTCTGAGTATTTACTGTTTTTCATTATCAAAGCCTTTCCTTTTTAGATCCAATAAAGCGAGATATTTCTTTCTGGAAGAAGCATAACATTCTCTGTCTTCCAATCTATTTGTTTTACGATATTTCTTCAGACTTTCTTTTGCCAGTTTTTTCATATCATAGCAGTCCTTATCGAACCACGGCTTAGATTTCCTGGGGCCGCCCTTAATTGAGTAGGTTATTTTTGCAGATGACATTGCTTCCAAAATTCGCTGATTGAAAGTGTATACAAGGTCATCGGAGGCTGGTATGTTTTTTTCCCGCAATTCTTCCAGTTTCATTTTAAACATTGCGAGTCCATCGGCTGACCATCCATATCTCGTAATATTATAATCTTCCCGTTTGGTTTTTTTCTCATTGAAGTTTTGGCCTTTTATCGTTAAAACCAAAGGGTGGTGGTCAGAGTACAGTTGGTCATCGACTTTGAAGTCCAGTAAAATTTGTAGTGAACCCTGTGAGAGTATGCAATAGTCAATAGTTGAAGAGCCTCTTTCAGATATGTATGTAAAATCTCCATCTTTATCACCTCTAGATCTTCCATTAACTATTGTCAAAGAATTATCTTCCAGGAAATCAAGAAGTTTATTAGACAGAGATGATATTATATGATCTTTGGCCCTTCTTTCCGATGTTAGAGGGAGCTGGAAATTAAGTGGTTTGTGTAGTCCTCCCAACTTCCCAGTTCTGATGTTTAAATCTCCAAATAAAATAATTTATTTTCCATCTGCTATTTGCTTTTGAATGTATGTGAACAGTTTATCTAAGTTATGCAGCTGTATTTGGTTTGGAGGAAGGTATACAAATATTAAACAGATAACATGTTGGGGGGCTCTTGTGTTTGTTGATAAGAAAATAGATAACCAAGTGCCACCCTTTTCTGAACTCTCTACTCTATATTTCCCGCCTTCCCTAAAACCGACAATCATACCCCCTGACCCTCTTCCCCTTCCAGATTCTTTGGTGGCAGGTAATTCGATAATTTGATAATCTTTTAGTGTTATGTTAGTCCTGTTCAGGCACCATGTTTCAAGTAGAGCAAAAATTTCGTAGTTCTTTATGTGCTCGAGGAGTGGAAATATCGAAAGAATCCTATAGAAACCATTTATATTCCAACATATTATTTTTTCCGCGATGTCTCGCGAATTTTCAGAAAAATTTGCATTGTCATCGTCTAGAGAATCATATTTACATGTATTTATGTCGTAGTAACTTTCCGTTATTTGATTATGGGGCGGAGAATTAATTTGTGATTTTGATGTCGTATTTCTTCTATTTACACAATTGTTTCTACAAGGTTTTTGCTATATAGCAACTCCTGTGCTATCAACAACTTGGCCATTCATCACTTTACAGACTTTATCATTTACAAAAAGCTTGTTATCTCTCAACTTCGATTTTATTCCCCTTTCACCCAATTCTTTCCTTTTTGCAATTAGGATGCGCCGTTGCTCTCTAACATTTTTACTATAATCTTTACTTATTGAAATTTTAGTATCTCTGAGTTTGTAGCCATTTTTAAATATTTTTGCTCTATCAGCATAATCAGGCACCACAACAAGAACTGGTGCATTGGATCCGCGTGAAAGTCGGTGACATTTTGTTATTTTTAAATCATCTCCGATTTCCATTTTATCTCTAATTATGTTTTGAATCTTTAAGTTACAATCTGCCTGATCTACACCCTCCCTCTCAATACCATAGAACACTAGATTGGGCTCACGCAGTCTCGTCTCAAAAAATTCGACTCTAGCCTCCAGTTCATTTACCTTTAACGAATTACATGAAGCCAGTTTTTCGTTAGCCTGTTGAGACTCTATACATTTGGTTAGCTTCTCCTCTATATTGCAGAAACGCTTATCCCAATCGTCCATTCGAGTCTCTATTTTGGTAAGTCTGATGTCAATTCTCTCTCCTAGACTCTTTATTTCCGTCGCCATGTTTAAGATTAGCATTTTTAGCTCGCCATCTATTGATTCTCTCTCTCCTGAGACTTTAATAGTAATGATAAAGAATGAGCCATAACACCAGTTTGTCTGATTTTGCCAAAACTGGTATTGTAGGGTGCTCGTTCTTGTATCATAAATTATTTTCTAGAGTGATACATTATACATCTTTATGGTGCACAATTAAAGGGAGAAATACCTCTTTTTGGTATATATACAAGGTATGATGTGAGTGGACAAATGTCAATATGCCAATGTCAATATACGGAAACCATATATATTAGGCGTACAAATAAGTTTTGAGGATTTTTTTTTATAAATTCGAAGCTTTATTCAGAGAAATCAGTACAATATATTTCATTCAAAGTATTGTCCATCTTTAGCTACGACTTTTCCCATCTTTCAGGCAGCATACGGATTCCGTGTCGAAAAAATTCCTCGTCTTTTGAGGCGATCCAAACATCGACCCAATTTTTCGCCTCTTCGTAAGAAGTAAAGTGCTGTTCGGCCAGGCCAATAAGTATAGTATAAAATTGCGGAAGAATGATATTCATATGTCAAAAGAGGAATCTCTCCTTTTAATTATGCATAATAAAAATGCACTATGCCATCACAATAGTAAAAACCTTACTAGTAATGAAAACGAATGAGCCGCTATATACCAGTTTGTCTGATTTTGCCAAAATTGGTATTGTGGGTGGATCGTTCTTTTATCATCACTAGTAAAGCTTTTACTAGGTTGATACATTATGTATCTTTATGGTGCACAATTAAAGAAATGCCTCTTTTGGTACATATATATATTAAAAAACAAACTAGGTATATACCGACCATTCATATAAGCTTTTTTGGATGACAGAGAGCCATTTAACGGAAGAAAAATAAACTAAATATTGATTTAACTTGTTCCATGATATTTGGCCAATCCATTTTCTTGATAAATCAAGAAAAGTCAACAATCAACGCGTTTCGAGCTGTTGACCCACGTCAGCGTGAAGCAGGCTGTACCACTGCGATCAAAGGTAAAGTCTGTACGAGGGCCAACATCTCGAAACGCGTTCGTGGATGGCTTTTCTTGATTTATCAAGAAAATGGGTTGGCCAAATATCATGGAACAAGTTAAATCAATAATCAGTTGATTTTTGTTCCGCTAAATGGCGCTCTGCCATCTAAAAAACTCATGTGAAAATAAACTGAACGTTGATTTATCTAGTTCTAAAGATATTTGGCCAACACAATTTCTTGATAAATCGAGAAAGGTCAACCACGTACGCGTTTCGGGCTGTTGGTCCTTTATTTACATCAGATGAATCCTACTGAGGGATGTTTGGAATTCATTCGATGTCACAAGCTGCTCTGAAGTCTCCCAGACGGCGTGTAGTTCTTTGGCATTCATTATTGCAATGACAAGGAATTTGATTAGAATAGCTCTGTCTATAAGTGGGAGCCGTAAAGACAACTTCTCCCTTTGATAGCTAGATACAATCTCCCTTGCTATAACTTCCCTAAATAAGTCATCACATATGGACTCTGGGAATGATTCAGAGTCCAGGCTATTAAATAGCTTCTCTACCTGTTTCTTGTACACACGTAGAAATCAGTTCGACTTTTACAAATGTTCCACAGTCATGTTTGGTTATTTGCACTCACTGGCGGGGTTGGAATTTTTCAAGAATCGGGGACCATTTGGAGACATTTTTTATTCAGAAAAAAAGTGTCCAATGTGGGATTCGATCCCGAGTCATTGGTGTCGTAAATCGACGGTTTCTGCCACTCATCCACTGATATCTTATGTCTTAAATAGATGTTATGTGTCAATTCCTATGTAATATTTTGATAAATTCATCTAGTGTTCTTGTGGTGATGATCCAGGCTTTGAAAAGATGGTCTTCACACGAAGAGCTGTCCAGTGTTCGATTTAACATTCAACATAAACCTGGTAGGTACTGCATATTCTTTCTCTTTGGGTTCTTCTTGGGCTTTGAATTATCCAAGTTGGACAGTATACATTTCAACAAATATACGATGTTAATAAAATGCATTAGCAAGCCATTTTTTATAATATATTTAAACTATTTTTGAAGCGTAGGTTTATTTTAAAAATAAATCGATATTCTACTGTCCTTACTGCAACGATAAAATATTGGGAGAACCTGGATCATCATTGGTGAACCCTCACAGCAGTTTCGCCAGTTTAATCTACCATAACGCTGTAATATTGCATTTTGCTGTTTTCCTTTTATACTGAGAGTGAAGCTAGACTTTTGGGGAAAAGGTATTTCAAATGAACTATGGACATAAGCTTTGAGGAGATAGTAGAAATACAAACAATTATAAATATATAATATGCTTCGAGCAATCGCTCTTCCGCAAATATCAAATTGTTTCTTTTATTAGAACATTCTATATACAGTTACGAGCGTCATTCTTCGTCGCCTCTGTCACGGTTTGCTTTTTTTTTTTGGAATGGCGCCCTCCTATTGGTCGGCTACGATCACGCCATCTTTGCCCCCCCCCCCATTTTTGTAACTATTGTGTTGGAGCGGGTCGCTCCTTAAATAAATGCATATATTAGTTAATAACCAAATGGAATCCTCTCTTTCTTTTTCCCAGTAAGAGACGCCTACGGAAGCCAACAGTACATAGACAGATAAAGCACATAGGCTATAGTTATTAACTAAAATATGCATTTATTTAAGGCGCCAAATTATAATTGTAACAAATAGTATTTGAATCAAAACATTCAATCGGGTAAAACACGGGCGTTGCCCGGGTCATTCGGCTAGTATATAATATGATGCACTAGCGTGCCATCTGTTATTTTTCCATTGCAGTAAGGGCAGTAGAAATTGTTTAATATCAAGAATCTTAATATCAAGAATAAACAAAAAGAATCTTACGCCTTTAAAATAGTTTCGGAATTTGATAACAGATGGCGCGCTAGTGCATCATATTATAAAAGTATTTTTAAAACAATATTAATAAGATGCAATAACGCGCCATCTTTTATAATAGTATAGCTTCAGTATCACTATAAAAAGAAAACAGCAAAATACAATGTTACATCGGTATGGTAGATTAAACTGGTGAAACTGCTTGGAGGGTTCCTAACTGATGATCCAGGACCTACTAATATTTTATAAATACTGTAAGAGGAGTAAATAATTATTTTATTTTGAAAAAAGAAGCATTCGTACTTAGATAGTTTATATTTCTGATATAATGATGCATTAGCGCGCCATCTGTTATCAAAATTCGAAACTATTATAGACGTGTAAGATTCTTTTTAAAATAAAACAATTTATACTGCCCTTACTGCAATTGAAAAATTAATGGGAGGGCCTGGCTCATCATTGGTGAACCCTCCAAGCAGTTTCACCAGTTTAATCTACCAAATCGCTATAATATTGCATTTTTCTATTTTCCTTTTATAGTGATACTGAATACTCTTGGGGAAAAGGTATTTTAAATGAACTATGGACATAAGATTTGAGGGGAGGGTTCACCACTGATGAGCCAGGCCCTCCCATTAATTTTTCCATGGCAGTAAGGGCAGTATAAATTATTTTTATTTCTGATATGTTTGAGATGGTTCAACAGTCTTGTTCACGGACTCTTCAGTTCCAGAGAGACTTCCACCTTACGACAGCATTCCAGGGACTTCAAGGACCGTCATAACTCCCAGGAGTCCTGGAAGTACCTTAGAGGTAGGTGCCTGGAGTCCAAAGAAAGTCCGTCAAAGGCATATATTGGATTAAAAAATTTATACCAATATTTCAGTTGGCTGAACGCCAACCTTTATCAAGGTATTATAACATTAGTGTGTCTTGTGTTTCTTCCTTTGTCTAAAGGTGTTATAATAATATCTTTATTATGTTTTAATGATATGATAGCCTGTCTTTTTTCCTGATTTAAATTAGTCTTGTAGTTCCAATTTTTTAATTATTGGTATAACCTCTGATCTTTTTTTTTTTGCCTTATTTTGATCTGGTAAAAGTTTTATAGAATTTTCAATGGCAGCTAAAGTCCTATCAATCTTTTAAGACGGAACATAATTTAGTCCTTTTGATAAAAGTCTCGTAGGGTGTAATTGATTGGTTAGAAAGATTGACTACAGTGACAATTGACAATGGTTTATTAACATCTAGTCAATGGTCAAGAGAGCGTTTACAGAGTTTAAAATAGTAGAGAAAATATATACATCAGATGAGGCCTTCTCCGAAGGTACGTCTGGATCCTATCAGGAGCTTAGAATCGTCTTGAGTTCAGACTTGCGAGTTATGGAATCCGTGTCCCCAGCGATGACTGTGTTGAGGAACTTGACAATCTTGTCTTTAGGTAAGGTATCCGCGAGGAAACTCTCCCTAAGATGGGGGTACAGGACCGCGACATCATTAATGGTCGTCCCTCAGTTATATAGGGGCCTAAGGAAGTGTGTGTTTCAGAAAGGTGGAATGGTGAACATCCTGGAACAGAGTCAATCTGGCCTATGGCTAGGTGAAGTCAACGGCAGACTGAGGTACTTCCAGTGTGTGGACGTGGAGGAGGAAGATGGAAGGAGGGAGTTGGAGCTGATGCTGACCGGCCTGAGGTTAGAGGTAAATCCCAACATTTCTCTCTCTCTCTCTCTCTTTTTTGCTAACCCTAATACACGTGGTACAGGCCATGATAATCACGGTGGGTTGAAGTAGGCGACTGCTTTTACTGTAAGTGCACCACATGTCTAAACACGTGAAAAGCAGTTCGACTTTGCACTTACAAATGTGCCAGAACCCCGTTTGATTACTTGCACTCACTGGTGGGGTTGGACTTTTGCAAGAATCGGGGGTCATTAGAGCATTTTTTTTAATAGAAAAAAAGTGTCCAATGCGGTAATCGAACCCGGGGCGTAGTGGTCGAAAACCAACGGTTTCGACCATCCTTTCACCGACCGCCTCTTTTTTCTTAACCCTTTATTACTGGCGTTCGGCTTGAAAGGCCGTGTGAAAATTTAAAATGTTTGCAAAGATTTCAAAATGCATAATTTTTCATCAAATTTTTAGGTAGCTTAATAAAATGCATTTATTTGAAGAACTTTGCATTTTAAGATAAATCTATTTTGTATATCCCGAGTTATTAATAATGACTTATGTTCTTACAAAAAACGATTGTTCTTCATTTACAGGCGTTCGAACAATACGAGCTTAGGTCCATCCTCTGATGTTCTTCAAATGGCTGATAAGCTAGCTGAAGATTTAAGACAAGAAGGGTGGGCAGGCAGCAGGTGCAGGCGGAAGTCGGCAATCACAGGAAGGGATGCCGTAGGTGAAACGGATAAGAACTTCCGGCTACGTAATCTCATTTTAGCAAACAGGTGAGTCACCTGCGTGCAAAGACAATCTCTTCCTTCAACGGTCCTACACAGAACCGTCTGTTCCGTTTTCTTCAATGGTGCTTCACCAAAGTTATGTATAGAACCGCTTGTTCCGTTTTCTTTAATGGTGTTTCGCCAAATCCTGTACAGAACCGCTTGTTCCGTGTTATTTAATGACATTTCGCCAAAGTCCTGTTCAGAACTGCTTGTTCCGTTTTCTTCAATGGTGTTTCGCCAAAGTCCTGTACAGAACCGCTTGTTCCGTTTTATTCAATGGTGTTTCGCCAAAGTCCTGTACCGAACCGATTGTTCGTTTTCTTCAATGGTGCTTCACCAAAGTCCTGTACCGAACCGATTGTTCGTTTTCTTCAAAGGTGCTTTGCCAAAGTCCTGTACAGAATCGCTTGTTCCGTTTTCTTCAATGGTGTTTCGCCAAAGTCCTTGTACAGAATCGCTTATTCCGTTTTCTTCAAGGGTGCTTCGCCAAAGTCCTGTATAGAACTGCTTGTTCCGTTTCTTCAATGGTGCTTCGCCAAAGTCCTGTACAGAACCGCTTGTTCCGTTTTCTTCAATGGTGCTCCGCCAAAGTCCTGTACAGAACCGTCTGTTCCGTTTTTTTTCAATGGTGCTTCACCAAAGTTATGTATAGAACCGCTTGTTCCGTTTTCTTTAATGGTGTTTCCCCAAATCCTGTACAGAACCGCTTGTTCCGTGTTATTTAATGACATTTCGCCAAAGTCCTGTTCAGAACTGCTTGTTCCGTTTTCTTCAATGGTGTTTCGCCAAAGTCCTGTACAGAACCGCTTGTTCCGTTTTCTTCAATGGAGCTTCGCCAAAGTCATGTACAGAACCGCTTGTTCCGTTTTATTCAATGGTGTTTCGCCAAAGTCCTGTACCGAACCGATTGTTCGTTTTCTTCAATGGTGCTTCACCAAAGTCCTGTACCAAACCGATTGTTCGTTTTCTTCAATGGTGCTCCGCCAAAGTCCTGTACAGAACCGCTTGTTCCGTTTTTTTCAATGGTGTTTCGCCAAAGTCCTGTACCGAACCAATTGTTCGTTTTCTTCAATGGTGCTTCACCAAAGTCCTGTACCGAACTGATTATTCGTTTTCTTCAATGGTGCTCCATCAAAGTCCTGTACAGAACCGCTTGTTCCGTTTTCTTCAATGGTGTTTCGCCAAAGTCCTGTACCGAACCGATTGTTCGTTTTCTTCAATGGTGCTCCGCCAAAGTCCTGTACAGAACCGCTTGTTTCGTTTTCTTCAATGGTGTTTTTCCAAAGTCCTGTACAGAACCGCTTGTTCCGTTTTCTTCAATGGTGTTTCGCCAAAGTCCTGTGCCGAACCGATTGTTCGTTTTCTTCAATGGTGCTCCGCCAAAGTCCTGTACAGAACCGCTTGTTTCGTTTTCTTCAATGGTGTTTCGCCAAAGTCCTGTACAGAACCGCTTGTTCCGTTTTCTTTACTAGTGCTTCGCCAAATTCTTGTAAAGAACTGATTGTTCGTTTTCCTTAATGGAGTTTTCACCCAAGTCCTGGAGTGTAACCATTAAAGAGTTTTTATGTAAAGTTTCAGAAAACTCTTCTAAAGCAAATACTCAAATAAAGAATTTATCTCACCGTGCAACATACGTTCTATGCAAATTCCACACGCCAGAGAGCATTCACTTATGGATACAAAACTTAAGGAATTGGAAAAATATTTAATGTCGCCTCGTCTCTGATTACTAACTTACTTGAGGGGTTGGACTTCTTAAAGATTCGAGCATCATTGAGGCAATTTTTTCTTTAAAAAAAAAAAAAAAAAAAGATTCCAATGCCAGATTCGAACCCGGATTCTCCTAAAATCCAATATCAAATTAAAGATTTCAGTGACTGTGGATTATGACCCAACCCCCGTGAAGTCCCCTCCCCCACTTCTAATACAAACCCAATTACATCCAATCAACCACATCATCACTTCATTTATCCAATTACCTAATCAGGAAATAACTTCCTGTTATTGCAGTCAGGTTCCAGTGGCTATGACTAGCTTTTACTTTGGCACTACAGGAGAACCCGGGCCACATTACAAACTCTCTCTAATGGACAACACCTAGATACAGAACCAAAGTGTCCTTTAGAGAGAGGTGTCTTCTTACTGGATAGCAACTAAATAGTTAAAATAGTAAATGGTTGTACACCCATACCTCGCTTTGCGTCGGGGCTACGTTCCAAGAAAACACGACGCAAATTGAAAAAATTTTGATGGCATGGCGCAATCAAAAACAAAGGTGTTGCCATATTTTAGGGGGAAAAAAATTAAAGACTCGAATCCAAAACAACGCAACTTCGAAAATCTAACGACGCACAGTGAAAATCAGTAAAATTTAAGCAGCGACGCAACTTCGAAAAAAACGCAAAACGAAACGACGCAAAGCGAGGTATTGGTGTATTATAAAAATGACCATTTTGGCGATGATAACTGTCCTCTAGAGGGATTGTCCTCTCATTAAAAGTGTTTTACTGTGCGTTATAGTAAGTAAGGGACTGCCCTGTAGTACGGTGTCGTGAGTTCCGAGCCGCTACAGTAACCGTGAACAAGGAACTCTGAAATGTGGCTGACTAATGGGGCAATGGCACCCTCTCATTCCATGGAGCAATAAAATCATAAATTGACACCACCACTGTACGTTATAGGATACGTATAGCCTTCCTTATAAATAAATTAATCAAGATGATAAAAATGGTAATTTTCAGGATTTGAACTCTGAGGATCATTGGAAGATGGTCTATTGATGATACTGAAGAGAGCGTGCGAGCGGCACGCTTTTCTCAAGCACCGCCATTTTTCCACCCTGGCGGGTGTATAAGTGCTGGCACTATGCCAAATTTGGTACTGGCGGATAGCCCTTTGAAAGCCGATCAAGTGCCTGATAGGTACGACTTCGAATCTCAGCCCAGTGCGGAGATATCTTCAAAAATCCATTTGCAGAACAAATTTTCAATTAATATGAAAGAAACTGAAGAGAGAGGTAGACTAAGAAAGAATTGGGAAAAAGGCATCCCCTTATCGTACAACTGAAAGGATACTAAGAAAGAATTGGTTTGTGGTAATCTAATAGAATAGACTGATATTATATGCACCGTGGAAAATACTGACTAGGTCAAAAATGAACATAGTCAAAATCGTCCTGAAATTCTTGGATTTAATAGTACTTGTCTACATTGTACTATGTGACAACAATCTAGGACAATAGCCAACTGAAATAGTTCGAACAAACTCAGATATTTTCATCCTTCCTTTCTTAAACGTCTTTAACTTTACACCAGACATTGTCTCAAAAGCGGACGAAATGCCTCTCACAAGATATTACTACCGCAATTAACTTTGATATATTAGCTTCATATTTTAAAAATAACACATTTGCGCTCATGAACATAACTAAAGGAACAAAAAAGTTTTTCATGTTGACTATCTTCTATTTATTTTTTGAAGGAGACAAGAATTTTGTTCACACTTGGTTATCATGCGTGTCTTCAATAAAGGTCACTGTGTATTAAATATCTTTCAGAGTTAATGTATATGCTATAAATATATATGCTAAAAGATATAACTTAAGTTTTATCCTACACATAGTAAAAATCACACACACAAAAAAGCAATGTACACTCATAGAAAAACACTTGAAGAAGTTGTACCTTTTAGCATGTAAATCGAGATTCAGATAATATCTCTGAAAGATATTTGATAAACAGTGACCTTTATTGAAGACACACAAGATAACCATGTGTGAATAAAATTGCCTCTGCCTTCAGTTTTGTCCATGAGTATACTCAATATAAACAAAAATACTCACAATCTATTAGCTATCTCTAAAACCTAGTGGACTGGAGTCGGTGACAAAGTCACAGCACCATCTTTGGTGGGTGACAACTATCATGATTGGGTGAAGTAGAATGCGTCTGCCTTTGTCATTAAGACTGGGAGCACTACTCAGTGGCAGGCCGAATTAGCTCCAAAAGAAATGGCCGCCTCTGGCATGAGGAACAGACACCATGTGCAGCTGCTCCTAACATGGAGTACAAACACTGCTCATCCTGTATCCTTGGATCAGGAGCCCTTACAGGGTACTATCAGCCCGGGCCAGCTGAGCCCAGGTTTTTTAGTGAGCTTGTTACTGCTCCCCCTCCTCCTTTTTCATCCGGGCTTGGGACCGGCAAAGGCGGAGTTCCAGCTTTAGTGAATTCGAAGAACTCACCTGGAGACCTTTATTTTGTGCTAATGGTCCTTATCAGTTCAGAATAGGTTTTGATTCCATGAAATCCACAAAGAACTCACTGACTTCTCAGACACTCAATAATAAGATAGTAAAGAAGCTATTACAGAGCAAACATCAAATCTGCCATGATTGCAGAGGTACCTCGAGGTCCTAGTAAAGAATGGATTCGACGGACCTGACACCTTTATGTGCCTGGACTCAGAAGACCTGGATCTAATGAGGATATGGGACCCAGGACACAGACGGACTCTTCTAGCGGCAGCCTGTCGACTACAGCATCCACATGGTGAGATCCACACCAATGATGTTTATCTATACACATGGAGACATGTCTGGGGAATATGCAGGTCCAGAGGAGAGTGGCCAATCAGACAGCGGCGTTCAGTCTTCCTCAATGGACTCCACCTATGTATAGAAATATCAATAAAAACCATTTCCATAACACAAGTCTTCATCTTAGCTTTTCATTTACCTTAAGCTATGTCTGTACCATGTCTATAACTCTTACAATTCATTCATTGATCAAGTGTAATCAGAGTTAACTTAAGGTACCATGTTTCCCAACAATATATCATACCTTTCTTTTGTATCTGTTGTTGTTTCCTTTTTCTGAAAGTAACTACAGTTAAACCTGTCTATAGCACCCCCTCTCTATAGTGCTCGATTTTAAATACATAATACAATGCGATTTAAATTAAAAGTGACCTGTCTATAGCACCCCCTCTCTATAGCACCCTATTTTGGTAAGTCCCAAGAGGGGGCGCAACAGACAGGTTTAAATGTATTAAGTATTCATGAAGACAAAACTTAAGGAGCCTTTGATGTTCCTGGTAGTCATTTTTTTAATTTTTTGATGGAGACACAGACAATTTTGTTCACACTTAGTTATCTTATGTGTCTTCAATAAAGGTCACTGTGTATCAAATAACTTTCAGAGTTATTGTCTGAATCCCGATATACATGCTGAAAGGTAAAACTTCTTTAAGTTTTGTCCATGTGTGTGTATATTTTTAATATGTAAAGTTTGAAGTAAAACCCATAGTAAATTTGTGCGTGTGTGATGAGCCAGAAATAAATCCCACATATAATAAATCACATGAGAGAATCAATAAAATATGATACAAGGAAAGTCTATGAACTGAGAATGGAATTATGAAAAAGGCAGCTCCTTATCATGCAACTGAAAGTTGTTGATGGCTTGCGCCATCTATCGGAATAAATATCAACTATTCTCGATGATTTCTAATTATTCCAGAATTGGCCAATTACCCATTCTTGATTAATCAAAAAAAGCTGACCATGTACGCGTTTCGGGCTGTTGGCCCTCATGGAATGTTGTGAAAATATACTTTGGGAATTGTCCATGGATTGATACCACTTTGTTAATAACTCTTTAAGAAACCTCTTTTTTTAATTATCCCTAGTACACTGGTACAGCCCATGATAATCATGGTGAGTAGTTAGCGACTGCTTTTACAGTAAGTGCACCGCATGTCTACACATGTGAAAAGCAGTTTGACTTTGCACTTACAAATGTTCCAGAGCCTCGTTTGGTTACTTGCACTCGCTGGTGGGGTTGGATTTTTGCAAGAATCGGGAGCCATTAGAACATGTTTTTAATTAGAAAAAAAGTGTTCAATGCAGGATTCAACCCTGGGTTGTAGCAGTCGGATACCAATGGTTTAGACTAGGGGTCAGCAAACTTTTGAGTCAGAAGAGTCAAAAATTACAATTTACAAAAGTTTTTTTTTTTACTTATTCTTTTAGTCTAAATTAGACAGGATCTTGGAGGTCGTGCTCGTAAAGAAGCTCAAGAATTCTTTTTGGTTCTCTGTACAGGGATCTTTTGTCCTTTCCAATGCAATTTAATAAATGTTGGGGAGTGGCCTCTTCGGTTTTGCACCTAGTGCACATGGGGAAGCTTTTGGCTCCCTCTTTATAGACTAGAAGGCGCAGGTGACCAGATTTCCATGTGGCCAACTGTGTCAATTCCCTTCTGTTTAGTTGGAGGGTCTGTTTTCAGCAGCATCTGTTCTCCATGTTAGGAGCGGCCATTTAATACCAGGTCAAAGTCCAAGATACACCTCTCTGTAGGTGACCTCGGGGAAATGTTGGATAAAACCAGCGCTCTAACGTAACTGGCATATAACCTATATGGAGTCGTGTACAAAAGTTTTTAAAGAGATACAACATCTTGCCAACAATAAATAGTACTCACATGAATAATATTTGCCTATGGAAGAGCTGCAGCTTCATATTCAAAGACCACATGTAGCTCAGGAGCCGTAGTTTGCAGATCCCTTGTTTAGACCATCCTTCCATCAACCCCCAAGAAACCTCTAAATTTCGGTCATTGTACACAGTTATATAGGAAAATCACGATTGGGTGAAGTCTGTCATCCCAAGAGAACAACAGTCTTTGATTTCCAGACTTAAGTCTGGTCATCTACGAACAAAGAATTTCCAGAATTGTTACAAGGTTTTCCCACTATGTACTAAGTGTCAACCTGCAACCCCAAAACACATTATTGACTGTATTGACTCATCCATTGATGAGCTCTACTAATCCCCAGCAGACACCATCAAAAGTCTCAAGCTTGATACCCTGATATGATTGTTACCATCTTCAGACAAAAGTACTGAATGAGAAATTTTACCACAGCATGGTTTAAATAGTTACTGTTATCAAGTGTGTAAACAATAAACACAAGGTTACCAGATGGTAACAATGCCGTTACCAAAATGTCACACACTATTTATTTATTTGGATTTGATCTTATTACCTTGTGTTTATAATCTATAATCCAAATTGTGCCTTATAAAGAAGATGTAGGAAAATTGAGATAATTATAAAAGCCACATAACCAAGACGTTACAAGGTCAATTTTGACCACCTATACAAAGCGGAAAGAGCTTCTTAGTCAAAACTGACAGTCCATCACTATCAAAACACCATCACCTCACAGACGAAGTTTGCAATTCACATTTACTTCATTGGCAAAGAAATGTGCTGTGTCACTGGAGATCCATTGGCAATATTCCAATGTACTCTATATTGGTATCACCTTGTATATTATCATTGTTCAAAAGATAGAACCCTCTGAAATGTAAACAATAATAAAATAAAGCCTCAATGGATAAGTTTCTTTCTTTAGTAGCAAGAACCTGCTGTACTCCATGTCAGAAGCGGCTGTACATGGCGTTTGTTCCTCATGTCAGAGGTGGCCATTTCTTTTGGAGCTAAGTCGGCCTGCCACTGAGTAGTGCTCCCAGTCATGATGACAAAGGCATTCTACTTCACCCAGTCATGATGGTTGTCAAGCTCTTTACAAGCTTTATACCTTTATTAGCAAGAAACTTACCCTCGGTGGCCGTATTTTATTGTTTTGCTTATCCCTACTACACATGGTACAGGCCATGATATTCATGGTGGGTAGTTAGCGACTGCTTTTACTGTAAGTGCACCACATGTCTACACATGTGAAAAGCAGTTCGACTTTGCACTTACAAATGTGCCAGAGCCCTGTTTGGTTACTTGCACTCAGCTGATAGTATTTTATTGTTATTTACACAATCATTATAGATGGAAATTTTGCTGGGAGAATATTGATCTAAAAAGACAAAGGTCTCCTCTCCTGTCAAAATAAACGTTAAATCTAGATGCCATTTGGCATTTAGCTTTGACGTCTAGTTTGACGGGAGAGGCGACCTTTGTCTTTTTACATAATCATTGTACATAGAATTTATATGTTCATTTTTCACTTCATCTTATTAGACATCTTATAGACTTTCACCAAAGTGTGCCTGGATCATGATGCCATGATCAACGAAAGCTGCACCCCTATACCCCATTCCATGAGATCAGATGTTGATTTGCATGCTGCATCGCCCGTCGCGCAGAATAAACAGGGGCGCGTTCAGGACTTAGGTAGAGGGTTCTGTCCGATAAGTATAATACAGTCTCCACAAACTTCACACTTTGCAACTTCCAAGCAATTGAGCATTCTGCAGTGCAACATAAATGGATTGTGCTCAACAGCAACAAAAATAAAATTAGAAGAAATAATGGAAATAGCTGAAAAACAAAAGATACAAATTATAGCCCTACAGGAAACCAAATTAAATGAAAAGTACAATCTCAAATTTAAAAACTACAATATCCTCAGAAAAGACAGAAATAAAGAAGGGGGTGGCCTTGCATTTTTAATCAAGAATTTGTACTATGAAGACATAGCCATTAATATTCCAAACACATCAGACCTCGAAGCCCAAGGTATCAAAGTCTACCTCAATCAAAATAAAACCATCAACATATTCAATATGTATCACCCACCAAACAATAAACTTATTGACGATGGAACAATGGCTCAATTTCTTACAGACAACACTATTATTGTAGGTGACCTTAATGCCAAACATCAACTATGGGGATGTTCCACGCCAAACCCAAGAGGCAAAATACTTTCAAACTTATTTGACGACAATGCCTTCATGTGCTTAAATGATGGGAATCCTACCCACCATTCCTACAGTTATAATACCGCACAAGCCCTTGATATAAGTTTTTCCAGTCCTGACATTTTCCACAAATGCAAATGGCAAATATTAAAAAGTATTGGAAGTGATCATTTGCCTATTTTGATAGAAATTAGCACCAAGACCAAAACCAGCTCAATTAAAGAAAAATTCTGGAACTTCAAAAAGGCTAATTGGAATCTTTACCAGAAAAACACCAATGAAGACTTTAGAAAAGCACCCACTAGGATAAAAGATCTGGAACAAAATTGGATATCTTTCAAAAACACCATTATTAAAGCAGCCAAAGTTTCAATACCAAGAGGTAATATTAAGAAATGGATTCCAAATTATACACACCAGGCAAAAGATATTCAAACACTTATAACTAAAAGAAATGAACTACAAAAAAAGTGCACACAAAACCAAACAAATTGTAGAACTGAACTGAACATTGTGAATGCAAAAATAAAAAGATTATACGTAAATATGAAAAGGGAAAAATGGAAACAAACTTGTGAAAACCTGAACCCTAGAAACCCAAATACAAAACTTTGGCATTTGGCAAAACAAATTGACAGAGCCCAGCCACAAACTGAAAACACAAATATGATTAAGAATACAGATGGTACCCCAGCAACTAATGACAAAAATGCTGCTAATCTTTTAGGTAATTCATATCAAATAAGTAGTAAAATCAAATTTGAAATAAAAGATAAGAAAGTTGAAAAAAAGGCCCGAAAGATTATCCATGACTGTAAAAACGTCACTAGCACTCATAATATTTTCCATGAAAAAATCAATATGAAAGAGCTAGATTATGCATTAGAAAACACTGACCTGAACAAGACTCCTGGGCCAGATGGAATCCATGGCCAAATGATATCAAACTTGGGCATAAATGGCAAAGAAAAACTTCTTGATATTTTCAATAACTCCTGGAAAACTGGAAAATTGCCTCAAGACTGGAAAACTGCAACAATAATTCCTATTAAAAAACTTGACAAATCTGCTGATGATCCAAAAAACTACCGACCTATCTCCCTCACAAGTATTTGCTGCAAATTAATGGAAAAAATTATACTCAGACGACTCACCTACCACCTCGACACAAGAAATCTCTTACCAAAAGAACAATATGGATTTAGGAAAGGACATGGGACAATAGACCAACTCTTATTTTTCACACAAAAGGTAAAAGATGCACAAAACAGAAAACCAACTAACCACACAATAGCTGCTTTTTTAGACCTTACACAAGCTTTTGATAAGGTATGGAAAAACAAGTTAATTACAAAATTATACAAACATTTCAAAATTGATGGAAAAGCTATCACTTGGATAAATGATTTCCTTAAAAATAGATACATCAGGGTCAAATATAATGACACTCTATCTAAAACCTTCAAATTGTACCAAGGATTACCACAAGGATCAGTCCTTAGCCCAACTCTCTTCACCCTATTTATTGCAGGCATAGAAGAAAAAATTTCACATAAAACCAATATTGGACTTTTCGCTGATGACATAATTCTATGGAGCAGCAATACTAACTGGAAAAAAGCTGAAAGAGATTTGAACAAGACTCTTTTCCACCTAGAAAAATTTGCTAATAAACATAAATTAGAATTTAACCCTCAAAAATCTGAAACCTGTCTTTTTACTACCGATAAGAAACTATACAAAATAAGACCAAAAATTATTCTGAAAGAACAACAATTGCAATATAATAAACATCCTAAATATCTTGGCTACACCCTGGATCCAGAAATTAACTCCAGTAAACATATTGAAGAAGTTATTAGAAAAGGAAGAGACCGACTAAAAATCCTGAAATATATTTCAGGAAGAGAGTGGGGAGCCGATGCAACCACACTAAAATTAACTTACACATCTCTAATTAGACCTATCCTGGAATATGGATATCAAATCTATGGTACAGCATCTGAAACAAATCTAAAATCACTGGAAAGGATACAACTAAGTGCAGCTAGAATTATTACAGGTCTTCGAAATACCTGCCCTAATGATATTGTACTTTACGAGGCAGACATTATGCCCTTAAAGGATAGAAGAAGCTACAATCTGCCAAAATATATAAACAAAATCAAGAGTTATGGAAACAAACACAGAACTTCCAAGTACATACTTAATTGGGAATCCAATTTAAGACTCAAAAAAGAAGGCCCTCTACACCTGGCCAAAAGAAATGAATTTTTAAAATATAAAGTGGAAAAAAATTATTTAGCAGAAAAAAATTCTCCATGCAAACCACTACAAAATGTTATTTTTAATGCCACTTTAAATGAACCCACCAACAAACAATACCAAAATCTAGAATACTTAAAACAATTATCATTAGAAATAATTAATAACATTCCTAAAAATGCAATAACTATCTATACCGATGGTAGCAGAGACGAGCTAGGACACACTGGCAGTGGCTGTCTCATCAAAACCACAAATGGCATTGAGAAAATGAACAGAAGAAACCCAGATTTTTGCTCAGTCTTCAGATCAGAACTTATAGCCATCTATGAAGCCTTAAAATCCATCAGAAATACTAATTATCAAAATATCTGGATTCTTACTGATAGCAGAAGTGCCATACAACACTTGAGTCACACAGGGGAACTCAGAGACAAAGTAAGCAGGAACATAATTGGTTATCTCCAAAAACTCTCAAAAACCTCAAAAATTCACCTTCAATGGATACCCTCACACGTTGGCATTGAAGGCAATGAAGCTGCTGATGTGCTAGCGAAAAAAGGCACAAAAGAACCCTTGCCACAGAAAAATAAACTTACTTTTAAAGAAATAGAAACAATAGCCAAAACAAAAATAAACAAGAACTGGAGGATCCCACCTAAGCACAGTTGGTACAGTGGAGTGAACCCAGGAGAAGCTCTGAAGATCAGAAATAGACAGCATCAAACAACACTAACAAGATTTAGAACAGGCCATCTCAAGCCATTGAAGATAGAAAATAATAACAAAATTTATCCCACTTGCCCAAAATGTAGTTTGGTACCTGCAGCTCCAGAACACATTTTGGCTTGCATTAGATGCACTAAACAGGACCTTTGGGAGAGGCCGCTGCTCATCATAAAACAGCTCGAGGAGCATGAACTCATGGAATTCGTGTAATCTTTACACAAAGGGATAAGAAACAACAACAACAACAACAACATTGTAATAAATAAACATTTATAAGTGCAAAAGTCAAACTGCTTTTCACATGTGTAGACATGTGGTGCACTTACAGTAAAATAAGTCGCTAACTACTCTCCATGATTATCATGGCCTGTAGTGTGTGACGTAACTCCTCCTTTGCTGGTTCCAAGTCCAGATGAAAAAGGAGGAGGGAGAGCAGTAACAAGCTCACTAAAAAACCTGGGCTCAGATGGCCCGGCTGATAGTACCTTGTAAGGGCTCCTGATCCATGGATACAGGATGAGCAGCGTTTGTACTCCATGTTAGGAGCGGCTGCATATGGCATCTGTTCCTCATGTCAAGAGGCGGCCATTTCTTTTGGAGCTAAGTCGGCCTGCCACTGAGTAGTGCTCCCAGTCTTAATGACAAAAGCAGATGCATTCTACTTCACCCAGTCATGATGGTTGCCAAGCTTTACAAGCTTGATATCCTAATATGATTGAGTGGAGATAAGAAAGAAGAAGGAGGATGATGGTTGTCAAGCTTTACAAGCTTGATATCCTAATATGATTGAGTGGAGATAAGAAGAAGATTGTGATAAAAATTTATAAGTGCAAAGTCGAAATGCTTTTCACATGAGTAGACCTGTGGTGCGCTTACAGTAAAAGTAGTCGCAACTACTTTCATGATTATCATGGCCTGTAGTGTGTGACATTTCAGTAACAGCATTGTTGTCATCACCAAACAAAAGTACTGAATGATACACAATAACAACGCTATTACCAAAACAACACACATTATTTCTTTGATATTTTTTATTAACTTGTGTTTTAATTCTTTGGAAATTTTATTAGAAGTTTTTTTTAATGGGAATTTACATTAGGTTCTCTGTGATTGGGAGTTTTAACTTTGTAAAAGAGGTTTAACACCCAATAAACTCAGAAAGAATCATACATTTTAGAATTCATTTATTTGAATAAAATATAAGATGAGAAAATGGTAAGATTTAAAATCTCTCAACATTAATAGTATTTTAAAGAAGAAGAGGACATCTGATTATGCAACTAAAAGTTGCTGATGGCTTGCGGCATCTATCAGAATAAATATCAGCTATTCGTTGATTTTTTATTATTCCAGAATGGGTCAAATACTCTTTCTTGATTAATCAAGAAAATCTAACCACATACACATTTCAGTCTGTTGGTTCTCATCAGCTTGATGCAAGCTGTACCTCAATGACCAACAAACGCTGTTATACAAATTACCATATATATATGTATTTAATAGCTTTTTTGTTTACTTTGCAACTTTTTCTTTACACACTGTTATACAAATTACCTCTGCTATATATATTTGAAAAGCTCTTGCCATTGGTATCCATCTTGTTATGTGATAGTCGCCTGTAGAAGGGTTTTTTACCCGAAAGCTCGTGCTCGTTTTTAAATAAAAGACACCCATCTTCCTCATCGCCTGGTTCATTTCAAAATTTACTAGGAAGAGTTCCTTACAATCAACAAAGATCGTCTTAGGGGCATCCTTAAAAATCATGAAACAGGTATTTAGACCGAACACATGAGAACACCAAACTATGTGAAAATCTGATTCCAGTGCAGTTTCACTTTTGTACTATTTTCACAATAATAATATTATTAAAATTCAAAACTATTTTAAAGGCGTATGATTCTTTTAGAAATAAAACAATTTCTACTGCCCTTACTTCAATGGAAAAATTAATGGGAGGGCCTGGCTCATTAGTGGTGAACCCTCCCAGCAGTTTCGCCAGTTTAATCTACCATACCGCTGTTTAAAGAAATTGTTTAATTTCAAAAAGAATCTTACGCCTTTAAAATAGTTTCAAATTTTAATAATATTATTACTACAGTAGAACAAACTCCCTGTAAAGAGCCAAACCTAGTTGCAGAGCCAAAGTGTCTTTTAGAGAGAGGTGTCCTCTTACTGGAGAGTTTCTAAATAGCAAAACTGGTTATTTTGGCAATAAAAAACTGTTCTTTGTATGGACAACTAAATGCAGAGCCATTCTTAATTAATTAATATAATAATATATACAATAAATGATTAATCAAGAATGGATATTTGGCCAATTCTCAAATAATTGAAAATCAACGAATACACCTATCCCCCGATTTACACGGTAGATACGTTCCTGAGAAAAACGTGTAAATCGGGGGATAGGTGTATACAGAAATAAAAATAAAATGCATTGACAGGTTAAAATATGTAGTCAGCACATAAGCTCGGGATTCCTCGTGAGATGTGTACACAGCGCATGTGTTCAATCACAGTAGCATTTAGTATAGTGCGATAAAAAAAAACAAACTTATTTGGAAAACCGTGTAAAAGCGAAAACGTGTAAAAAAAGTACAGTGTAAATCGGGGGATAGGTGTAGTTGATGTTTATTCCGATAGATGGCGCACACCATCAGCAACTTTCAGTTACATGATAAGGAGATGCCTTTTTCTTTCTTTCTTTATGCACCTAATCCCAGTACAATATAACATTTGTACTATTTTTTAATATCAATATTTGTTACTTTGGAATAGAAATCAAGGGGAATCAATTAGTGTAAGTTATAAAACACACACACATAAACACTATTTTTCTCAACAGATTTTTAATAATAAATCTTTCAAAATTTACATAAACTAAGAGAAATGATTAGACTCAAGAAATGTACACCAAACTTATGGTGGAAATCACAAACACACACAAGAGATGAATTAAATATAGGAAGAGGGAAATAAGATTATCATTTTTTTGATGATAATAAAAGAAAATAAGACCTAATCCAAATAATTTATTAGTGTGTGACGTTTCAGCAACAACATTGTCACAATCATCAAACAAAAGAATAAAATCATATTCTTTTTTTTATTAAATTAATTTTATTCTTTTGTCTGATGATGGTGACAATGTTGTTGCTGAAATGTCACACACTAATAAATTATTTGGATTAGGTCTTTATTTTCTTATAATCTATAATCCAAATTGTGCTTTATCATTTTTTGATGATATTAGGAACACTTTGCATGTGAATATAGAGAGAAAGGTAAAAAAAAGAAGAAAGAGAGGATGATACAAGGGAGGGATTAAGTAACTTGTATTTGGAAAGAGACGATACCATAAAAAAAAAAAAAGATAAGAAGTAAATCAATTATTGTGAATATTGTTCACTGTCCGAAGCCGGACAAGCTCTTATCCATAAACTTCCTCTTTGAGAAGCAGATCCACCATTTGCTTGGTTTATCTGTGTCAGGTTCGAAGACCTTTTCACAGAGCCGTACTCCACACTCCTGCCGTAGCTGTTGAAGATAAGCTCTCATGGCATCTGCTTCCTGCGGGGTGGTTGGTTTGCCGTAGACTGCGTTGAGTGGGAAACCTGGGTCACCGGGGATATCAAACTTACTCATGGCCAACGCAAAGAGTTCTTGGAGGCCTTGTTTCTTGCTGACACACTTCTGAAGCCGCTTGAGGCATTCTGTGATGTAGAGAATGAGATAGATAAGGACTCGATCTGCCTCGCTCTTGATCTCGTAGGTGCGGAAGAAGACGTTGGCCTTGAAGTAGTAAAGGGCTTCGTCAATGATGTCCATCTCAGTGGCTGAGAATCCCTTGTTGATGGGCAGGTAGGCCATGTTACAGATGACAGACGGGGGTTTGACGAACTGGGAATGGTAGGACGTCATGATGTTACTCTGTGAACACACACCGTAGGTCAGGAACATGGTACTATGTGTCATATAGGATCATTCAAATAAATGTCAGACACATATAAGACAATAATGCACCATTTATATTGTTGCATCCTGTTTGATGCCCCTTTCCATTTATTCAAAATAATATATTACAGAGTTATTGTCTGAATGCAGA
>CP092879.1:55280153-55381577 GCA_030710605.1 Cordylochernes scorpioides
AATTTTATACAATCACAAATAGAACACAGAAAGGCGAGTCCAACAGGACTTGTATGTTCCAGCTTTCCTCTTGTCTCAGTCCATCAGAGAGGGGACACATCTACGAACAGATACCTGGAGCCTCACCCCCAGGGGCTACAGACAAGTCTAGCAGCGGCGGTGGACTTCTGCGCAAGTTCCGTGAACTCTTCGTCAACAAGAAGCCCAAGGAGGTGAGAAATCAATCCACAGAACTCAATGATAAACTGTTATATCTCTTTGTTTTATCTATATATTTTGATTGTTTTAATCAATTAATTTGGTTATATATATATTGTGATGAAGAAATAATTTATTAATTAAATTATTCAATGAAACTATTCAACAGATTATATAAATATATATTAATCTTTTATGTAAAATAATTATCAAAATATCTCTTTGCTTGCTTGCTCAAGATTCTCTAGCTGTAAATAGTTTGGGGCTGACCTGTTAATAATTGTCGACTCGTCGCTGTGACGTCATCAATAAATACTTTTACATCTTAGGATATTTCAAGGCTTGATTTCTACGCTACAATATTTATATTGAAAAACGAAATAAAAAAATAAAAAAATCAGGTGTTGAAATCAATATTAAAAATGGCATATCCTGACCAGGAGCACATGTGCTTTACAGAAGGCAGAGCGCCATCTGGTGGAACAGAAATCAACTAAACATTGATTTAGCCTGTTCCCTGATATTTGGCCAACCGAATTTCTTGATAATATTGGGTTGGCCAAATATCAGGGAACAGGCTAAATCAATGTTTAGTTGATTTCTGTTCCACCAGATGGCGCTCTGCCTTCTGTAGAGCACATGTGCTCCTGGTCAGGATATGCCATTTTTATTATATATTTATATATATATAACAACTATCTACCATGACTACCATGGCCTGTAGGACATGTATTATAAGGATACTAATCAAAAAGACAATAGAAATAGTTAATATTTGACTATAAAGAACTTGTAGAAGAGGCAATTTTGTGAACAGTTCCCATCTTAGCACCCAGAATAGAAAAAGTCGAACTGCTTTCATGTGATGTACTTGGAGTAAAAGAAGTCAATAACTACTACCTTCCATGACTATATCATGGCCTGTAGGACATGTATTATAAGGAAACTTATCAAAAAAAGACAATAGAAATAGTTAAACTTTGACTATGAAGAACTTGTAGAAGAGTCAATTTTGTGAGCAGTTCCCATCTTAGCACCCAGAATAGAAAACGTCGAACTGCTTTTACTGCAAGTGTCTATTACATGTCTACACATGATATCCTTGACTACGCTTGATATCCTAATATAATTGAGTGTAGATAAAAAAGAAAAAGAATGACTATCATGGCCTCTATAGGACATGTATTAAGAGGATACTTATCAAAAAAAGACAATAGAAATAGTTAAACTTTGATTATAAAGAACTTGTGCACGAGAGGCAATTGTGAACAGTTCCCACCTTAGCACCCAGAATAGACAAAAGGTGGTTAGGAATGGTGTCAGAAGTGGGGGGGGGCAGTACTACAGATGGAACCAGTTCCAAGCTAAGGTGTCCATAACGCTCTTGACCTACATTCTGTTGTATTCCTTTGTTAATCTATGCAGTGGTGACCTTGTCATTGGATGATGGATATCGTTGTCCACCTGTGTCCAGCCCTCTGTCCCTCATGTCTATTACGAGCCGGTGGAATGGACTGCCAGCGCCCCTGGTGGTGAGGACTCGGACTACGCTAGTTCTCCAGTACTGGTACCATACCTTTTATTCTCTACCTGAACTATATCTAAATACTTGTAGCTTCCTTTTTTGCTTATCCCTAGTACACGTGGTACAGGCCATGATATTCATGGTGGGTAGAAGTAGGCGACTGCTTTTACTGTAAGTGCACCACATGTCTACACATGTGAAAAGCAGTAAATAACTACTGATATTGTAAACACGAGAACTTATACCAATGACTTACTTAATTACTGGCAAAGTCAGACTTTCACCAAAGTATACCTGGATCATGGTGCCATGATCAACGAAAACTGTACCCCTACACCCCATTCCATGATATCATATGTATATTTGCACTTTGGAAGAGGCCTTATCATCAAACATCTTGAAGAGCATGGATTCAAGGAATTTGTGTAATCTTTGCACAAAAGGATAAGAAACAACGAAAACTTATACTAATGACTTACTTAATTACTGGCAAAGTCAGACTTTCACCAAAGTATACCTAGATCATGGTGCCATCATCAACGAAAACTGTACCCCTACACCCCATTCCATGATATCATATGTATATTTGCACTTTGGAAGAGGCCTTATCATCAAACATCTTGAAGAGCATGGACTCATAGAATTTGTGTAATCTTTGCAAAAGAGGATAAGAAACAACGAGAACTTATACCGATGACTTACTTAATTAAAGGCAAAGTCAGACTTTCACCAAAGTATACCTAGATCATGGTGCCATGATCAACGAAAACTGTACCCCTATATCCCATTCAATGATTTCATATGTAGATTTTCACTTTGGAAGAGGCCACTGCCTATCATCAAACAGCTTGAGGAGCATGGACTCATGGAATTTGTGTAATCTTTACACAAGAGGAGAAGAAACAACGAGAACTTATACCGATGACTTACTTTATTTCTGTTGGAAATTTTGCATGGAGAATATTGACCTATCAAAATAAAGGTCGCCTCTCCCGTCAAAATAGATGCTGAAACTAAGTGCCATTTATTGATCGTTTCTGCAAACTAGTAGACTAGGCTCGGTGACAAAGCAACAGTACCAGCTTTGACAAATTCAGAATTCCCCACCTGGAGACCATGGCTTTGGGCTAATGGCCTTCGTTAGTCCAGTGATTTGATTGGATTGATTGGCATTGCCACTTTACCTGCTAAGCGCTTCTTTGTCAAATTCTAAAAATTTAATCAATCCTTAATGAATCTCATAAAATCAAAGAGTTATTTGAATTGACGAGGGTCAGTATCCCGAAAGCATGGTCTCTAGTTGAATCTTCTGAATTTGCTAAAGCTGGTGTTGTGGATTTGTTTCTGACTCGATTTCACTAGTTTGTGGCAACGGTCAATAGATCACGTTTTTTAGCTGTTTATTCTAACGTGAGAGATGCCCTTTATTTAAATTTGTTTCTTTATTTTGATAAAACTAGAGAGCTTTCAACTAAATACACTCATGGACAAAACTTAAGGAAGTTGTACCTCTCAGCATGTATATTGGGATTCAGATAATAACTCTGAAAGATATTACAGTGACCTTTATTGAAGACATACGAGGTAACCAAGTGTGAACAAAATTATCTCATAGATGGCGCAAGCCATCAGCAACTTTCAGTTGCACGATAAGGAGATGCCTTTTTTTCATAATTATGCACCTTATCCCAGTACAATATCACATTTGTACTATTTTTTTTTCACATTGTGTCGCGGTCTCACGTAATTCTGGCCTTAACTACCCGTTTCATGATTTTTCAGGATGCCTTGAATGACCAGTTTTTTGGTCGTTAAAGCACAGCTTGCACCACGCTGATGAGGGCCAACAGCCCGAAACGCGTCCGTGGTTAGCTTTTCTTGATTAATCAATAATGGGTATTTGGCCAATTCTGGAATAATTAAAAATCAACGAGAATAGTTGATATTTATTCCAATAGATGGCGCAAGCAATCAGCAACTTTCATTTGCACGTTAAGGAGATGCCTTTTTTTTTTCAAAAATTATCTCTGTCTCCTTAAAAAAAAAAATAATTTCCACTTCCTTAAGTTTTTCGTAAAGATAGAGGCTGACTGGCCGGTATTCATAGTTCTTCAAATAAAAGATATTTCGGCCAGTAAATCTTTTTATTGTCTCGACAAAAATCTTTTGTCCTCGTCAGGAGCGAACAAAAATTAAAAAAAATTGGCAAAGCTTTAGAAATTGTTCGCTCCTGACGAGGACAAAAGATTTTTGTCGAAACGTCGAGACAATAAAAAGATTTACTGGCCGAAGTATCCTTAAGTTTTGTCCATGAGTGTAGCAACATAGTGAAAATATGACAGAAGCTTATCGCCGTCGTATTTTTCTTCCATCTTCTATGTGATTTTTTCTTACAAACATTGGTATGTAGAGTTAGACAGAGCTATTTGAAGGTGTGACATCTTAACTGTTCTATGATTCCTAGATCTTTGTAGATGGTGAAATACGTGGTGTCGCTCCGCTGGCAATTCTCCACCAAACTCTGCAGCGCTGATAGAGGCGCCATATTCATTGTACATAGTATCATGTGGAAAATTTGCCGGGAGGAAATTAATCCATAGAAGCAATGGGCTCTTCTCCCGACGTTTATTTTGACGGGAGAAGCGCCCATTGCTTCTATGAATTAATTTCCTCCCGGCAAATTTTCCATCTATGTTTTGCCAATAGATTTGGCCCAGCCACATTGCCAGCAAAACACCTCTTTGGTAGATTGTGAGGATTCCATTAGATCCCGTGTGGATCTCATGGAATAAAGTCCGCCCTAGACTGACGAGGGCCATTAGCCCGAAACCATGGTCTCTAGGTGGACGCTTATCAGTTTGCCAAAGTTGGTGTTGTGGCTTTGTCACCGACCCGATGCCGCTAGTTGCGGCGACGGTCAATAGATGGCGTCAGATTCTGACGTTTATTTTGACGGGAGAAGCGCCCATTGCTTCTATAGTATCATGTATATATAATAATTAAATAGTATAAATGCATATATTGGATTGAATAAAAGATTTATTTGCCAATATTTCGGTTTGCTGAACGCCAACCTTTATCAAGGCATTACATTTTTGTATACACAAACTCAGCGCCGCATAGTGTTATAATATCACAGCTATGTGGCGCTGAGTTTGTGTATACAAAAATGTAATGCCTTGATAAAGGTTTGGCGTTCAACCAACCGAAATATTGGCAAATAAATCTTTTATTAAATCCAATTTATGCCTTTTTACTATCTAATGATTTAAATATGGATTGCTCTATTTTCAGAACGATATATAATTAACTTTTTAAAATAGTACAGACTGTGTACTTTTTTATGTATTGACAAGATGTCAATAAAATTATTTTAATTGTGTCAAATTTTCTATGGTTCCTAGTTCGGTTGTATTTGGTGTTCCAGACCCGGGCTCTGAGGGCATCACGTGATCATTCTTCCTCATCAGACACTTCTGTAAGTTTCTTGTCAGATTTTCCAAAAGTCTATTTACACACTATTCATAGAAAACTAGAAGTCTCTCTCTGTCTGTTATTAATTTAGAAACATAAAGTAACAAGACCAAATCAATAAATTGTGTTGTCTTTAGGTGTGTGTTACCTAATATTTCTAATCTATTATCTAAAATACGCCATGATGATCATTTATTTATTTATTTCGTCTCAATTTACAGGTGTTACATTCGAACACAGCTCGCGAGTCACCTTGTCCTGGCTATTTACACACTAGCCGAATGACCCGGGCAACGCCCGTGTTTTACCCGATTGAATGTTTTTATTCAAATACTATTTGTTACAATTATAAATTAGCGCCTTAAATAATTGCATATGTTAGTTAATAACTATAGCCTATGTGCTTTATCTGTCTATGTACTGTTGGCTTCCGTAGGCGTCTCTTACTGGGAAAAAGAAAGAGAGGATTCCATTTGGTTATTAACTAATATATGCATTTATTTAAGGAGCGACCCGCTCCAACACAATAGTTACAAAAACGAAAATGCGAGTGGGGGGGCAAAGGTGGCGTGATCGTAGCCGACCAATAGGAGGGCACCATTCCAAAAAAAAAAAAAAGCAAACCGTGACAGAGGCGACGAAGAATGACGCTCGTAACTGTATATAGAATGGCGTGGAGTAGAGGTGGTCCCCCCGGACCTTGCAGGAGGGCAGCTGTTGGGAGATCAGCTCTTAACTAAACGTCAGTGCCGGATCGTCAGAATTGGGGATTTATATCTCCTTTATTTTGTAGAATATTTTGTATGATTGGATTATTTGAATTTTGCATTTGAATTGATTATCATAGTGGGTTGTATCACTTTTATACTGTAAACAGCACAACAAGTCTACATATGAAGAAAAAACAGTTCGAATTTTTTACTTATAAGAGTGCCAAAGTCCAATTTGATTACTTGCACTCACTGGTACAAAGATCGGGAGCGCCATTGAAGAATTTTCTCTAAATAGAGATATAAGAAAACGGAGTTTCTTTATTGAGAAGGTAGAAGCTTGTGGGTAGCTTTCGAACAATTCGTATTACAGCTTGTTGAAGAATGTTATTGTCCGAAAGCTCTCCAAGCTCATACATCTTATTGAAGAGTTAACTAGTAAAGATTTATCTAGAGAGGAATCTCTTCCTTTAATTATGCATCAGAGAATGGCATTGTACATCACCCCAGTAAAAAAACATTACTAATATTCTTCTTCTTTCTTATCTCCACTCAATCACACTAAGGTATCAAGCTTGTAGAGCTTGAGATTTTTGATGGTATCTGCCGGTGAAGAGTAGAGCTCATCAATGGATGAGAGATTTGACAACCATCATGATTGGGTAAAGTAAAATTCGTCTGCCTTTGTCATTAAGACTGGGAGTACTACTCAGTGGCAGGCCGACTTAGCTCCAAAAGAAATGGCCGCCTCTGACATGAGGAACAGACGCCATGTGCAGCCGCTCCTAACATGGAGTACAAACGCTGCTCATCCTGTATCCCTGGATCAGGAGCCCTTACAGGGTACTATCAGCCAGGCCAGCTGAGCCCAGGTTTTTTAGTGAGCTTGTTACTGCTCCCCCTCCTCCTTTTTCATCCGGGCTTGGGACTGGCAAAGACGGAGTTTACCTAATGATGATAAAGAATGAGCTACAACACCAGTTCTGGCAAATTCAGACAAACGAACCTGTATACCATGGTTTCAGGCTATGGCTCTCATCAGTACAGGGGTGGCCTCGATTTCATAACATTCTACGAGGGAGGTTATGAGATCTTTATTGAAAGAGACTTGTCGCTTTTACCTTTGGTCTCTTCTTAGTTATAATATGTGGTTATTCCTTCCTATTGTGATTGTTTATATATATGTCATAATATATGCTCTGCCAGGATTAATAAAACAAACCTACAGTCAACGAGAGAGAGATGGGCAGCTAAAGCGAGACACTTTAGACATCACGACATTCCAAAGGGGCGGCAAAAGGGGCCCGCCCGTCAACACCTGGGGACTATTTTTGAGACAGATAGTCGTGACGGGGTGACCACACAAGACAGTCGTTCAGCGGACAGCGCTCTCGCTCCCTCTCTCTCTCGGATGGCTTCCAGATTCCTCTTCCAACTCGTCGTGTGATTATTTCTCTCCTCACCACATTATTACCACTATATTGTCACATATATATCTATATATATATAAATCAATGTTTGTGTGTTTGTTTGTATGTCCGGTATACAAATTCGCAGTAGTTCACTAATTCAAACCAAAATTTCCATACATAGGTAAAAAAATACGGGGAAGACGATAGGCTATTTTAAAAAATATATAAATCAATTATTAAAACTATATATTCAAATTATTCTACTTAGCTCACGAAAAGCGCCCTCTATCAACGATTAAATTATGCTGATGCAAACAAATAGATAATGCTAATAACAAACAATTATAAAAAAATATTATCTAAATATATATCACTCGGGTAGATATGCACACGGGTCAATCCCGGGGCGAAGCCCGGGTCACCCGTCTAGTATATACAGGGTGATCCAAAAGTCCCGCACAACTTTAAAAATTAATAACTCCGCGAATATTTGCGCTAGAGCAATGCGGTAAACACCATTGTGTTCAGGATGCAATGGGATTTTTTTATGGCAAATAATAAAAATTTTGAAATTGATTTTAGTTACAACTTTATTCGCTAGATGGCGCTCTACCAGAATCAGAGATTCAGCGGCCAAATTGTTTGATAAATTGAAAAATATAACTGAACAACACGTATTTTTCCTTTTTGAATACCAGGAAAGAACCCTAATAATATCAAATGATAAATTAATAAAACACTATTTCGCCAAAAGTTAGAAGAAATGGTTAACGATTTTTAAACACAATCTGAGATATGTAAAATAGGTATATGCAAATTAAAACATGTAGCAAAAAATATTTATATTTTAGATGGAGTTTTGTGAAATAAATTGAATGTTTGAAAATAACTACTGATATCAATACACGATTTTTGAAATGTTAATATAGTACCAAAAATTATGATGGCACTACTAATAGGATTTCGTGCTATAAGGAATGTATAGTTTCTTGACTAATTGTCGACACTTGACTAACTGGATATTTGTCATGATCCAAAAATGAAATATAGAGGGGGGTGGCAAAATATATTTGTCGTACTTTATTCGAAATATCCTATGGGTTTGTCAAATGTTATCATTGTTTATTATACTGTACATAATTTTGAAAATGTATCCCCTAAAAAATCATTTTTAAATCGACCTTTTGCGTTGAAAAACGTGGTATAAAATCATTTTGTATTATTTTTTGCGCAAAACATCTAAAGTTGGGGGGGATACAGAGATTATTCCTTATGCTATTTCTTCTAATGAGCGAAAAGCGATAAACTAAACATAAGGGGCAAAATTGTGTATACCAGTGTTATTCGAGAAGTTATAACACTTTGGCCTGCACGACATAATATAAAATCAATTAAGAAGATCCATTACAGTCATATTTTTGTCTCATTGGTATTCCTTTTTTCTTTCAACTAATGTTTTCTGCATTTCTTGATTTGCTCTCTAGAATTTTTATTTCCGTATTTTTCACTTTTACAAATAGTTAAATTGATCATTTGCATGTCCTTCTTTATATTCTTAATATTTTTATATTCTTATTATTTTTATTTTTATTTCTATGTAAAACCAATACGTGTATATATTCCCTACAGCCATCGTTATCTTTCTTAGTATAGTTATATTTATGCCCGTTGAAGGACTTTTGTCCGAAAGCTCGTAGCATTCTTACAATAAAAGAAACTCATCTTCTAATCCTTCTTAATTGATTTACCTTACTAGAAGAGTCTTTACCTTTAATAATATAAAATGTGGGCAAATGACAAACATAAAAATAACCGTTTACAGAAAAAAAAAGAGTCAAGATGTGAGGACAGCATTTATTATTCCCATAACCCAAAACAAAGAGCTGCAAAATATAACACATGAGGTAACTGCCTTCTCTCTTGTATTAGGTCACAATCCTTGCTCAATGTGGCGCCCATCATTCTCAAACACCGCCTGCAGACGATAGATGACAGAATTGTCACAATTAAATAGTTGAAATTTATAAAACGTGCCATCTGATAGAAGCCTTCAACATGGCCAATGTGGTAGGCCGGCATTGATAAAAACGCGACTTAATGTACCCCCATAACCGAAATTGTAAGGCGTCAAGTCTGGTGATATTGGGGGCCACTGGTATATTAAAGTGGCGACTTATCAACGAATTCCACCGAACGTTTCCTTCAGCAATTGTTTGGCACCGCGGGAGATATGAGGAGGTCCTCCATCTTGCAAGAATGTTATTTCGCTTAGTACTTGTCTGTCCTGCAATATGGGAATAACCTTTTCTCTCAAAAGTTGAACATGACGTTCACCAGTTACAAAAACGGTTTTAAAAGTTCTTCCATTGATTTTTTCAAAGAAAAATGGCCCAATAATAAAAGAAGAAGTGAACCCACACAAAACTGTAACTCTGTGCTGATGAAGTGGTATTTCTGTAAAAATCCTAGGGTTTTCTGTTGCCAAAATGAGGCAGTTTTGAATGTTAAATTCTTCCTTTAGAGAAAGGTGAGCATCATCTGTTCTTAGAACATTTGACAGCCAGTTTTCATCAATATCAATTTGCCGGAAAACCCATGCAGAGAATTCTTGACGCTTCTCAAAATCGCTGACTTTCAACTCGTGGAAACTTTGAATTTTGTTAGGATATTTTCATAGAAAAATTCTAAATGTGTGTTCTCTCCAAACTGTTCCATACGAAATCCCCGTTTGTCGGGAAACTTGTCTAGCACTTACTTCTCCATACGTGGATAACGTTTCAATAGCTTCAGCATTCTGCAAAACCGTAACAGCCACTGACTTGCATGTCGATGGTCTTCCACTCCGAGGTTTTGCTTCCAGAGATCCAGTTTCCTCAAAACTTTTAATCAATCGCTTTAGAGAGTAGCAACTCATTGCTCCTTTACCGCTTCGAATATCTTTAAAGGAATGAAACGCTCGTGAAGATTCACTGGCAGATTCTGAATCACAATTAAAACAATTCACCAAGAGTGCTTTATCCTGTAGTGACGGCATTCCAGGGGGAAGGGGGGAAGTTCGACCACACCTCCTTGCGGTCCCCCCTGGACCTTTGGAATATTTGACCAAATTCTGGTTCGTTTCCAAGATGACTAAATTTGCAACGGCACCCATTTTCAAATGAAGAGCAAAACTGATATCTCCAGTAATGCTACCGCGTCCGGGGTAACCGCCGCGTCAGGAGCTGCAGCTCGAGCTCATGATGAGAAATCTACTACGAGGACACACAATTCAATCTACTACAACTCAATATAAATGGTACCCAGAGGAAAATAAAGAGCTGACTTGTCTTCTCTGTGACAACAATGTACATATTAATTGTCCTCAGGAGACAAAATTGAATCAGAATCTGAGATCCAATATCAAAGATTATACAAAACTACTAATGGACAGACCGGGAAAATTCGGAGGAGGACTTGCCGTTTTGATTAAAACTCTAGAAATCAAATTTAAGGAAATCGCCTATAATCAGAGTAAGCCTAGAGAAAGCACGACAGAAGCTCAGGCAATAGAAATCTATCTTACAGATAAAAACAATTCCAATCATAAATGTTTGTCACCACGATAATACTATCATCAATACAGGCCTGATAGAGACATTAAGTGAAGCGTCTTCGGATATCGCAATCATACTTGGTGATTTTAACGCCGAAAGACCAACTTGGGGATCACCTGTCCAGGATAACAAAGGTCAGCAGGTTGAGGACATGCTAACCGACCTCGACCTTACGCCGTTAAATAACGAAAAGAACACCTATATATCCAAGTCCACAGGCACAGAATCCGCAATAGACATCACAGCGATAAATTACAACATCGCACCCACAACACAATGGAAAATTCTGAAAAGTGCAATCAGTGACCACAGACCAATTTTAACAACCCTAAAATTCAAAATTTAGAATTTTCAACAGAATAAAAGAACACTGGAAAAAATACAGAAAAGCTTGAAGAACTGTGCAACGAAGAATTAAATCACAGAACGATTGACAAAAACTTGGAAAAATTCTCTTTGAAAATATCCAAAGCTGCAAAAGTATCGTAGAGGTAGACGTAAAGACCTGTGAATACTTTACTGGAAGGACCATAATATCGAGGCAATGATTGCAGAGAGAGACAATAAAAATGAACTTCTTAAAACAAATAAAACAGAATAAATCATAAAGGAACTCATTGAAATTAGTCACAAAATAGAACAAGAAATGTGGATATTCAAACAAGAAAAATGGGCAGAATTCTGCGAAGAAAATGGATCCAAAAAAGGAAATCCATCACTGGAATATAATTAGTGTTATAAAACAATCAAAACCAACACTAATCCTCCCATACTCAAACCGATATGAACAGCGAGAACGAACAAACAGATGGCTGACATAATTGCTGAATATCTTTCAAGCACTTCCAGACTCAGCTATACGAATGAAGGCAGGACTTTAAAAAATAATATAAACAAGTTAGTTAAACAAGCAAGAAATTACCATCAACAAGATATTTACTCGAGAGACTTCACACTGAATGAGCTAAATTCATCAATAGGAAAGTTAAATCCAAGATGTCACCTGGAGATGCTCTAATCTTTGATCAAATGATTAAACACTTTGGAGACGAAGCTAAAAATCAACTCCTACGAATGCTGAACATTTCATAGCAAACTGGTAAACTACCAAAGAATTGGAAGATATCAATTATAGTGCCAATACTGAAACCAAACAAAGATGCTAAGGAATGCAAGAACTATCGGCCAATTGCTCTTACCAGCATACTTTGTAAAATAACAAAATAAATTATCCACTCTAGGCTCATAGTCTAGCTCACTAACAATAATAAAATAAACTTCTACCAAACGGTCTAAAGATCCAGACACTGTACAACTGATAAACTGTTCTACTTCTGTCAATCAATAATAGATTTCTAGGAAAAACCGCCAAAGAAGACAACGGCCGTATTCCTGGATATGACCTCAGCTTTTGTTCGAGTGTAGAAATTATTTGAAAGGCTGCACAACATCGGAGTAAGAGGAAAAACCTTAATCTGGATTGCAGACTTCTTAAGGGGAAGAAGGATAAAGGTTCGGGTCAATGGAACATTTTCCAAGGACCGAAGAACATGGGCTGGTGTACCTCAGGGATCTGTGCTCAGTCCTCTACTCTTCTCGCTATATATTAACTGTTGTTTATGTAAATAGATGAATATTATTTGTATTATTTAAAGCCACATTATGTAAAAAAAATATATATATATATAAATTGGACATTTGTTGTTGGCCATGGTCAAGTTTGAGCTCTTGTACGTCTAATTACGACACAACAAAAGTGGCGACGAGGATGCGCGATCTACAGAGCCAGTAAAAAGCTGAGGAAAACGGCGTCTATGCAAGTATAACAACTCCATCTTTTAAACAAATCTGACTCTCGGATTAAGGAGAGGAAAAATAAGAAAATGGGTTAAGATTACATCTTTTAAACTATCTGAATCAAGAAAACAAAGGAGTAGAAAAGATCAGCATGACAAGTTCAAAGTTAATAATACTTTTTAGATGCTATAGCCCAGTGGAGGACACTTCGATCTTTTTGTACAAAAATTTGAGGCTTTCTTTTTGGCATCTGAAGAAGGAGATTAAAGTGCTGATTTTTACCTCGATACCAGATTCTGAAACTTAGAAGCAGGGAAACGACTCTTTTCTTCCTGGTCTAATGAAAGATCAACCCTATGATACTATCATTCAAAGAATTAAGCTGCATTTGGATCCAAAGAAGAAAGTGATACCACAGCGATGCAGATTTTTAAAGAGAATTCAACAGGAAGGAGAATCAATTTTGGAATATCTTAGAGAATTGAAACATTTGGCAATAAATTGTAATTTCGTCGATATGTTGGGAACCATGATGCGAGACCGTTTGTGGCTGGAATCAAGTCGGAAATCCTGCAAAAGAAGCTACTACAAGAAAACGACGATGTCACCCTGGATAAAGTTTTGCAGTGGCGATCTCGTTTGAATTGGCGGAGATAAATACAAGAGAATTACAAAGGCAATAGTGTATTATAGATGTGGTGAAAGACATTCACACGTGGCATCTGTTTTACCTCATAGAACAAAGACTTGTTTTAAAATGTAATAAACTGGGTCATTTAAGGAGGGTCTGCAAAGCTAGTAAAAGAATGTGGGGATGTAAATTTGTACAAGAGGACTCTATATATTCTGTACAGGGCGAAACTGATGCCACAATAAATTTAACAGTAGATGATTATTCTTTGTGCTTTACAATAGATACAGGAAGTCCAGTTACGTTAATACCTAAAGATATTTATAAGAATTATTGGCAAGGTAAAAGATTATTTCCAACAAATTTAAGATTAAAATCCTTTTGTGGTAAATCAATAGAGATTATAGATCAAAGAAATGTTTTTGTAAAAGAAGCCAACCAATATTTACGATTAATAGTTGTAAATGAAAAAATCCAGGTAATTTTTTTAGGAAGAGAATGACTTAAACAGTTGAAACTTGATTATTCTATATTGTTTAGCATTAAAATTTTGAATAATGAATATAATAGAAATATATTTAAATATATGAAAATTTGATGGATAGGTATGCAGATTTGTTTAACAAAGATTTGGGCTGTCTAAAGGACGTTAGAATAAATTTTAATTTAAAAAAGGATGTGACTCCTGTGTTTTGTAAGGCCAGAAGTTTACCTTTCTCTCCAAAAAACAAAGTAGAGAATGAAATTGATCGTTTAGTGAATTCTTGCATTTTATAACCTAAAGTTCATGCATATTGGACCGCTCCAATAGTACCGGCAGCAAAAAAGGATGGTAGTGTAAGGATATGTGGTGATTTTAGATGTACAGCTAATAAAGCAATAGAATTAGATAGGTATCCCATTCCATCGATCGATAAGATCTTTTCAAAATTATCTACAAGCACCGTACTTTCGACTCTAGACCTATCACAGGCTTACTTACAAGTAATGTTAGCGGAAGAAGCCAACGCTGTTGTTGATATAAACACAACAAAGAGGTTGTTTTCTTATAAAAGACTACCATATGACGTAGCGGTAGCACCAAATAAATTTCAGAGGACTATGGAAGGCCTATTTTCTGATTTGCCAGGTGTGGCCTGCTACATAGATGATATTTTGGTTGCAGGGAAATACTTTGAAGATCATGAACAAAAGTTGGATCTAGTGTTTAGATGATTTCTAGAAAAAGGTTTAAAGTTAAACAGATATAAATGTAAATTTAAAAAGAAATCGGTGGAATTTTTAGGGTTTAAAATGGATAAATATGGACCGCATCCCTTAGAAAATAAAATTAAAGCAGTGATAGAGGCGCCTGAACCTAAAGAATGTTTCGCAATTGAGATCTTTCATAGGACTCTTAATTTATTATTATAGATTCATAAAGAATATAGCAAACATTTTAGCGCTATTCTATCAACTTTTGAATAAAAATTGTAGATGGAATTGGACGAAAAATATCGAATGTTATTTTTAAAATGTAAATCATTATTAATGGACTATGGACTAGGCGTAATTCTGAGTCATAGAAATGATAGAAAGGAAGAATGCCCTATAGCTTTTGCTTCTAGAACATTAACTGAAGCGGAAAAAACGGTACTCTCAACTAGAAAAGGAAGCGTTGAGCATAACTTGTGGCGATGAGAAATCAAGACAATACTTACTGGGACGAAAATTCGTATTAGTCACAGACAACCAACCCTTAATTCATATATTTTCACTTCAGAAACCAATTGTCATATGTGCAGCATCCAGAATTAAAAGATGGTCCTTAAAATTAGCTGCATTTATTTATACTGAGGAGTTTCGAAAAGGTAGTGATAATTCCAATGTTGACGCATTGTCACGTCTTCCTTTAGAATCGAGTGTCAGGGAGATTCTTGATGAAGACCAGGTACCTTCTCAGGAAGTTGAATGAGGTACCGTTCTCTTTTAGGGAGGTGGCATATGAGACGTCCCGAGATAAAATACTGTCTATAGTATTAAGGAATGTTAGAGAAGGCAACTGTGTGTGGAAATTCACAAGGGTACTGAGGGAAAACCCACTAGCTCCTTATTATAAGATGAATGAGGAATTAAGTTTGGAGTTTGATTGTTTTCAATGGCGTGAAAGAGTGGTAATTCCCCAAAAATTAAGATCTTTAATTTTAAATGACTTGCATGAAATACACATGGGGATTGTTAAAATGAAGATGATTGCCAGACGGTATTTTCTGGTGGCCAGACATAGACAGTAACCACAAAGAGTTAACTAGAAAATGTAGAGTATGCCAAGAATCGGCAAGCATGCCCCCGGCTACCATCTCGGAATGGACTTGGCCCGAAAAACCGTGGCATCGACTTCATCTTGATTTAGCGGGTCCGTTCATGGGAAGAATGTTTTTGGTTCTCGTGGACGCATACTCAAAGTGGATAGAAATTTTTATCATCAAAGATATTACCAGAAAAACGATTATAAGTCATCTTAGAGAAATTCTCGCCAGAATTGGATTGCCCTAATATTTTCTTACAGATAACGGAAGACAGTTTGTCTCCGGTGAATTCGAGCAATTTACCAGAATGAATGGTATACGGCACACTAAGACCAGTCCGTATAATCCTAGTACAAATGGTTTAGCTGAGAGATATGTAAGAGAGTTTAAAAACCTTTTGAGAAAGAATAATGGGAAGGATGATTTAGAGACGAATCTACAAAGTTTCCTATTTGCTCATAGATCATTTTCCCAAACTGTAATAAAGGAATTCCCCGGCGGAACTGCTAATGAAGAGAAGTTTAAGATCAAGATTCTCGAATTTAATACCAAGATGAGAAATCCGCGAGAGGTATTTCATGAGACCGTAAGAAGGCAGGAGCAGTTTACTACAGGTTGCGAGGTTTATTTCCGCAACTATGCAACTGGACCTAAACGGTAAAAAGGTACCATTTTGGAATTATTGAGCTACCTTTACTACCTTATAAGTTGCGAGGGCGTCGTGTATAAGAGGCATATCAATCAATTGCGACCTGTGAGAAAGAAACAAGTGGAGACAAGAAATTTGATACTTCCTCGAACATCAGGAGAGAAGCCTGTAGGTGGAAGTCAGAAATAAAGTGAAGAGGAGGTTCCAGAGGTTACATCAGGAAACAAGGAGGAGACTGCTTCTGTGCACGTACCCTCTTGCACTCCTATACCAGGGCCTGTTGCTGTGCACGTGCCCTCTTGCACTCCTAAACCGGAGGCTGCCGCTGTGCAAGTGCCCGTCCGCAGTCCTAGACCTCAGAGAGCCAGGAAACCCCTAAACCGACTGGAGTATTATTAAGGGGGGAGATGTGTTGTATATGTAAATAGATGAAGATTATTTGCATTCTTTAAAGTCTCATTATGTAAAAATATATGTGTATATAAATTGGACATTTTTTGTTGGCCAAACGAAAAGAATCTGAGGCTCTTTATTGAATGACAAAAACAACAACGGCATTCCAGAGTAAAATAAATCATCAGAGATAGATAAATATTTTTCAAATGAATTAAAATAAATATAATCGATTCTGAGAGAGAGTTGAATTTAAAAAAAATAGAAAAATATTATTTTCGAAATATAAATAGCTGAGAGGATTCCAGCAAACCGCATCTAAAATATCAGGTTTTTTTTTTGCTACATGTTTTAATTTGCATATACCTATTTTACATATCTCAGATTGTATTTAAAAATCGTTAACCATTTCTTCTAACTTTTGGCGAAATGGTGTTTTATTAATTTATCATTTGATATTATTAGGGTTCTTTCCTGGTATTCAAAAAGTAAAAATACGTGTCGTTCAGTTATATTTTTCAATTTATCAAACAATTTGGCCGCTGAATCGCTGATTCTGGTAGGGCGCCATCTAGCGAATATAGTTGTAACTAAAATCAATTTCGAATTTTTCATTATTCGCCATAAAAAATCCCATTGCATCCTGAACACAATGGTGTTTACCGCATTGCTCTAGCGCAAATATTCGCGGAGTTATTAATTTTTAAAGTTGTGCGGGACTTTTGGATCACCCTGTATATATATATATAAAGTGTCCAATGCGGGATTCGATTCTGGGTGGTGGTGATTGTGAATCAACGGTTTTACCATTCGGCCACTAGTCGCCATGACAATGCTGATGATCTTGTTGTCATTGTGTTATTTCTGACATTGACGTGGAACTTTCTGTGTGACAGGAAGAACTAGCTGACCCCCCTAGATGTCCCCATCTTGTGAGTGATATTTCTATATTTCTATGTATAAACCTGAGCGAATGTACAAATATGGCTATATATTTAACATAAAGTTGTGGAAAGATGATATTCATGTACCAAAAAAGGTACCTCTCCCTTTAAATGTACATCAGAACGATGCACTGTACATCACCCCAGTAAAAGACTTTAATAGTAATGATAAAGAAGGAGCCATAATACCAGTTTGTCTGATTTTGCCAAAATTGGTATTGTGGGTGGCTCGTTCTTTTATCATAAATATTTTACTAGATTGATACATTATACATCTGTATGGTGCACAGTTAAAGGGAGAAATGCCTCTTTCTGGTATATATACAAGGTATGATGTGAGTGGACAAATGTCACTATACCATGTTAATATACGGAAACCATATATATTAGGCGTACAAATAAGTTTTGAGGGATTTTTTTTTTATAAATTCGAAGCTTTATTCAGAGAAATCAGTACAATATATTTCATTCAAAGTATTGTCCATCTTTAGCTACGACTTTTCCCATCTTTCAGGCAGCATACGGATTCCGTGTCGAAAAAATTCCTCGTCTTTTGAGGCGATCCAAACATCGACCCAATTTTTCGCCTCTTCGTAAGAAGTAAAGTGCTGTTCGGCCAGGCCAATAAGTATAGTATAAAATTCCGGAAGAATGATATTCATGTGTCAAAAGAGGAATCTCTCCTTTTAATTATGCATAATAACAATGCACTATGCCATCACCATAGTAAAAAACCTTACTAGTAATGAAAACGAATGAGCCGCTATACCAGTTTGTCTGATTTTGCCAAAACTGTTGTTGTGGGGGACTCGTTCTTTTATCATCACTAGTAAAGCTTTTACTAGGTTGATACATTATGTAGATACATTATGTATCTTTATGGTGCACAATTAAAGGGAGAGGTACCTCTTTTGGTACACATATACACTGGTGTCCAAAAAATAAGAAACTTAACCAATATTGAAATTTCTCAAAAGCTAATTCATTAACAAATATAAAATTTAGTATACAAATAGTTTAAACTATGGAGAATTTGACTAGCTATATGAAAAATTTAAAAAAATATTTGAAATTATGAAATATGCAAATTATTACCAACATACCCAAAGCTAAGGTTCCAGATCTTAAAGAAATAAGATATCAATAGGGAGTATGATCACCTCTAACAGCTATCAAGGTCTCACAGCGAGCCCTCATACTGTTTACCAGGCTTTGGAGGAGGTCCAGGGGTAGTAAACCCCACTCCTCCAATAGAGCAGTTCTTAGCTCAACGAGGGTTCTGGGAGAGGGGTGACGAGCTCCAATACGCCTCCCTAGAGCATCCCACACATGCTCTATTGGATTCAGGTCCGGAGATCTGGCTGGCCAATCCATCCTTCGAATATTCTCACTCTGGAGATATTCATTGACTAGCCTAGCCCTATGCGGACGAGCATTATCGCCCATAAAAATTAAATTGTGACCAATTTGATCATTATAAGGTCTTAGATAGGGCTCAAGGATCTCGTCCCTGTACCTTTGGGCAGTTAAAGTGCCCCCAGAAAAAAATGTGGAGGGGTGTGCGTCTGCTAGAACTGATGCCAGCCCAGACTAAGAGACTGCCCCCTCTAAAACTGTCTATTTCCCTGATGTTACTGGGATGATAGCGGGTTCCAGGCTCCCTCCAGATGAAAACTCGTCGAGAATCTGTGTTTAAACTAAATCTTGACTCGTCACTGAAGAGAACATTGTCTACTGATCATGAGTCCAGGCGTGATGTTCCAAGCACCAATTCAAGCGGGCTCTCCTGTGAGCAGAGGTTAAAGGGATACAGACCATTGGTCGTCTTGCATAAAGAGCACCTTCGTGGACCCTTCGGTAAACAGTTTGTCTTGAAATTCTCGTTCCAGTAGCACTTGAGAGTTCATTAGAGAGTTGAATAGCTGTCATCTCCCTATGGCGCTTGGCAGTTACGACCAGATAACGGTCTTCAGAGGTAGCTGCTTTTCTTTTTCTACCAGAACCTTCTTTTCTTTTGATGGTTCCTGTCTCAATGAACTGTTTCCATATTTTGCTGACCACAGATTTATTCACATTTAGCCATTTTGCTACTTCAACTTGTGATTGCCCTGCCTCCATTCTTCCAACAGCTCTCCATTTTAAATCATCTGCTAAATTTTTCGTAAACTCATAATTAACTAAGGATTAAATAAAATTATAATTGGACAATTCTTAGATGGGGTAAACGACACGCCAAATAGCACACTTATAAAGACAAGCAAAATTTTGCATATTTTCAATTTTACCGAATCGAATGGTTGCGTTAAATAAATTCTACGACTTAAAATACCTAATTAAATTACTTTTTAGCTTTTAGCATTGTATATTTTAAAACATATCATTAAAAAACAAAAGTTTCTTATTTTTTGGACACCAGTGTATATTAAAATTCAAACTAGGTATATCCTGACCATTCATATAAGCTTTTTAAGATAGCAGAGCGCCATTTAGCGGAAAAAAATCAACTAAATATTGATTTAACTTGTTCCATGATATTTGGTCAACCCATTTTCTTGATAAATCAAGAAAAGCCAACAATGAACGCGTTTCGAGCTGTTGACCCACGTCAGCGTGAAGCAGGCTGTACCTCTACGACCAAATATTTGGTCCTAGAAGCTTCTTAGAGGTACGGTCTGCACGAGGGCCAAGAACTCGAAACGCGTTCGTGGTTGGATTTTCTTGATTTATCAAGAAGTTGGGTTGGCCAAATATTCTGGAACAAGTTAAATAAATATTTAGTTGATTTTTGTTCCGCTAAATTGCGCTCTGCCATCTAAAAAACTCATGTGAAAATAAACTAAACGTTGATTTATCTAGTTCTAAAGATATTTGGCCAACACAATTTCTTGATAAATCGAGAAAGGTCAATCACGTACGCATTTCGGGGCTGTTGGTCCTTTATTCACATCAGATGAATCCCACTGGGGGACGTTTGGAATTTATTCGATGTCACAAGCGGCATTGAAATCTTACAGACGGCGCGTAGTTCTTCGTCATTCATTATTGCAATGACGATGAATTTGATTAGAAAAACTCTGTCTATAAGTGGGAGCCGTAAAGACAACTTCTCCCTTTGATAGCTGAATAAAATCTCTCTTGCTATAACTTCCTTAAATAATTCATCACATATGGACTCTGGGAATGATTCAGAGTCCAGGCTATTAAATAGCTTCTCTACCTGTTTCTTGTACACACGTAGAAATCAGTTCGACTTTTACAAATGTTCTACAGTCACGTTTGGTTATTTGCATTCACTGGTAGGAGTGGTCTTTTTCAAGAATCGGGGATCATTTGGAGACATTTTTTATTCAGAAAAAAAGTGTCCAATGCGGGAATCGATCCCGAGTCATTGGTGTCGTAAATCGACGGTTTCTGCCACTCATCCACTGATATCTTATGTCTTAAATAGATGCTATTTGTCAATTCCTATGTAATATTTTGATAAATTCATCTAGTGTTCTTGTGGTGATGATCCAGGCTTTAAAAAGATGGTCTTCACATGAAGAGCTGTCCAGCGTTCGATTTAACATTCAACATAGACCTGGTAGGTACTGCACATTCTAGGGGGACATAGCGCTTTAAATTGAAATAATAAATAAATAAAAAGACAATATTGGTGTACACAAGTCGAGTGTCCAGGAGCACACTAGGTCTTTTGGTTACTAAAGTTGCATTCGAATGGCCAGTTATTTATTGTTCTACAATGGCGTTAAGATTTCTTAATCCTCACGGAAGTACATCCCCAGATGTTTCCTCACACCCACACTGCCATCTATCGAACATTTTTAATACTATTTTACATTTAGAAATTAATTTAAATTTGCCTTCAAACTGTCTTCATATACTTTTGATAATAATTCCTTCGCATGTGTGTGTTGGAGAAATTGTAGAAAAAATATTTTAAAATACTCCTCAAAATTGGCAAACCTTCTGCAAATTGCAAGTAAAATTATTTTTAAAACACACTATTAAAAAGATGCAATAGCACGCCATCTTTTATAAGAGTATAGCTTCATTATCACTATACCGTAAAAGGAAACAGCAAAATGCAGTATTACATCGATTTGGTAGATTAAACTGGCGAAACCGCTGGAAGGGTTCCCTACTGATGAGCCAGGACCTACTAATATTTTATAAACTCTGTAAGAGGAGTAAGAAATTATTTTGAAAAAAGAAGCATTCGTACTTAAATAGTTTATTTTTCTGATATAATGATGCATTAGCGCGCCATCTGTTATGAAAATTCGAAACTATTATAGACACGTATGATTCTTTTTAAAATAAAATAATTTATACTGCCCTTACTGCAATGGAAAAATTAATGGAAGGGCCTGGCTATCAGTGGTGAACCCTCCAAGCAGTTTCACCAGTTTAATCTACCAAATCGCTGTAATATTGCATTTTTCTATTTTCCTTTTATAGTGATACTGAATACACTTGGGGAAAAGGTATTTTAAATGAACTATGGACATAAGATTTGAGGGGAGGGTTCACCACTGATGAGCCAGGCCCTCCCATTAATTTTTCCATTGCAGTAAGGGCAGTAGAAATAGTTTATATTTCTGATATGTTTGAGATGGTTCAACAGTCTTGTTCACGGACTCTTCAGTTCCAGAGAGACTTCCACCTTACGACAGCATTCCAGGGACTTCACGGACCGTCATAACTCCCAGGAGTCCTGGAAGTACCTTAGAGGTAGGTGCCTGGAGTCCATAGAAAGTCCGTCAAAGGAAGAGTGGATCAAAAAATCATTTATTTTACCAATATTTCAGTTGGCTGAACGCCAACCTTTATCAAGGTATTATAACATTAGTATGTCTTGTGTTTCTTCCTTTGTCTAAAGATGTTATAATAATATCTTTATTATGTTTTAATGATATGATAACCTGTCTTTTTTCCTGATTTAAATTAGTCAGGTAGTTTCAATTTATTAATTATTGGTATAACCTCTTATCTTATTTTTAGCCTTATTTTGATCTGGTAAAAGTTTTATAGAATTTTCAATGGCAGCTAAAGTCCTATCAATCTTTTAAGACGGAACATAATTTAGTTCTTTTGATAAAAGTCTCATTGGGTGTAATTGATTGGTTAGAAATATTAACTACAGTGTCAAAGGGAGAGCTACGATTGACAATTAAAAAATGGTTTAATTGACATCTAGTCAATGGTCAAGAGAGAGTTTACAGAGTTTAAATAGTAGAGAAAATATATACACCAGACGAGGCCTTCTCCGAAGGTACGTCTGGATCCTATCAGGAGCTTATAATCGTCTTGAGTTCAGACTTGCGAGTTATGGAATCCTTGTCTCCAGCGATGACTGTGTTAAGGAACTTGACAATCTTGTGTTTAGGTAAGGTATCCGCAAGGAAACTCTCTCTAAGATGGGGGTACAGGACCGCGACATCATTAATGGTCGCCCTTCGCTTATATAGGGGGCCTAAGGGAGTGTGTGTTTCAGAAAGGTGGAATGGTGAACATCCTGGAACAGAGTCAATCTGGACTATGGTTAGGTGAAGTCAACGGCCGATTGAGGTACTTCCAGTGTGTGGACGTGGAGGAAGAAGATGGAAGGAGGGAGTTGGAGCTGATGCTGACCGGCCTGAGGTTAGAGGTAAATCCCAACATTTCTCTCTCTCTCTCTCTCTTTTTTGCTAACCCTAATACACGCGGGACAGGCCATGATAATCATGGTGGGTTGAAGCAGGCGACTGCTTTTACTGTAAGTGCACCACATGTCTACACACGTGAAAAGCAGTTCGACTTTGCACTTACAAATGTGCCAGAGCCCCGTTTAGTTACTTGCACTCACTGGTGGGGTTGGACTTTTGCAAGAATCGGGGGCCATTAGAGCATTTTTTTTTAAATAGAAAAAAGTGCCCAATGCGGGAATCGAAACCGGGTCGTAGCAGTTGAAAACCAATGGTTTAGACCAGGGGTGGCGAACGTGCGGCCTTAAGGCCGCATGTGGCCTTTTCTTGCCCAAGTTGTGGCCTTTTTATAAATTCAAAATTATAATTTTTGTTTCGCAGTTTTCAATTACTTTCATTATTTTATTGAAAATATCTAATACGAATGTCATATATTATATAATATAGTAAATTTAAGTATTTAAATTTCTAAAAGTAATTCAAGTGTCGTGCTAAAATTGAAGTACATAACTATACCACTATATCGGCAGCGCCGATTTGCGGTCAACACTAGTACTAAAACTAAACGTAACGTCCAAGTAACGTCGAGGCAACGTAATTGCCGGTGTGCGGCCTTCTCAAAAATGGTAAAATGAAAATTGGCCTTCTAATATAAAAAGGTTCGCCTCCCCTGGTTTAGACCATCCTTCCACCGACCGCCTCTTTTTTCTTAAACCTTAATTACTGGCGTTCGGCTTGAAAGGCCGTGTGAAAATTTAAAATGTTTGCAAAGATTTCAAAATGCATAATTTTTCATCAAATTTTTAGGTAGCTTAATAAAATGCATTTATTTGAAGAACTTTGCATTTTAAGATAAATCTATTTTGTATATCCCGAGTTATTAATAATGACTAATGTCCTTACAAAACGATTTTTCTTCATTTACAGGCGTTCGAACAATACGAGCTTAGGTCCATCCTCTGATGTTCTTCAAATGGCTGATAAGCTAGCAGAAGATTTAAGACAAGAAGGGTGGGCAGGCAGCAGGTGCAGGCGGAAGTCGGCAATCACAGGAAGGGATGCCGTAGGTGAAACGGATAAGAACTTCCGGCTACGTAATCTCATTTTAGCAAACAGGTGAGTCACCTGCGTGCAAAGACAATCTCTTCCTTCAACGGTCCTACACAGAACCGTCTGTTTCGTTTTCTTCAATGGTGCTCCGTCAAAGTCCTGTACAGAACCGTCTGTTCCGTTTTCTTCAATGGTGCTTCACCAAAGTTATGTATAGAACCGCTTGTTCCGTTTTCTTTAATGGTGTTTCGCCAAATCCTGTACAGAAACCGCTTGTTCCGTTTTCTTCAATGGAGCTTCGCCAAAGTCATGTACAGAACCTCTTGTTCCGTTTTCTTCAATGGTGTTTCGCCAAAGTCCTGTACAGAACCTCTTGTTCCGTTTTATTCAATGGTGTTTCGCCAATGTCCTGTACCGAACCGATTGTTCGTTTTCTTCAATGGTGCTTTACCAAAGTCCTGTACAGAACCGCTTGTTAGTTTTCTTCAATGGTGTTTCGCCAAAGTCCTGTACCGAACCGATTGTTCGTTTTCTTCAATGGTGCTTCACCAAAGTCCTGTACAGAACCGCTTGTTCCGTTTTCTTCAATGGTACTTCACCAAAGTTCTGTACAGAACCGCTTGTTCCGTTTTCTTCAATGGTGTTTCGCCAAAGTCCTGTACAGAACCGCTTGTTCCGTTTTCTTCAATGGTGTTTCGCCAAAGTCCTGTACCGAACCGCTTGTTTGTTTTCTTCAATGGTGTTTCGCCAAAGTCCTGTACAGAACCGCTTGCTTCGTTTTCTTCAATGGTGCTCCACCAAAGTCCTGTACAGAACCGCTAGTTTCATTTTCTTGAATGGTGTTTCGCCAAAGTCCTGTACAGAACCGCTTGTTCCGTTTTCTTTAATGACATTTCGCCAAAGTCCTGTACAGAACCGCTTGCTCCGTTTTCTTTACTAGTGCTTCGCCAAATTCTTGTGAAGAACTGATTGTTCGTTTTCCTTATTGGAGTTTTCACCCAAGTCCTGGAGTGTAACCATTAAAGAGTTTCTATGTAAAGTTTCAGAAATCTCTTCTAAAGCAAATACTCAAATAAAGAATTTAACTCAACGTTCAACATTCGCTCTATGCAAACTCCACACGCCAGAGAACATTCCCTTAAGGACACAAAACTTAAGGAATTGGAAAAATATTTGATGTCTCGCCCTCGTCTTTGATTACTAACTCACTTGTGGGGTTGGACTTCTTAAAGAATCAAACGTCATTGAAGGAATTTTTTCTTTCGTAAAAAAAAAAAAAAAAAAAGATTCCAATGCGAGATTCGAACCCGGATCTCCTGAAATCCAGTATCAAGTAAAAGATTTCAGTGACTGTGGATTATTGCCCAACCCCCGTGAAGCCCTCCACCTCTAATACAAACCCAATTACATTCAATCAACCACATCATCACTTCATTTATCCAATTACCTAATCAGGAAATAACTTCCTGTTATTGCAGCCAGGTTCCACTAGCTCTTTCACTTTGTCACTACAGGAGATCCTGGAGCACATTACAAACTCTCTCTAATGGACAACACCTAGATACAGAACCAAAGTGTCTTTTAGAGAGATTGAGATTGAAACTACTTTATTTCAATGTTCATATAAGATTATATAAGGTGAAATACAGTATAAATATGATTATGTAATAATAAATATATGAATAAATAGATAAAAATAATTGATAAATATACATTTATATAATATATACAGTCTTCATTGGTGGGGCCCACCGCGGGAAAGACTCCGCCACCGATGGACTGCGAGAGTTCTTAGAGAGAGGTGTCCTCTTACTGGATAGCAACTAAATAGTCTTCTTTCTTATCTCCACTCAATCATATTAGGGTATCAAGTTGTCATCCTTGATGGTGTTTTACTAAATAGTAAAAATAGTAAATGGTAAATGGTTGTATTATAAAAAATGACCATTTTGGTGATGATAACTGTCCTCTAAAGGGATTGTCCTCTCATTAAAAGTGTTCTACTGTACGTTATAGTAAGTAAAGGACTGCCCTGTAGGATTGAAGTACGGTGTCGTGAGCCCAGAGCCGCTACGGTAACCGTGAACAAGGAACTCTGAAATGTGGCTGACTAATGGGGCAATGGCATCTCCCCATTCCATGGAGCAATAAAATCAGAAATTGACACCACTACTGTACGTTATAGGATACGTATAGCCTTCCTTATAAATAAAGTAATCAAGATGATAAAAATGATAGTTTTCAGGATTTGAAATCTGAGGATCATCGGAAGATGGTCTATTGATAATACTGAAGAGAGCGAGCGAGCAGCACGCTTTTCTCAAGCTCCGCCGTTTTTCCACCCTGGCGGGTGTATAACTGCTGGCACTATGCCAAATTTGGTACTGGCGGATAGCCCTTTGAAAGCCGATCAAGTGTCTGATAGGTACAGCTTCGAATCTCAGCCTAGTGCGGAGATATCTTCAAAAATCCATTTGCAGAACAAATTTTCAATTAATATGAAAGAAACTGAAGAGAGAGGTAGACTAAGAAAGAATTGTGAAAAAGATATCCCCTTATCGTACAACTGAAAGGATACTAAGAAAGAATTGGTTTGTGGTAATCTAATAGAACGGACTGATATTATAGGATCTTGTAAAATACTGACTTGGTCAAAAATGAACATAGTCAAATTCGTCCTGAAATTCTTGGACTTGATAGTACATGTCTACATTGTACTATGTGACAACAATCCAGGACAATACCCAACTGAAATCAGTCAAACATACTTAGATATTTTCATCATTCCTTTCTTAAACGTATTCAACTTTACACCAGACTTTGTTTCGAAAGTAGATGAATGTCTCTCAAGATGTTACTGTCGCAAAAATAACTTTGATATATATTTTAGCTTCATATTTTAAAAATGACACTTACGCTCATGAACAAAACTAAAGGAAGTAAAAAGTTTTTTTTATGTTGACGATCTTCTGTTTATTTTTTGAAGGCGACAGAAGCAATTTTGTTCACACTTAGTTATCACGTGTCTTCAATAATGCTTACTGCAATATCTTTCAGAGTTATTGTCTGAATCCCGATATACATGATAAAAGTTACAACTTCCTTAAGTTTTGTCCTACAAATAGTCAAAATCTTCAAAAAAAAAATCAATGTATACTCATGGAAAAAAAACTTGAACAAGTTGTACATTTTAGCATGTAAATCGAGATTCAGATAATACCTCTGAAAGATATTTGATACACAGTGATCTTTATTGAAGACACACGAGATAACCTGGTGTCAAAAAAATTGCCTCTATCTCCTTAAAAAAAAAAATAAAAAAATAGACAACCAGCCACATCAAAGAATTTCCACTTCCTTAAGTTTTGTTCATGAGTATACTCAAATTAAACACAAAAATATCCACAATCTATTAACCATCTCTACAACCTAGTGGGCTCAGGTCGGTGAGAAAGCCACAGCACCATCTTTGGTGGGTGACAACCATCATGATTGGGTGAAGTAGAATGTGTCTGCCTTTGTCATTAAGACTGGGAGCACTACTCAGTGGCATGCCGACTTAGCTCCAAAAGAAATGGCCGCCTCTGACATGAGGAACAGACACCATGTGCAGCCGCTCCTAACATGGAGTACAAAGGCTGCTCATCCTGTATCCCTGGATCAGGAGCCCTTATAGGGTACTATCAGCCGGGCCAGCTGAGCCCAGGTTTTTGAGTGAGCTTGTTACTGCTCCCCCTCCTCCTTTTTTATCCATGCTTGGGACCGACAAAGGCGGAGTTCCAGCTTTAGTGAATTGGAAGAGCTCACCTGGAGACCTTTATTTTGTGCTAATGGTTCTTATCAGTCCAGAACGGGTTTTGATTCCATGAAATCCACAAAGAACTCACTGACCTCTCAGACACTCAATGATAAGATAGTAAAGAAGCTGTTACAGAGCAAACATCAAATCTGCCATGATTTCAGGGCTACCTCGAGGTCCTAGTGAAGAACGGATTTGACGGACCTGACACCTTTATGTGCCTGGGCTCAGAAGACCTGGACCTAATGAGGATATGGGATCCAGGACACCGACGGACTCTTCTAGCGGCGGCCTGTCGACTACAGCATCCACATGGTGAGATCCACATCAATGCTGTTTATCTATACACATAGAGACATGTCTGGGGAATATGCAGGTCCAGAGGAGAGTGGCCAATCAGACAGCGGCGTTCAGTCTTCCTCAATGGACTCCACCTATGTATAGAAATATCAATAAAAACCATTTCCATAACTCAAGTCTTCATCTTAGCTTTTCATTTACCTTAGGCTATGTCTGTACCATGTCTATAACTCTTACAATTTATTCATTGACTCAATGTAATCAGAGTTAACTTAAGGTACCATGTTTCTCACCAATATTTCATAACTTTCTTTTGTATCTGTTGTTGTTTCCATTTTCTGGAAGTAACTACAGTTAAACCTGTCTATAGCACCCCCTCTCTATAGTGCTCGATTTTAACTATATAATACAATGCGATTTAAATTAAAAGTGACCTGTCTATAGCACCCCCTCTCTATAGCACCCTATTTTGGTAAGTCCCAAGAGGGGGCACAATAGACAGGTTTAACTGTATTAAATATTCATGAAGACAAAACTTAAGGAGTCTTTGATGTTCCTGGTAGTCATTTTTTTAATTTTTTGATGGAGACACAGACAATTTTGTTCACACTTAGTTATCTTATGTGTCTTCAATAAAGGTCACTGTGTATCAAATAACTTTCAGAGTTATTTTCAGAATCCCAATAAACATGTTAAAAGGTAAAACTTCCTTAAGTTTTGTCCATGTATGTATATTTTTAATATGTAAAGTTTGAAGTAAAACCCATAGTAAGTTTGTGCGTGTGTGACGAGCCAGAAATAAATCCCACATATAATAAATCACATGAGAGAATCAATAAAATATGATACAAGGAAAGTCTATGAACTGAGAATGGAATTATGAAAAAGGCATCTCCTTATTGTGCAACTGAAAGTTGCTGATGGCTTGCGCCATCTATCGGAATAAATATCAACTATTCTCGATGATTTCTAATTATTCCAGAATTGGCCAAATACCCATTCTTGATTAATCAAGAAAAGCCAACCACGTACGCGTTTCGGGCTGTTGGCCCTCATGGAATGTTGTGAAAATATACTTTGGGAATTGTCCATGGATAGATACCACTTTGTTAATAACTCTTTAAGAAACCTCTTTTTTTAATTATCCCTAGTACACGTGGTACAGGCCATGATAATCATGGTGGGTAGAAGTTGGCGACTGCTTTTACTGTAAGTGCACCATATGTCTACACATGTGAAAAGCAGTTTGACTTTGCACTTACAAATGTGCCAGAGCCCCGTTTGGTTACTTGCACTCGCTGGTGGGGTTGGACTTTTGCAAGAATCAGGAGCCATTGGAACATGTTTTTAATTAGAAAAAAAGTGTAAGTAATAGAAATTTTTTAGAAAAAAAGTGTCCAATGCGGTATTCAATCCCGGGTTGTAGCAGTCGGATACCAATGGTTTAGATCAGGGGTCTGCAAACTTTTGAGTCAGAAGAGTCAAAAATTACAATTTACAAAAGTTTTTTTTTTTTTTACTTATCCTTTTAGTCTAAATTAGACAGGATCTTGGAGGTCGTGCTCGTAAAGAAGCTCAAGAACTCTTTTTGGTTCTCTGAACAGGGATCTTTTGTCCTTTCCAATGCAATTTAGTAAATGTTGGGGAGTGGCCTCTTCGGTTTTGCACCTAGTGCACATGGAGAAGCTTTTGGCTCCCTCTTTATAGACTAGAGGGTGCAGGTGACCAGATTTCCATCTGGCCAACTGTGTCGATTCCCTTCTGTTTAGTTGGAGGGTCTGTTTTCAGCAGCATCTGTTCTCCATGTTAGAGGCGGCCATTTAATATCAGGTCAAAGTCCAAGTTACACCTCTCTGTAGGTGACCTCGGGGAAATGTTGGATAAAACCAGCGCTCTAACGCAACTGGCATATAACCTATATGGAGTCGTGTACAAAAGTTTTTAAAGAGATACAACATCTTGCCGACAATAAATAGTACTCACATGAATAATATTTGCCTATGGAAGAGCTGCAGCTTCATATTCAAAGACCACATGTGGCTCGGGAGCCTTAGTTTGCAGATCCCTTGTTTAGATCACCCTTCCACCAACCCCCAAGAAACCTCTAAATTTTGGTCATTGTACACAGTTATATAGGAAAATGTTGAACTGCTTTTCACATGTGTAGACATGTGGTGCACTTACAGCAAAAGCAGTCACCTACTTCTACCCACCATGATTACCATGGGCTGTACCACATGTACAAGGGATAAGCAAAATATATTTATTCATTATAAAATTGTGAAAAAAGTATTAAAATTACAAATATATTCTCACAATGAGTTTCTTTTTTATTTAAAAAAACGCTAGCTTTCAAGCGTTAATCCCTCTTCAACGGGCTTACTATAATATCGACTTTATCCCACCAGAAATATTTACAAAAACAAACGCGCAGCGTGGATATTTATAACTGAAAATCTTGAATTGGTTTGTAATTTAACTATTTTATGGAATATATCTATTTTGATTTTTAGGGCATCCAGAACCTATAAAATTGTTCTATTGATTTCTTTTGAGATATTTGTATTGTGATGGTAAATCTATTCAAAATTTTCAGTTATAAATATCCACGCTGCGCGCGTTCGTTTTTTGTAAATATTTCTGGTGGGATCAAGTCAATATTATAGTAAGCCCGTTGAAGAGGGATTAACGCTTGAAAGCTAGCATTTTTTAAATAAAAAAGATACTCATTGTGAGAATATATGAAAATATTTACATATATATATATACAGTTAAGCCTGTCTATAGCGCCCCCTCTTGAGACTCACCAAAATAGGGTTCTATAGACAGGTCACTTTTAATGTAAAGCACATCAGACTACGTATTTAAAATCAGGCGCTATTTAGAGGGAGCGCTATTGACAGGTTTAACTGTATATAGGAAAATAGAGATAATTATAAAAGCCAAATAACCAAGATGATACAAGGTCAATTTTGACCACCTATACAGAGCGGATGGAGCTTCTTAGTCAAAATTGACAGTCCATCAACATCAAAACACCATCACCTCACCGACGAAGTTTGCAATTCACATTTACTTCATTGGCAAAGAAATGTGCGTGTCACTGGAGACCCATTGGCAATATTCCAATGTACTCTATATTGGTATCACCTTGTATATTATCATTGTTCAAAAGATAGAACCCTCTGAAATGTAAACAATAATAAAATACAGCCTCAATGGATAAGTTTCTTGCTTTATTAGCAAGAACCTGCTGTACTCCATGTCAGAAGCGGCTGTACATGGCGTCTGTTCCTCATGTCAGAGGGGGCCATTTCTTTTGGAACCAAGTCGGCCTGCCACTGAGTAGTGCTCCCAGTCTTAATGACAAAGGCAGACACATTCTACCTCGCCCAGTCATGATGGTTGTCAAGGCTTTACAAGCTTGATACCTTTATTAGCAAGAAACTTTCCCTTGGTGGCCGTATTTTATTGTTATTTACACAATCATTATAGATGGAAATTTTGCCGGGAGGATATTGATCTAAAAAGACAAAGGTCTCCTCTCCCGTCAAAATAGACAAATCTAGATGCCATTTGGCATTTAGCTTTGACGTCTATTTTGACGGGAGAGGCGATCTTTGTCTTTTTACATAATCATTGTACATAGAATTTATATGTTCATTTTTCACTTCAGCTTATCATTGTAATAAACATTTGTAAGTGCAAAAGTCAAACTGCTTTTCACATGTGTAGACATGGTGCACTTACAGTAAAAGAAGTCGCTAACTACCCTCCATGATTATCATGGCCTGCACTGTGTGATGTAACTCTGCCTTTGCCGGTCCCAAGTCCAGATGAAAAAGGAGGGGGAGCAGTAACAAGCTCACTAAAAACCTGGGCTCAGATGGCCCAGCTGATAGTACCCTGTAAGGGCTCCTAATCCAGGGTACAGGATTAGCAGCATTTGTACTCCATGTTAGGAGCAGCTGCACATGGCGTCTGTTCCTCATGTCAGAGACGGCCATTTCTTTTGGAGCTAAGTCGGCCTGCCACTGAGTAGTGCTCACAGTCTTAATGACAAAGGCAGATACATTCTACTTCACCCAGTCATGATGGTTGTCAAGCTTGATATTTTAATATCATGGCCTGTAGTGTGTGCTGTTTTAGTAACAGCATTGTTGTCATCATCATACAAAAGTACTGAATGATACACAATAACAACGCTATTACCAAAACAACACACATTATTTCTTTGATATTTTTTATTACCTTGTGTTTTGATTCTTTGGACATTTTATTAGAAGTTTTAAATGGAAGTTTAAATGAGGCTCTCTATGTTTTGAAGTTTTTTAACTTTATAAAAGAGGTTTAACACCCGATCAACTCAGAGAATCACACATTTTAGAATTCATTTATTTGAATAAAATATAAGATGAGAAAATGGTAAGATTTAAAATCTCTCAACATTAATGCTCTTTTAAAGAAGAAGAGGACATCTCCTGATCATGCAACTAAAAGTTGCTGATGGCTTGTGGCATCTATCAGAATAAATATCAGCTATTCGTTGATTTTTTACTATTCCAGAATGGGTCAAATACCCTTTCTTGATTAATCAAGAAAATCTAACCACATACACATTTCAGTCTGTTGGTCCTCATCAGCTTGATGCAAGCTGTACCTCAATGACCAACAAACGCCGTTATACAAATTACCATATATATGTATTTAATAGCTTTTTTTGTTTACTTTGCATCTTTTTCTTTACACGCTATTATACAAATTACCTCTGCTATATATATTTGAAAAGCTCTTGCCATTGGTATCCATCTTGTTATGTGATAGCCGCCTGTAGAAGGGTTTTTTACCCGAAAGCTCGTGCTCGTTTTTAAATAAAAGACACCCATCTTCCTTATCGCCTGGTTCATTTCAAAATTTACTAGGAAGAGTTCCTTGCAATCAACAAAGATCGTCTTAGGGGAATCCTTAAAAGTCATGAAACAGGTATTTAGACCGAACACATGAGAACACCAAACTATGTGAAAACCTAATTCCAGTACAATTTCACTTTTGTACTATTTTCACAATAATAATATTATTAAAATTCAAAACTATTTTAAAGGCGTATGATTCTTTTAGAAATAAAACAATTTCTACTGCCCTTACTGCAATGGAAAAATTAATGGGAGGGCCTGGCTCATTAGTGGTGAACCCTCCCAGCAGTTTCGCCAGTTTAATCTACCATACCGCTGTTTAAAGAAATTGTTTAATTTCAAAAAGAATCTTACGCCTTTAAAATAGTTTCGAATTTTAATAATATTATTACTACAGTAGAACAAACTCCCTGTAAAGAGCCAAACCTAGTTGCAGAGCCAAAGTGTCTTTTAGAGAGAGGTGTCCTCTTACTGGAGAGTTTCTAAATAGCAAAACTGGTTATTTTGGCAATAAAAAACTGTTCTTTGTATGGACAACTAAATGCAGAGCCATTCTTAATTAATTAATATAATAATATATACAACTAGACGCCAACCCGGGCTTCGCCCCGGGATTGACCCGTGTGCATATCTACCCGAGTGATATATATTTAGATAAGATTTTTTTTTAAATAATTGTTTTTACTCAAGGGAATGTTTGTAGTCTAGTACGTTGATATAATCAATCTATCTGAATATTAGGAAAGGTCAGGTATTTTTTTTGTAGGGTGATGCTCTGAAAAAGAACGCTATACCACTTTATCACTAAACAAATTGGCGAGTCAAAAATAAGCAACCTAAACAATCCATTAGCTTTGCAAGATAAGAACAGAAATAGAGAAATGCATTACAAAATTTTCAACACAAATCAAAATCTTTAATCCTCATTATTTTTTTATTTTTATTTTTTTGCTTATCCCTAGTACACGTGGTACAGGCCATGATAAGCATGGTGGGTAGTTAGCGACTGCTTTTTACTGTAAGCGCACCACATGTCTACACATGTGAAAGCAGTTCGACTTTGCACTTACAAATGTGCCAGAGCCCCGTTTGGTTACTTGCACTCGCTGGTGGGGTTGGACTTTTGCAAGAATCGGGGGGCCATTGGAGCATTTTTTTTTTTAAACAGAAAAAAGTGTCCAATGCGGGGATCGAACCCGGGTCGTAGTGGTCGTATTTTGTTTCTATTACATTACATGGAATAGTTTTTTTTTTTTTTTCTAATAAAATTTACTGACCTCTTTGTTCACTGAAACCGAAACAATGTGTATGTTAGACCACTCTTTGTTCAACCTTACACATTGTTTAGGTCTCTTATTAGGTGCAAGATGTATACTTATGCTAAAATGGTAATTTGGGTAAACATAGGTAAATTCATGTTGGGCCAGTATTGTTCAGCAAGCCAACACAGATATAACATTACGGTATGAAGCAAGTTGTGCTAAAACTAATATTTCCAATCAAATTATCAAAAAATAACACATACTATGTAATATAAACACATGTATGTAAAATAAACACAATAAAATAACCAATAATTAAAAACCATAAATTTTTCTAACACAGTATACTTCTTAAGTAAGAATACCTTACCATGAAGGTTTAAAACCCTACACATTGAAACATGTGAAAAATGTAGCATGTGTGGTGTATGATGGGCTTGAAGAGAAAATATTTAAAAAAGATATTTATTGAAACTTTTGTAATACCACACAAAATATGCATATTTACAGTTACAACTTGTCTAGCACCAAAAGATGTCATTTGGAATATAGAGTTATATCTACGGATATGCAGCAAGAAGGACTTCGATAGAGGATGTAGGCCAGAGAGCAAAGAGAAAATAGGTTCTGGAGGGGACTCAATAGCAGGTAGAGAAACTCTACCTTGTTTACAACAGAGGCCAAAGGGTTCATCTCTAAATCTCAAAGCAGAGCAAAACTGGCATACCCGAGACATTTGGCCTATATCGACAGATGAATCAGCTTTATAATCAATATGGGTATTATACTGCAAACCTGAAAACGGCTTATGAGTCCAAAGCTGAATACGCTGAACAGGAACTTGCATAGTTTGTGCAGCTGCGACGCGGGCTTCAGAATACCTAATACGGCGAAGCGCACGACGCGTCTCACTTTGAAGTGGTGTCTCAATAGCTATAGCATTCCTATATCTCCTGGAAGCAGCCGTATTCCTACCAATTAAAGGTCGGCTGCGGCGAGGCATATTCTGAAAAAAAATATTGAGATTAATAACAAAAGCTTAAAAACCAGCCATTTATAAACAAAGCATAAAAAATACCTGTCTTTTTGAGGTAAAAATCAAAATTCCTAAATTTTTTCTTCAAAATAACCTTCCAGATATGTTAAAAAGATTATAAAAAACTAAAAGCATAATATTAAAAAAAAAAAAAGCTAAAAAATTAATGTACAAAACCATTTATCATTAAAAAGCCTCAAAAATAGACCAACCGCAGGACACGGCAATGAAAAAGCATGCTTTTTTGAGGAAAAAAATAGAAATAAGAAAAATAAGAAATAAGAAATAAGAAAAAAGCATGCTTTTTCTTCAAAATAACCTTCCAGATATGTTAAAAAGATTATAAAAAACTAAAAGCATAATATTAAAAAGCTAAAAAATTAATGTACAAAACCAGTTATCATTAAAAGGCCTCAAAAATAGACCAACCGCAGGACACGGCAATGAAAAAGCATGCTTTTTTGAGGAAAAAAAATAGAAATAATTTTCTAAAATACAAAATACAACCCCTATATGTTAAAAAAAACTATAAATAATCTAAATATAAAATACTTAATCAAATAAATTAAAATATCTTAAATAAAATTTTGAAAAAGGACCTCAAAAAGACAAATAAATGAATCTGTTAAAGAAATCCCTCGCTTATTTAAAAATATAAATAACCTATTTTTTAGATACAACCCATATATGTAGAAAATATAATAAATAAACTGTATTTAAAAGATAAAAGCAATAATTAAAAAAACTCCATAAGAAAATTTAAAAAAGGACTTCAATAAATAAATACCAAATATTTCGAATTAGAGCAGTTATTTTAAACGGCGAATTAGATCAGTTATATCTAAAAATGAAAATATATATATAAATAAATAAAACATACAAAATATTTCAAGAGCAGTTATTAAGCTACGCTTGGCATCATAAATGTTCGCATGTAAAGCTATTTCAGGCCTTACATATTTCTAACAACCTTTTTGAAATAGGTTTTTGAAACATGGAAATTATAATACTTCAAATAAATAGAAATAGAGTGAACACAAATAAAACATACCAAATATTTCGAATTAGAGCAGTTATTTTAAACGGCGAATTAGATCAGTTATATCTAAAAATGAAAATATAAATAAATAAATAAAACATACCAAATATTTCAAGAGAAGTTATTAAGCTACGCTTGGCATCATAAATGTTCGCATGTAAAGCTATTTCAGGCCTTACATATTTCTAACAACCTTTTTGAAATAGGTTTTTGAAACATGGAAATTATAATACTTCAAATAAATAGAAATAGAGTGAACACAAATAAAACATACCAAATATTTCGAATTAGAGCAGTTATTTTAAACGGCGAATTAGATCAGTTATATCTAAAAATGAAAATATAAATAAATAAATAAAACATACCAAATATTTCAAGAGAAGTTATTTTAAACGACGAATTAGATCAGTTATATCTAAAAATGAAAATATATAAATAAATAAAACCTACCAAATATTTCAAATTAGAGCAGTTAGCAAGAAGCGGAAAGTAAACACTTTTGAAAGTATAAATACTTTTACTCTGTTGAATTTTTTTGTATTTTATCGATAACAGCAAAGTTATGTATTTTAAAGTTAGGAAAAATATTTTGATGTTAAGCAAAACCTGCTCAATCTCGTTTTACATAAATGTTGAAAATTTGGTTGAAATTGATGCATTGTAACGAAAGTTTTTAGTGATGTACTCTTATGAAATTTGCATTTTATTAATATAGATAAAAGATAAATGATTAATCAAGAATGGATATTTGGCCAATTCTCAAATAATTGAAAATCAACGAATACACCTATCCCCCGATTTACACGGTAGATACGTTCCTGAGAAAGACGAATCGGGGGATAGGTGTACACAGAAATAAAAATAAAATGCATTGACAGGTTAAAATATGTAGTCAGCACATAAGCTCAGGATTCCTCGTGAGATGTGTACACAGCGCATGTGTTCAATCACAGTAGCATTTAGTATAGTGCGATAAAAAAAAAAACTTATTTGGAAAACCGTGTAAAAGCGAAAACGTGTAAAAAAAGTACAGTGTAAATCGGGGGGATAGGTGTAGTTGATGTTTATTCCGATAGATGGCGCACACCATCAGCAACTTTCAGTTACATGATAAGGAGATGCCTTTTTTTTTCTTTCTTTATTTATGCACCTAATCCCAGTACAATATAACATTTGTACTATTTTTTAATATCAATATTTGTTACTTTGGAATAGAAATCAAGGGGAATCAATTAGTGTAAGTTATAAAACACACACACATAAACACTATTTTTCTCAACAGATTTTTAATAATAAATCTTTCAAAATTTACATAAACTAAGAGAAATGATTAGACTCAAGAAATATACACCAAACTTATGGTGGAAATCACAAACACACACAAGAGATTAATTAAATATAGGAAGAGGGAAATAAGATTATCATTTTTTTGATGATAATAAAAGAAAATAAGACCTAATTCAAATAAAATATTAGTGTGTGACGTTTCAGCAACAACATTGTCACCATCATCAGAAAAAAGAATAAAATCATATTCTTTTTTTTTTATTAATTTAATTTTATTCTTTTGTCTAATGATGGTGACAATGTTGTCACCGAAACATCACACACTAATAAATTATTTGGATTAGGTCTTTATTTTCTTATAATCTATAATCCAAATTGTGCTTTATCATTTTTTGATGATTAGGAACACTTTGTGTGTGAATATAGGGAGAGAAAGGTAAAAAAAAAAGAAGAAAGAGAGGATGATACAAGGGAGGGATTAAGTAACTTGTATTTGGAAAGAGACGATAACATAAAAAAAAGAAGATAAGAAGTAAATCAAAACAAAGATGTATTATTGTTCACTGGCCGAAGCCGGACAAGCTCATACCCATAAACTTCCTCTTTGAGAAGCAGATCCACCATTTGCTTGGTTTATCAGTGTCAGGTTCGAAGACCTTTTCACAGAGCCGTACTCCACACTCATGCCGTAGCTGATAAAGATAATCTCTCAAGGCATCTGCTTCCTGTGGGGTGGTTGGCTTGCCGTAGATTGCGTTGAGTGGGAAACCTGGGTCACCAGGGATATCAAACCTACTCAGGGCCAACGCAAAGAGTTCTTGGAGGCCTTGTTTCTTGCTGACACACTTCTGAAGCCGCTTAAGGCATTCTGTAATGTAGAGAATGAGATAGATGAGGACTCGGTCCGCCTCGCTCCTGATCTCATAGTTGCGGAGGAAGACGTTGGCCTTGTAGTAGTAAAGGGCTTCATCAATGATGTCCATCTCAGTGGCGGAGAATCCCTTGTTGATGGGCAGGTAGGCCATGCTACAGATGACAGACGGGGGTTTGACGAACTGGGAATGGTAGGATGTCATGGTAGTACTCTGTGAACACACACCGTAGGTCAGGAACATGGTACTATGTGTCATGTAGGATCATTCAAATAAATGTCAGACACATATAAGACAATAATGTAGCATCTACAGTCGAACCTCTTTAATTCAACACCCCAAGGGATTAGAGCTTTCGATTGAATTAAAGGAAGTGTTGAATTAAGGTTAGATGATTAGCTAATCATCTAACTCGCTAAAATAATATTTTTTAAAATTTCTTTGTAATATAAATTGATCACATTAATTGAAACCATTGTGTGTGTCCTTTTTTGTATTATTTTTTATTTTCATGATTAACTTTAGTATCAGGGTCAAAATGGCAATAATACATATTTTTGAAACAGAAAATAATTACAAATACTTTACTCTAATTGAAGAATATAGCAGTTGAAAGGAAATAAATATGGATAATAAAAAGAAAATTTAAAAATAATCATGAAGATCTTTTTTAAAATTCCTTTATAGATGTCTGTTTTTGCACTGAAATCCTATTCAGGATATATTCCAGATGGTCTATTTTAAAAAAACATACATGTCTTTCTTCCTCTGGAATGTGTTTTAAATAACTATTGTTCGTGGCTTGAGTGTTCAGTAAAAGATACTAAGAAGCACTTTGCCACTTGTCTTGAATTATTTTATTGTCTTTGGTTTTAGAGTTAGGAGTAGCTACCACATGAATTTAGATTACATGAATTTTACTTAGATTTTGATACTAGTGGTAGAGAGAGAGAGAAAAGAAAAACTATTAATTAACCAAACTAGAAATTTACATACATGTTGATTGCTTTAAAATTTACATATTAAAGATTTATATTGTACAATTGAATTTAGAATATTTTGGCTTAATTTTCATATATAAAATTGAATTTAAGGAAATTATTAACTATAGGATCCAACATACTCCCCCCCCGGCTGGGAAGAGATGACCAGAAAATAAAAAATAAAAAAAAAATAAATAGAAATAAAAAAAAAAAGAGTTCCAATAGTATAGATGCTGGACTAATTGATTCCGACTATGTAGCTAAGATTACAATTCTCATTGTTTGAAAGGTAATGGAATCAGCTTCCATCTTTGAGTATCCGATTGAGGTGAATCTTGGATGAGATTTTCAGATTCGTTGGCTGTTGGCCAGTTCTCTTTCGGGAACTGCTGGATTATCAGACTCTGCGGCTGCTAAGTCGGATTCAATAGGATCTTCCCAAGTTTTTGATTCAGCTTTTATGCATGAGCCTTGTTCGGTCGATTCCTCTAAATGTTCTTTGGAGAGTTGTCGACTTTCTGCCGCCTTCTCAAAATCTTCCAGATTGACTGCCTTTTCTAAAGCTTCGGGTCTTAAGACTTCTTTCTTCAAGATTTCTGGCCATTCTATATATGCCGATGAACTGTAATTTTCATCGTCGTCTTCAGATTCCTTGACGTCTTCTAAGCATAGAGAATCGATGGGTTTCCAGCGGGATAATTTAGCCTTTTCACCGCTCTGTAGATAATCCTTTGTTGATGTATCCACAATTTCAACAGATACAGCTTTCTCTTTGCTTGCCGATTCATTAGCTTCTGTAGAAATATTGATTATACCACTGGTAGCCTCTTTAGGTCGATTAAGATCAGCTTCAACTACATTGAGGTGAGCTGAGTCATCATGGCACAGTTCTTTCTTATCCAGAGCTTCTACACTGACCACTGGTTCTTTCGAATATTTGCCTTCTGAATTATCAATAACCGAAACTTCTGAGATTTCAATCTTTGGAGTCCCGATATCTTTGTTAGACTCTTCGTCTTCAATGACAAAAGTGGTTTCTAAAATTGAAGAATCTTCTTGATTCTCATCAATAGCCTCAGGAATGTCGGCATTCTCAGTTAAGAGATTTTTGATAAGTGATTCCTGGCGTGGGGGTTTCGGTTGTAAGAGAGGGAAGTTTTGATTTTCATTTAAATAGGAATACTTGAGTCTACCTCCAACTCTTAGAAGTCCTTGAGTGTCTAAAAAGGGATTTAGAGAAGTTAGCTTGTTGGACAGAGGTAGTTGCTTGTTTGACTTCAGTAATTTTATTTCCGTGCAGAATTCAACTTGCTGAATTGATTTGACTAAGACTTGAATTGCCTTTGTTAATTCTCTTGTTGTCAAAGGTCCTTTCTGACGAATTGGATCAAAGAGGAGGCAATTGTAGTAGAATCTCCAACACCAAGCTGTGATTCGGATCAATTTGGTCATTGTGGAATACCTTACAATGAATTCTAGATTTAACATAGTTTCTGAATTTTGAATTAAGGTTGTTTGATCCAACACTTGACCCTCACCGACTTCTTCTTGAATGATATTGAGATTTACTTGGGTTGGTGAAGAAGGAATATATCGAACATTATTTTCTTGAAGCCAAATAGGACCCCGCCACCAAATTCTATGATTGACCAAGTCTTGAGGCATGATTCCTCTTGATGCGCAATCAGCTGGATTATCTTGACTGGATACATGGAACCAATCAGTGATTTGAGTCAAATTTTGAATTGACGACACTCTGTTCGAAACAAAGGCCTTCCATCTGCTGGCATCTGATCTTATCCAATCTATGCAGATTTGTGAATCAGTCCACAAAAAGGTTTTGTCAGGTTGAAAAGGAAATGATTCAAGAATGACTTGATTCAGTTGAGCCAAAAGCAATGCTGCACTTAGTTCAAGTCTTGGAATTGTAATGGTCTTTAATGGTGCAACCTTAGTTTTTGAGGTTATCAGATTGATTTTGATCTTTTGAATTTTGAATCTAGTTTTCAAGTAAAAAACTGCTGAATAAGCAATAAGGGATGCATCACAAAATCCATGTAGTTGTAATTCTTCTATTTCAGAAGATGAGCTGTTCAGGTATCTTGGTATTTTGATTTCCTTTAGGCACGATAGTTGAGTTTGGAATTTATTCCAATTTGACTTTATATCTGATTCAATTGGTTCATCCCATGAAGTTTTCTCAGCAGGAAGTTGACGTTTTCGCCTATAATAGGGTGGTGGCTTTATCTTAGGAATAATCGAAGTTTCTTTCTTAGATGAGAGTGGTTCACTTGACTGAGAAGCGAGAGGTTGTTCTGGAGTGGATGGTTGACTTGATTCAGAAGGAAGTAATTGGTTTTGTTTAGAAGTAATTTGTGGAGTTAACTTGGAGATACGTGACCTTTTAGATTTACTTGGAATTTCTCCAGATTTACTTGGATTATCTTCGGATCTACTTAGATTTTCTTCAGATTTACTTGAATTATCTTCAGATTTACTTGGATTTTCCTGTAGCCCTTTTTCCAATGCTTGAGATCTTGAATCACCTAAATTGGGTGTTGATTTAAAAGGGAGATTGACTGAATATCTGCCCTCAATGTCTCTTTTGAGGTTTGACTTGAATAATATCTCACAGGCATTCTTTGTACCCAACTGGGCCTTAGAAATTGGGACATCTTCAAGTTCCCAGAATTTTCTTATGCTGGAATCAAGTTCAGTGGTACAGTGATTGATTACCGAAGTATTCGACTTAATAGTTGAATGGATTCTCCCAGAAACAAGCCAACCTAACTTGGTATTAAGTGCTATAGGATGGTGCTTTAAATCTGTTTTCTGACCTAGAATGATTTCTACAAAGGTATCTGCACCCAAAATTAGGTCTATGGGCTTGGTGACATAGAATTCTGGGTCTGCCAAGAGCAAATTTTCTAAATGAGGAAAGTCTGCTGACTGAATTTGGAAGTTTGGAAGGTCTGCAGTTACCCTCCCAACCACAAATGCTCTGGCAGAAAATAATTGATCATTATGATGTGGGGTGAACTCTATTTCAACCTGCGATGTTGTCCTGTTGACAACAATGTCACCTACACCTTTTAGTGTATAAGAATTTTTCCTTTTTTCAAGTCCCAACTTGTGGCAACATTGTTCTGAAATTAGGCTTATTTGGGACCCATTGTCCACTAATGCTCTACATAGCACAAATGAGCCATCCTTCGCCTTGACTTTAATAAGGGCCGTTGACAGTAGAATATTTGTTTCCGTTTCCAAAGGCATCGCATTACAGATGGTATTTGTTGAAATCAACATCTCTTGAGAGGTTGTTGGTTGTGGAATGGATGGTTCAGAGTTGTATTCATGCAGAAGAGTATGATGGTTCTGCTTGCAGTTTTTACATCTTGATGTGATGAGACATTTGGATATCTCATGATTTGCTCTAAGGCAATTTTGACAAAGTTTATGTTTTTTAACTAATTCCCATTTTTTAGGCAAGGGAAGATTTATGAATCTCTGGCAGTCATTTAGTTTATGAATTTGATGACATAAAATACAATTTTGACCTTTGTTGACATAAAGGCCATGAGCCATCATATTTTTGCTAGAGGTTTTTTGTTCCTGGAACAAAGGAATTCTCATACCTTGCAGGCTTCTAGCATGTTTTTCTAAAAAATTCACAAAGTTTTCAAATGTTGGATATTCTTCATTTTGAAGGGTTAATTCCCATTCTTTCCTGAGGGCTTCACCAATTCTTTTTTCAAAAAAATTGATCAGGATTAGATCTGTTAATGTGTTTTTCTCAAGTCCTAGCACTGAGAGATTTCTAATGCCTTCATTGCAAACATCAAGGATTTCATAGAGAGAACCAGCCGAAATAGATTTTAATGGCCTTATGGATAATATTTTGTTGATTTGTGAAAAAGCCAATTCTCTTCTGTTATTAAATCTATTGCATAAGGTATCCCATGCTTGCTGGTAGTTTTTGTCAGAAATGGGAAAACCCCGAATCAACTTTTCCGCAGGACCCTTAACAGATGCATTTAGATATTGAAAATTTTGTATTTCAGTTAGTGTTTGATTTGAATTAATGGTGGAGTTAAATATTTCTCTAAAACTAAGCCAATTGGCTGAATCACCATTGAAAATGGGTAAATTTATCTTAGGTAAATTAACATTGGATTCGGGCAGTTGTTTATCACTATGAGTATTTTCTTTGGTTTCAATCAAAGATAAAGCCTCTTCAATAGACACCAACATATTAAAAATATCCTTCTTGGCCTTTGAATAATCGTCATATTGTGTATCATCTAACTCTGATTCTAATAATGTGTTGATAACTTGATTTAGGCTAATTTTCCTTTCATTAACTTCTTGTTGGAATAGCTTTAATCCATGTATGTTTTTGGATTCTACAATAGCTTTATTCTCTGATTCCAGATCCTTTATTTCCTGAATAATAAAGTTGAATTTGTGCCGAATTTTAACTTCAGATTTGGGCATGACTTTATTTTAAGAATTTTAAGTTTTCAAATGGCTTACCTTAATTTTTTAAAGTATCCGGCTCGATGAGGGACCATAATGATAGTGGCTTGAATGTTCAGTAAAAGATACTAAGAAGCACTTTGCCACTTGTCTTGAATTATTTTATTGTCTTTGGTTTTAGAGTTAGGAGTAGCTACCACATGAATTTAGATTACATGAATTTTACTTAGATTTTGATACTAGTGGTAGAGAGAGAGAGAAAAGAAAAACTATTAATTAACCAAACTAGAAATTTACATACATGTTGATTGCTTTAAAATTTACATATTAAAGATTTATATTGTACAATTGAATTTAGAATATTTTGGCTTAATTTTCATATATAAAATTGAATTTAAGGAAATTATTAACTATAGGATCCAACAACTATTGTATTAAAGACATCCACTGCTGCTGCAGGTGTTATTGATTTTGTGCTTAAATCTTTTATAATAATATGGAAATGGAATATTGAAATAAAATGTTATCATAATCATTGTGGCTACATTTTATGAAGATTTATTTATTTGAAAGGAAATTATTTGTAAATTTTAAAATAACTTAAATATTTCAATGCTGAAATTTAAAAAGAAAATAATATTATTAATTAACGCGCGATTCCTAAATTCCCGCGTAAAAAAACAAAAAAAAAAACAATAACACTCGCGACATTGCGCAACGGCACTGCAAAATGAAACTTAAACTAACAGAAATCAAAAGTGCGCATGCGCGATCATATCAGCGCCTGGAGTCGCTGCCGCCGGCGTAATACCGTTTAGCGGTAAAGTTGTATGTAAAAAAACATTCAACTGTCGAAATTCGAATTTTAAAATGGTCGAATTATCGGAACTGTCGTATTATCAATACTGTCGAATTACAGTTTGTTATTTGATAGGCTGGAGGTCGGGACATCAGAATATGGTCGAATTAAGGTAGAGTGTCGAATTTGTGGGTCTCGAATTAACAAGGTTATACTGTATGTTGTTGCATCCTGTTTGATGCCCCTTTCCATTTATTCAAAATAATATCTTACCGAGTTATTGTCTGAATGCAGATATACATGTTGAAAGGTAAAACTTCCTTAAGTTTTGTCCATGAGAGTATCTTTCAGAGTTATTAACTGAATCCTGATATACATGCTAAAAGGTACAACTTCCTTAAGTGTTGTCCACAAGTATCTTTCAGAGTTATTGTCTGAATCCTGATATACATGCTAAAAGGTACAACTTCCTTAAGTGTTGTCCACAAGTATCTTTCAGAGTTATTGTCTGAATCCAGATATACATGTAAAAAGTACAACTTCCTAAAGTTTTGTCCATGAGTGTATTTATATATTTATTTATTTATTTCAACACACAAACGCGATATCCTGGCTAGGGATAATTGCGTCGATTTACATTTTTTAAACAGAAACAGTTATAAAATTTTTACAAAAAAAAAGTAATCGAAATAAAAAGAGAAAAAATAAATATATATTAGGAACCTGAACCTTTCAGGTTTGAAAGAAAATCATGAATATATTTACAAAAATAATTAAACTTATGATAATTCTCTCTGCTATTTACAAATTGATATAGATCTACAACATTATTTATTGTCTGTTGTCTAGCGGTGAAGAAGAGTGGACATTCCAGCAGTAGGTGTCTCGAGTCCTGGAATTCGTTGCCACAATGACAGCTAGTCTTCACTCGCGCCAATTTTTGATAAAAATCCCTTAAAATTTCCATGGTTCGTTATAAATTGTGAATTATAAAAGTTTGGTCGAAAATATTTCGGAATTACATAAGGAAAGAAACTTTGAAATGTTTGATTAGTATTCTTTTTCAGTAAATTAATCCTCAATATAATGAAATCTTTGAGTATACCTGGAATATACAAATCATAAAATTGTTTATCTTCTGTTGATAAATTATTCAACTCATAACCTATAATTCTAGATTCCATATAATCAGTGATCAAAGGAATATTGGCTAAGGTGTGAACAGTTATAACTGGTTGTTTTATATGTTTGGGTACACCATAGCAGAATTTGATATTGCATTGAGTTCAGTTTGTACTTATATTTTTTGCTAATAAATTGAAACCATATTTCTGTTCCGTAAGTTAACGTTGGTCTTATAATAGATTTATAAAGTGTAAGCCTTTTTTGGGTGCTAAGACCCCAAGATTTTCCACATATTGAAAAAAGAAGGTTTTTCAATCTTTGGGTTTTGTTTAGTACAGTCGAACTTGGATAATTCGAACCCCAAGGGACCATAAAAAAATTCGAATTATCCAAAAATTCGAATTAAAAACGGAAATTCTATTTATAGGAAATTCTAGGGACCAATATAAATATTCGAATTAAAGAGGTTTTCGAATTAAAGAAGTTCGAATTATCCAAGTTCTACTGTATAATGTTAAGGTGAGGGCCAAAATTCAATTTGTTTTTCCATCTATGATTCGCAATCGTAATTCCAAGAATTTTAATTTCTTCTACAGGCATAATAATATTGTCTCTAAAATTAATTGAAATTTTGTCTTTATTGTGCAAGTGTAAAATACTAGTTTTATCAAGATTGATATTAAGCTTATTATCATTACACCATTGATCTATCTTTTGCAAATTAAACTCAATCGACTTTTTTAGATTTGTTAACCCATTATTCCAACATATAATAGTTACATCATCAGCATAGCAAATGATTTCAGAGTTTGGTGATTGCAAATTAGTTAGCAAATCATTTAAATATATCAGCCATAACAACGGAGACAATGGTTCACCCTGATATATATCTTATAATACCTATGTACCTGCACTTGATTATAAAAAAATGCCAAAAGATTGAAATGAGAGAGCCATTAACAATGATATTGTTGCTCTGGTCCTGTGTCAATGACGGTCAAATAAGCATGCAGGATCGCATATTCTCATGTCCAGCAATGGCTGCGGCCTTGCAGAAAATTGAATTATACCCAGAACAGCAGCTTTACACACCCAAGATAGAGGACATTGCTGTGAGAGAGATGTATGGAGACATCTGAGGTTCTTCATTGGACATGACAACAACAACAGAAAATTGACATAGACCCAGAACAGCAGCTTTACACACCCAAGATAGAGGACATTGCAACTGCTGTGATAGAGATGTATGGAGACATCTGAGGCTCTTCATTGGACATGACAACAACAACAGAAAATTGACATAGACTCAGAACAGCAGCTTTACACACCCAAGATAGAGGACATTGCAACTTCCGTGATAGAGATGCTTGGAGACATCTGAGGCTCTTCATTGGACATGACAACAACAACAGAAAATTGACATAGACCCAGAACAGCAGCTTTACACACCCAAGATAGAGAACATTGTGACTGCTGTGATAGAGATGTATGGAGATATCTGAGGCTCTTCATTGGACATGACAACAACAACAGAAAATTGACATAGACCCAGAACAGCAGCTTTACACACCTAAGATAGAGAACATTGTGACTGCTGTGATAGAGATGTATGGAGATATCTGAGGCTCTTCATTGGACATGACAACAACAACAGAAAATTGACATGGACCCAGAACAGCAGCTTTACACACCCAAGATAGAGGACATTGCAACTGCTGTGATAGAGATGTATGGAGATATCTGAGGCTCTTCATTGGACACGACAACAACATCAGTAATTGACATGGACCCAGAACAGCAGCTTTACACACCCAAGATAGAGGACATTGCAACTGCTGTGATAGAGATGTATGGAGACATCTGAGGCTCTTCATTGGACATGACAACAACAACAGTAATTAACATAGACCCAGAACAGCAGCTTTACACACCTAAGATAGAGGACATTGCAACTGCTGTGATAGAGATGTATGGAGATATCTGAGGCTCTTCATTGGACACGACAACAACAACAGAAAATTGACATAGACCCAGAACAGCAGCTTTACACACCTAAGATAGAGAACATTGTGACTGCTGTGATAGAGATGTATGGAGATATCTGAGGCTCTTCATTGGACACGACAACAACATCAGTAATTGACATGGACCCAGAACAGCAGCTTTACACACCCAAGATAGAGGACATTGTGACTGCTGTGATAGAGATGTATGGAGACATCTGAGGCTCTTCATTGGACATGACAACAACAACAGTAATTGACATAGACCCAGAACAGCAGCTTTACACACCTAAGATAGAGGACATTGCAACTGCTGTGATAGAGATGTATGGAGATATCTGAGGCTCTTCATTGGACATGACAACAACAACAGAAAATTGACATAGACCCAGAACAGCAGCTTTACACACCCAAGATAGAGGACATTGCAACTGCTGTGATAGAGATGTATGGAGACATCTGAGGCTCTTCATTGGACATGACAACAACAACAGTAATTGACATAGACCCAGAACAGCAGCTTTACACACCCAAGATAGAGGACATTGTGACTGCTGTGATAGAGATACACAGGGACATCTGAGGTTCTTCATTGGACATGAAAACAACAACAGAAAATTGACATAGACCCAGAACAGCAGCTTTACACACCCAAGATAGAGGACATTGTGACTGCTGTGATAGAGATGTATGGAGATATCTGAGGCTCTTCATTGGACACGACAACAACATCAGTAATTGACATAGACCCAGAACAGCAGCTTTACACACCCAAGATAGAGGACATTGTGACTGCTGTGATAGAGATACACAGGGACATCTGAGGTTCTTCATTGGACATGAAAACAACAACAGAAAATTGACATAGACCCAGAACAGCAGCTTTACACACCCAAGATAGAGGACATTGTGACTGCTGTGATAGAGATGTATGGAGATATCTGAGGCTCTTCATTGGACATGACAACAACAACAGTAATTGACATAGACCCAGAACAGCAGCTTTACACACCCAAGATAGAGGACATTGCAACTGCTGTGATAGAGATGTACAGAGACATCTGAGGCTCTTCATTGGACACAACAACAACAGAAAATTGACATGGACCCAGAACAGCAGCTTTACACACCCAAGATAGAGGACATTGCAACTGCTGTGATAGAGATGTATGGAGACATCTGAGGCTCTTCATTGGACATGACAACAACAACAGTAATTGACATAGACCCAGAACAGCAGCTTTACACACCCAAGATAGAGGACATTGTGACTGCTGTGATAGAGATACACAGGGACATCTGAGGTTCTTCATTGGACATGAAAACAACAACAGAAAATTGACATAGACCCAGAACAGCAGCTTTACACATCCAAGATAGAGGACATTGTGACTGCTGTGATAGAGATACACAGGGACATCTGAGGTTCTTCATTGGACATGACAACAACAACAAAAAATTGACATGGACCCAGAACAGCAGCTTTACACACCTAAGATAGAGAACATTGCAACTGCTGTGATAGAGATACACAGAGACATCTGAGGTTCTTCATTGGACATGACAACAACAACAGTAATTGACATAGACCCAGAACAGCAGCTTTACACACCCAAGGCCTATTTCACTGAGGAGCACTTCTCGTTCGTCTTTCAGCCCCATACATGAGATTATATGGTGATGTAGCCCCGGCTCCATTCTTGTCCCGCAAATCTCGCATATCTCGCATGTCCATCCGTCTGTTTTAAATATTCTGGGGCGATCATCAGCAAAGAGCACCGAGAGGATTCTCAGTCCGGCAATACACCGTTTGACTGGGAGCGGGAAATCGCTGGACAGATAGTGTTCCGGTAACGGAGTTGAGCAGATGTTTTTATAGTGAAAATAAAATAGATAATCTTTCTGAAAGTATATAATGGCAAACGATTAATTTACATTTATAGGCGTTAACACACATTTCAATAAAAGTAAGTAAATATTTATATCAATACATTTTACATTCTCTGAAAAAATGTTTATAGCTAACCAATTTAGACTTTGAAATAATCAACTTAATATTAAATTTGTTTATATTATAGAATGAAGTAACTATTCCAAAGTGTCATTGCACTTTTTAAAGGCTTACAACCCAGATTACTAACCTATAAATTATTACGAAACATTACAGAAAAACAAATACAATTATTTTCAAGAGGAATAGCTTTTTTTAAATTTATAAATTGATAATATTGATAAAATCACCATAACCATTTTAAATAAAAAAAAATTAGTAACAGTTTAGAAAATTCGACAAAAAAATATGCCAAAATTGTAGAAATATTTTATGCATTTAAATATTTAAAATTAATTGTAGTAATATAATTTTGAAATATTATATAAATTTCTAATTAACAAAAGAAAAATATTCAGAATTAAAATGATAATTTTGAAATAATTTAGTAACCAAAGATATTGCAAAATATAATTTTAGTTTATTTATTGAGTAACAAGGTCTAACATAGTTAATTTAAATTCTTACTTTGTTTACTAATTAAAGCATTTAGAATAATTGACTACAATTATGAAGTAAATTAAATAATTTTCATTTTTTATCCTATGCTAGATGACAAGTTACGTCATTGTAGTTTATTTAAATAGAAAGTGGTACATAAAAAAAATTGATTTAATAAGCTATTTTTGAAATAAGGGGGTCAGTGTACGAGCTGTTGATTTTCAACCATTACTATCTCTTTCTCGACTAAAGATCGAATCCTGTATTGTGTACTTTTTTTCTGTGCTGAGAACATGTAAGAAAACATGTACCTATGTTTTCCCACGTGACGCAGCGGAGCGTGACCTTGGCTGCACTGGTGAGTGAGTTGTTGTTTTGAACTCGGTATGGATGGACATTAAAACATGGTGGCAGCGATAACTGGATAAAATACGAACCCGTATATATCAAAATATCGATTTTTGTGTACCTTGGAAGATAATTCAACATGGCTCAAATTCAACCTCCAGAAACTTTCGACTTCTCGACTCCCAACGAATGGCCCAAATGGAGGAAGAGATTCGAACGATACTTCGTGGTCAGTGGAATGAAGAAGAAAGAGGAGGCGGACAAGATTGATTTGTTCATGTACTTGATGGGCGACCGCGCGGATGATATATTCAGGACCTTCAAGTTCGAAAAGGAGGAAGAGGCAACGAAAATTGATTCCGTCCTCAAGGCGTTCGACAGCCACTTCTGCGTCAGAAAGAATATTATCTACGAACGTGCGAAATTTAATTCAAGAATCCAAGAGGATCGGGAGCCAGTGGACGAATTCATCACTTCATTGTACAAATTGGCTGATAGTTGCGAATTTGAGGGTCTTCATGAGCAGTTGATCCGTGACCGAATAGTGGTTGGAGTGAGGGACAAAGCTTTATCTGAAAGAATGCAGTTGGACAGCGAACTGACTTTGGAAAAGGCGGTGAAAATGGTTCGACAGCAGGAAGCCGTTCGACAGAAGCAAGTGATGAGTTCGAGAGCATTTCATATATTTTTAGTATAATGGAAGAAGAAAATCATTGTTAAAAAAAAAAACAATGATGATTTTATACTTTTACTATTTCCAGATCTCTACATGTCCATATATTGGGGCGCCAGTGGCTGCAGAAAACCAGACCACAAATTTATTTATCTATGGCACATGTAGAGACCTAAAGCTGTGCCGGCTAGCAATTATATGTTAAAAGGGGAAATTAACCAATCAATATTTTGGCCAAACATATTTTATTTATTCTAATAAAATAAATTTTCAATGTACTACACAAGCAGATATATATATAAGATTTCATGGAAAAGGATAATAAAAAAAAAACTATATAAGTTTAAAATTGGGAGGAGTTTAATATACATATAAATGTAAACACACACAAAAAAAAAAACCCTATTATGCCATTATCCCCAGAATATCCCCACCTACCTTCAGCCATCCATGTCCACCATTCGAAAAAATGGGCAGCCAAGGCCGCAGCTAGCGGCCTCCGCCCTCCGCAACTCCAAGTCTTCTTTCTTTCTCAAAAAAAAAAAATCAAATTTTTGTCAAGAAAAAAATGTCAATATCAAAAATGTCCATCTTCAAGAAATGTAAATATCCCGCTTCCTTCTCCCCAGTGTTGCTGAACTCACCCCCCAAGGCTATCATCACTTCTTTTTCTATGAAAATAAAAAATTAAAAAGGCATCTTTAAAAAATGATAAAAATAAATTAAATATAAAATTATTAAAGATATATTCACAAAAAAAAATAATAATAAAAATTATGAAAATATTGAATTAAAAAATGATTTTAAAAAATATTATTATTATTGTTGATTCTGGGCATCTTGGGGTCAGCTTGGGAAAGGTTCAGGGCTCGTGGTGGAGTCAGGTCAAGCACCATAGGTCGGTGGCTTGACTACAGGGAAGGGGCGTCTGGGTCCATCTTGGACTGGCTTGTGGTCAAGTCGGCCACCATCGGACATGTGGCTCGACCAACAGGAAGGGGTGTCTGAGTCCATCTCAGGCTAGCTTGGTGTTGGTGGGGCCAGGTCATCCACCATAGGTCAGGTGTCTTGACCACCAGGAAGGGGTGTCTGAGTCCATCTTGGACTATCCTGGTGTTGGTGGGGCAAGGTCATCCACCACAGGTCAGGTGACGATCACCAGGGAGGGGTGTCTGAGTCCATCTTGGACTATCCTGGTGTTGGTGGGGCCAGGTCATCCACCACAGGTCAGGTGACTTGACCACCAGGGAGGGGATCTCGGTCTCTGGCTTAGTGCTGCCAAGGCTAAAGGTGGCTTCAGGCTCCATCTCGACACCTCGCAATCACCAGAGGTTTGTGGCTTAGATGGACATATGTGGGATATGGTTAGGTTAGGTGGGGTTCTGGGTTACTTTGGCACATTATGGTCACGAGGTGACCCAACAATCCTCCCTGCCAAAAAATTAATTTTACCAAATAAAAAGGAAAATTAATTTCCAACACCGAGTGAGGAAACTTAATAAAATTAAAAAAAATTACATAAAAGAAAATATTTACTACAAAAAATAGTATATCTATACTCAAATATTAATTAATCACTCAAATCCACCCTGGGTGCTAGGGTGAAGTGATGAGAAAAAAAAAAAAACTCAAAAATTCTAAAATCATAAATCTACAAATTTAAAAAATATTATGGTATACACGTATGCAAATGCAATTCATTTTCTTTTTCAAATAATAACAATTATCCAATATATGCATTTTTCATAATGTAACAGCCAAAAAAAAAAAGTCCTAAAATACATAAAGGTATCAGGGGGGAAAAGACAAATTTCAAATCTAATGCGCTTCTTTCTACTAATATACTCTCTATTCATTGACCTGAATCCTATAAATCTACTTCTTATAAATTTGAATTTTATCAATCTGAAATTTTGGTTCTTTCACAAATTCCTTCAGAATTCTACTCCCTGTATAACTGCTCTTAATCCTACTGTCCTCAATACAACATTTCTAAAACCTTGACTCATTGGCTCGTTCTGGCGTCTCGTTCGCGGTCCTTATAGTTAACTAATACTTTAAAATCTTATCCTATCATGGAACGAGTTTGTACTCGTTGAAGGCCCTAATAATTACTTATTCTGCCTCTCGAATCGGTCTTATGCTCGAATTCATTCCAACAAAACGTATGGCAGGGCGAATCCTTTATTAGAAGAAACTTCCGCTAGCTATGGGGGATCAAACTGGTACCAAAAAAATTCAATAGACGGAAACTACTTCGTCTAGAATAACTGGGCAATCTCTGCCTACATGCTATTCTTACAGGACCTCCCGTCTGAAACACCCTCGCTCCAGCCACGCTAAAAGCGTCGAAACTACGGTGTCAGATCGGTTACCCAAGGTCGCGCCGTTATACCCCAGGCTATACGGCATGGCTAAAACAAATCCCCCATCCTGCATAAAATTCAATCTATACCTCTTCGCTTCCTCTTGCGAGGAGGAGATGAGTGGGCTGTCGGCTTGATCCCTGCCTTCCACTATCTCCAAGTCTGAGGGTCGGGATAGGGATCATTTATCCACAATCCTTAGAATTCAAGCTAAATTAAAATAAAAGGAAATCAAAAGAAATTATATCCTCTAACGAGGGACCTAACAAAAGGGAGCGAATATTTTCTATCTAGATAGAGTTTGTAGTTGTCCTGTGAGGCTCCCGATCCTAACAAATAAAGAAATCAAATTTAAAAATCGAACCTGTTAATTCCCTACACTATTCTAAAGTAATTTTGGTCTAACAATATAATAGTTTTTAACCTCTTTCTACATTCATTGCACCAATTCATTCATACACCCTCCCCCCTATCATTCGCGGTACGCATACAAACTAAGGTTGAAAGCTGCTACAAAGGCCAAAATACTCATTTATCTATATCAATAGATCCTAACAAATGATAACATCTTTCAGGACACAATGTGAAATCAAATAAAATAATAAAATTAAAACAAATTGGGAACTAAAGCCCTAGGTTACTCAAAAGAAAATGCCTCTGTACAAGCTCTATATATACTAATACTTTATACTCGATAAATGATTGTTAACAATAATTGTTAACAATTCTAAATAATCTGGAAGCTACCCTACCAAAAAAAAAAAATCAGTGTAACTTCAAAAACTGCCCTTGCCTCGACACTAAGCGACTTTTCACGACAATTCTATAAAGACATACACAAATATAAGGGCGAATAAAGAACCATTAAACGTGACACCTCATAAAAGCGGATTGAGTCATTCCCCTAGCCACCGTGGGTGAAGTCACTTTCTTCTTACTTCCTCGTGCGTCTGCCCCCTTTGCAGTAGTCCGACCTCAGCACTCTATTGAAAGATGGATTTATAGGGTTTATGATTCACTACCCAACACTAACATTCTCAAGTGCTTCCCAAGGATCAACTACAGTCTGGGCCTACTTAACTTCTACCCCTGGCTTAGGGTCCCTATACTTCACAACTTCACTCTGAGAGATTGACCTTTCATGTCCTCATTAGAAACCTATTTCAAAGCTACTACCTGAAAGCCAGGGATTATAGGGTTTCTTTTCTAAATTACCCAACACAAGCCATAGGATGCCTATTAGGTTTGTTGTTTTAGACATAGCCCCCCCTCTAAGTTGTGATTTCCTACACCTTCCTTCACCTATTACTCCCGATAATAACTAACATTTCAGATTTACACTAAATAATTAATTCACAATGATATACATTATTCTCACTGGTCTTTGAAACTCGGGATTTAACAAGAAATAGTTTGTATAGAAAAAAAAATCCTAATGAAGCTTTTACCTTGAAAAAAAAAAAAAGGTTTAAAAGAAACAAAAAAAGGTTGAAATCTCTAAGCTTCTCATTCTATTGAGATGATTCTCCGTACACACTCCAAAATCCTAGTTATGGTCCACCTCCATAAACTCACAAAAGAAAATAAACTTGTAATAATTACCACCAATTTGGTCATTCGGTACCCAAAATAGTAATCCATCATTTAAAAAAAAAAGTGTGCAAGGTTCATAAGAAAAATAGAAATCCTATCTTCAAACATTCATCTAATCCTATCTATTTAACCTAAAAAAAATATTATCATTTACTGTAAAAGCTATCTAGAGGGTCTGTATCCCATCCGTCCTGTGTTTACAATAAGCGACAAAGAGAAAACAACAAAGAAAAAATCCTCAAATTAGACCATATTATAAATCCTAGAATCCTATTAAAAAAAAAAACTACTACACTGACTATCCAACTAATTCAACATTGCTTCATAAAGATTGCTCACAGTGATGGATACCGAGAGCCTAAATCTCGTCTTTTAGGTGCTTCACTGTCCGAGACACAAAATCTTAACTCCTAGTTGAAGAAATGGATATCTCTTTAATCATAAAAGTAGGTCTTAAATCTACACTAAAATAAAAGTTTATAAAATTACTAAAAAAACAAAGGCTGAGTTTTAAAAAAAAAAAGGATGCACAAATGCTCTTACATTTTGATAAATTTACACAAACAACAACAAAAAAAAAGGTTTAAAGAATCTAGAAATTACCCTAAAAAGAATTATAAATATAAAAACCCTTTACTCTAAATTTAACTTGTTCATACCATGTAAATATTTCCTTTATACTATGAAAAGCTTAATCATGTAGGTCAAGCATGTACCTCAAGGGCAGACCATAGACATGCTAACACTTCTATAAGTAAAAATCATTATTAACCAAAAAGAACGTCAAGAAATGTATTTTTTTCATACACTCATATGCAATATTCCTGAAATACTCTATCAAGATAATAATAATTATAGCTTTTGTTATTTCAAACACTTAAAAAGAAAACATGCCTTTTTATTCAATAAATTGCCTTAGAAAATTGTTTCAACCAATAAAGATGAAGAAAAAAAAAAACATTTAGGCCTAAAAATAAATGAACTTCTAATTGGTTTAACTATGAACTGGTTTATAAATATAGGTAAACTTAATGAAATGTATTTCATGAATTAAATTATTAGATCTGAGTATATGTAACCATATATGTAATAGGAAAACCTCCCTACCAATTTCTTACATAATGGTAAGTCATTTGAAATTGACATCTGTTATATGTTTATTATATGACAGTGTCATAGTTACCATATTAAAGTAAATTAAAAATTTTTAACATCATATTTTCTTCTAAGTAGATATACTTTAAAACATCTAAATGTTACAAACAGAAAAGAATTTAAATAAAATATTGTATATAATAAATGTATGAAACAGGTATATTATTTGTGTATCTCCAATAATATTGAAAAATATAAACGTGTATTCTCTGTATAAAAGAAAGAAATGGTAATTAATTTTAATTAACTATTGTCTGACGTCAGTGTTTCCCATTTCTAGCGCCAAAAATTATATTTGGTCCCAGCACATCTGGTGACTCCAGATGTTGTTTTTCTGCACCGAGTCCTAAATTTAAACTAAGCTGCCAATCATGGCTCGAATTTCGTCTAATATAATAATAAATGTTTATTAAAACATACAAATATTAAACTTACTCACCAAAACAAGTTTTAGAAGAAGCATTAGATTTGTTTACTTACTACAGAGTGGATATTGGATAATTTTTATCACTTTAAATAATTCAAAACACAAACTTGCTTGAAAAAAAATTACAAGTTATATATATAAATATCTACCTAAAAATAATAATTCTGTGTACATTGAAAAATATTTTATTAGTCTCATTTCCCTGGGTATTGATTCTTAATTAATCTCAGGATCGCGTTCTACTTAGCCCTAATGGCGTTTCACTATGTATATAATTTAGAATATAATAGAAGAAAATTATATACATAATTCGAGCACCGCGGCGGGCGCCATTGATGAGTTCGAGAGCATTTCATATATTTTTAGTATAATGGAAGAAGAAAATCATTGTTAAAAAAAAAACAATGATGATTTTATACTTTTACTATTTCCAGATCTCTACATGTCCATATATTGGGGCGCCAGTGGCTGCAGAAAACCAGACCACAAATTTATTTATCTATGGCACATGTAGAGACCTAAAGCTGTGCCGGCTAGCAATTATATGTTAAAAGGGGAAATTAACCAATCAATATTTTGGCCAAACATATTTTATTTATTCTAATAAAATAAATTTTCAATGTACTACACAAGCAGATATATATATAAGATTTCATGGAAAAGGATAATAAAAAAAAAACTATATAAGTTTAAAATTGGGAGGAGTTTAATATACATATAAATGTAAACACACACAAAAAAAAAACCCTATTATGCCATTATCCCCAGAATATCCCCACCTACCTTCAGCCATCCATGTCCACCATTCGAAAAAATGGGCAGCCAAGGCCGCAGCTAGCGGCCTCCGCCCTCCGCAACTCCAAGTCTTCTTTCTTTCTCAAAAAAAAAAAAAATCAAATTTTTGTCAAGAAAAAAATGTCAATATCAAAAATGTCCATCTTCAAGAAATGTAAATATCCCGCTTCCTTCTCCCCAGTGTTGCTGAACTCACCCCCCAAGGCTATCATCACTTCTTTTTCTATGAAAATAAAAAATTAAAAAGGCATCTTTAAAAAATGATAAAAATAAATTAATATAAAATTATTAAAGATATATTCACAAAAAAAAATAATAATAAAAATTATGAAAATATTGAATTAAAAATGATTTTAAAAAATATTATTATTATTGTTGATTCTGGGCATCTTGGGGTCAGCTTGGGAAAGGTTCAGGGCTCGTGGTGGAGTCAGGTCAAGCACCATAGGTCGGTGGCTTGACTACAGGGAAGGGGCGTTTGGGTCCATCTTGGACTGGCTTGTGGTCAAGTCGGCCACCATCGGACATGTGGCTCGACCAACAGGAAGGGGTGTCTGAGTCCATCTCAGGCTAGCTTGGTGTTGGTGGGGCCAGGTCATCCACCATAGGTCAGGTGTCTTGACCACCAGGAAGGGGTGTCTGAGTCCATCTTGGACTATCCTGGTGTTGGTGGGGCCAGGTCATCCACCACAGGTCAGGTGACTTGATCACCAGGGAGGGGTGTCTGAGTCCATCTTGGACTATCCTGGTGTTGGTGGGGCCAGGTCATCCACCACAGGTCAGGTGACTTGACCACCAGGGAGGGGATATCGGTCTCTGGCTTAGTGCTGCCAAGGCTAAAGGTGGCTTCAGGCTCCATCTCGACACCTCGCAATCACCAGAGGTTTGTGGCTTAGATGGACATATGTGGGATATGGTTAGGTTAGGTGGGGTTCTGGGTTACTTTGGCACATTATGGTCACGAGGTGTCCCAACACAAGTCGACCTGCAGCGTCCCTCAACAAGCCAAAAGGTCAGTCAGGTGGAGTTCAACTCGAAGAAACAGTCACCGAAACAACAACAGCAGCCTTCGAGGAAGAAGGAGAAGTCAGCCAAAACAAGATCACGATGTCCAAAATGCGGAGGTTTCACCCACAGGGAAGGACAGGCCTGCCGTGCTGAAGGACAAAGATGTAACCTATGTTCAAAAACTGGCCATTTTGCAAATTGCTGCCCAGATAAGCAGGCGAAGACTGCGGAAGTCAAAGCTGTTTCTGAACTTGATAAAGAAATTGGCTTTCTCCTGGAGGTCTCAGCTGCGGAGGATTCATCTAATCTCGATGATGATGAAGGCGAGTGCAGGAGGCGATGGACAGCAGAAATCCAAGTGAACGGGAAACAGGTGAAGTTCAAGCTCGACTCCCAGGCGGATGTTACATGTGTTCCTCTGTGTCTCTTCAAGAAGATGATGGGACAGCAACGACTAGTGGAAAGTGATATCAACATTAGAGCTGCTGAATTCTCCGAACTTCAGACTGTGGGTATGTTTATATCAACGCTGCGAAATGGCAATTATGAAATCAAGGAGAAGATTTATGTCATTCGTCGTTTGAGTGAACCTCTTCTGAGTCGCCGGGCATGTGAGCTCTTGAACCTGGCGAGGCGGATTGAAGTGGTTGCGACGAGAATTAACCCGATCAAGGAATTCCCTGAAGTATTTGAAGGACTGGGACAGATCGGAAACCCTTACGAAATCAAATTGAAACCTGGAGCAAAACCATATGCTGTGCATACTCCTCGACGGGTACCAATACCTTTGATGGAGAAGCTCAAAACAAGATTGGAAGAGCTCGAGAAGGCGGGAATCATAGCACAAGTTAACGTTGCGACTGAATGGTCATACGACTCTGTGTGGATCTCTCAAGGCTGAACGAACATGTACAGCGCGAAGTGCATCCCATGCCAGTGGTGGAGCACATGCTGGGGCAACTGGGGGAAGCAAGATTCTTTTCGAAACTGGACGCGAACAGTGGCTTTCACCAGATTCCGTTGAGCCCGGACTGCCAGCATTTAACGACCTTCATCACTCCTTTTGGGAGATATAAATACTGCAGGATGCCATTTGGAATCTCACTCGCCCCAGAGTATTTTCAGAGAGTTATGTCAATAATCTTGCAAGGCATGGACGGTGTAATGTGTTATCTGGACGATATCCTGATATTTGCCTCCGACTCCAAGACTCACGATCGAATTCTTCGTTTAGTGCTCCGAAAACTGAAAGAGGCGAAAGTTACACTAAACAAGGCCAAGTGTTTCTTCGGCGTGCCAAGAATTAATTTTCTTGGGCACATACTGGATGAAGACGGTATTCGACCAGATCCAGCGAAAATCGAAGCAGTAACGAAGATGCCTGCTCCGACCGATGTTCATGGCGTAAGAAGATTTCTTGGCATGGTGAACCATCTGGGACGCTTTGTGGAAAATTTATCTGAAATCGTGGCTCCACTGAACCAGTTGTTGGTGAAAGGTCAAGACTTCGTTTGGGATTGCAGCCAGGAGCGAGCATTCCGAAAGTTGAAAGAATTGCTCACGACTCAACCTATCTTGGCAGCATACGACGTCAGGAAACCAACTATGGTGTCATCAGACGCATCTTCATACTGCTTGGGAGCGGTACTGAAGCAAGAAGGTAAGAATGGAATCTGGCGACCTGTTGCTTATTCTTCTAGAACTATGACACCTACCGAAAAACGATATGCTCAGATCGAGAAAGAGGCTCTCTCAATTACATGGGCTTGCGAACGTTTTCAAGATTTCCTGCTTGGAAAGCGTTTCCGAATTGAGACTGACCATAAGCCTCTCATTCCTCTATTTTCGACGAAAGAATTGAGTTCGCTGACCCCAAGACTGCAACGTTTCCGAATGCGTATGATGAGGTTTGGATTCGAAATAGTGCATATCCCTGGAAAGGAGCTGCTCGACGCCGATGCATTATCCAGACAACCACTTCTTACAACCGAGAGAGGTGAAGACGAACTGCCAACCTCAGCGCATATAAACGCAGTTCTCTCGAGTATAACCGACAAAGACGAGATGTTGACGAAGATTTTTGAAGCTCAACAAGAAGATGCGACCCTGAAAAGAAAGGAGGGGAGAAGGAGAAAGGATATGAAATCCAGATATGATCGACGCTGCGGAGCTACGGACATGGAGGAGCTATCCGAAGGTGACACGGTTTGGATTACAGATATGCGAACCTGGGGGATTGTAAAGAAGAAAGCATCGACACCAAGGTCGTATATGGTTGATACTCCAGTTGGGACTTTACGTCGAAACAGGTTCCATCTACGAAAAGAATATGCAGTGCAATATCCAGCCGACCCATCGACGCCGACCTTTTCGGGGGAGGAACTGGTTGAAAATGAAAAGACCCCAGTTGTGGATTATCCCTCTAACGACTCAGAAGACGGCCAGATAAGAACCCGGAGTGGACGAATTGTTAAACCTGTGGATCGCCTTCATTATTAATTATATTATGCATTTAAAGTTTGTAATGTATATATATATATTTCAAGTCTTAAAAAGGGGGATGTGCTGAGAACATGTAAGAAAACATGTACCTATGTTTTCCCACGTGACGCAGCGGAGCGTGACCTTGGCTGCACGGGTGAGTGAGTTGTTGTTTTGAACTCGGTATGGATGGACATTAAAACATTTTCTAATTAAAAAAATGCTCCAATGGCCTCTGATTTTTGCAAAAGTCCAACCTCACCATTGAATGCAAGTAATCAAATAGGGGCTCTGGCACAACTATAAATGTAAAATGACAAGGCACAATTTGGATTATTGATTATAAACACAAGGTAATAAGACCAAATAAATAAATAGTGTGTGACGTTTCGGTAACAGAGTTGTTACCATCTTCAGACAAAAGTATTGAAATACTTCAGTAAATACTACAGTACTTTTGTTTGAAGATGGTAACAACGCTGTTATCGAAACATCACACACTATTTATTTGAATTTGGTCTTATTACCTTGTGTTTATAAATGTAAAAGTGAAACTGTAGTGCAATTACAGTAAAAGCAGTTGCTAACTTCACTCACTATGATTATAATGGCCTATACCATGTGTATTAGGGATAATAAAAAATATTTTTTTTGAAAGAAAAACACTCCTGTGTACCCCTGTAGAAGGGCTACGATGCCCAGAGTTGCCATTAAAAAAGAAATGATACTCATCTCTCAGAGACTTATTGACTTGTTTAATAAAAATATAATAATATTTAACACATTGACTAATATACTGACTAATTGATTATTATTGACTAATAATTCAGTGATTTTATCTATTTTTTAAAACTTGACTCATCCATTGATGAGCTCTACTCATCCCCAGCAGACACCATCAACAATCTCTACAAGCTTGATACCCTAATATGATTGAGTGGAAATAAGAAAGAAGATCAATTTTAAAAATTTATATATATACAGTAGAACCTCCTTGTAAAGGACAACACCTAAATGCAGAGCCAAAGTGTCCTTTAGAGAGAGGTGTCCTCTTACCGGAAAGTTGTTAATAGTAAAAATGGGAATTTTGCAAATGAAAACTGTCCTTTACGGAAAGGTGTCTGCTAGAAGGGTGTTCGTTAAAGGGAGGTTCTACTGTACTTGTCTTACGGTACAATCTCAAAACGCTCCAGGAGTCTGGGTTACCTATATGTTTTTACAAACTTGCAGGATTTTTATTTTACTCATTAAATTTCCTTTAACTCTTCTATAAATGATGTAAAGAATCAATTGGCCACAAGGTAATAAGACCAAATCCAAATAAATAAATAGTGTGTGACGTTTCAGCGTTGTTACCATCTTCAGACACTTAGACAGACACTCGGACACAGTACTTTTGTCGAAGATGGTAACAACGCTGTTACCAAAACGTCACACACTATTTATTTATTTGGATTTGGTCTTATTACCTTGTGTTTATAATCTATAATCCAAATTGTGCTTTATCAATCAATTGGCCACTTGAATTGATTTTGATTTGAATCAGAATTTTTATAAAAGACTTTGATTCAGAGTTATATTCATATTTTATAGTCCTTGATAAAGCACAATTTGGATTATTGATTATAAACTCAGGGTAATAAGACCAAATCCAAATAAATAAGCATTGTTACCATCTTCAGACAAATTCAGTACTTCGATTCAGTACTTTTGTCTGAAGATGGTAACAACGCTGTTACCGAAAGTCACACACTATTTATTTATTTGGATTTGATCTTATTACCTTGTGTTTTAAGGTGCTTATAAATTTGTGAGAGTTATTTACAAAGAGAGAGAGAGAGAATTATAAACATTGAATTGACTTGAATTAAAATAAAATGTAATAAAATAATAAATTATTATTATTATGAATAGAATTATTTTCACACAGATAAATGTTATTAAAATATTTTCAATAATAATAATTGAATTTAGAGATTTTTATAGGAATATTTTGTATGAATAAAATACAAGCTTGATACCCCCCTCCCCCCCTTTTTTTCCTTTTTTTTTTTTTTTGCTTATCCCTAGGACACGTGGTACAGGCTATGATAATCATGGTGGGTAGAAGTAGGCGACTGCTATTACTGTAGGTGCACCACATGTCTACACATGTGAAAAGCAGTTCGACTTTGCACTTACAAATGTGCCAGAGCCCCATTTGGTTACTTGCACTCACTGGTGGGGTTGGACTTTTGCAAGAATCGGGGGCCATTAGAGCATTTTTTTTTTAAATAGAAAAAAGTGTCCAATGCAGGAATCGAACCCGGGTCGTAGCAGTTGAAAACCAATGGTTTAGACCATCCTTCCACCGACCGCCTCTTTTTTCTTAACCCTTAATTACTGGCGTTCGGCTTGAAAGGCCGTGTGAAAATTTAAAATGTTTGCAAATATTTCAAAATGCATAATTTTTCATCAAATTTTTAGGTAGCTTAATAAAATGCATTTATTTGAAGAACTTTGCATTTTAAGATAAATCAATTTTGTATATCCTGAGTTATTAATAATGACTTATGTTCTTGCAAAACGATTGTTCTTCATTTACAGGCGTTCGAACAATACGAGCTTAGGTCCATCCTCTGATGTTCTTCAAATGGCTGATAAGCTAGCTGAAGATTTAAGACAAGAAGGGTGGGCAGGCAGCAGGTGCAGGCGGAAGTCGGCAATCACAGGAAGGGATGCCGTAGGTGAAACGGATAAGAACTTCCGGCTACGTAATCTCATTTTAGCAAACAGGTGAGTCACCTGTGTGCAAAGACAATCTCTTCCTTCAACGGTCCTACACAGAACCGTCTGTTCTGTTTTCTTCAATGGTGCTCCGCCAAAGTCCTACACAGAACCATCTGTTCCGTTTTCTTCAATGGTGCTCCGCCAAAGTCCTGTACAGAACCGTCTGTTCCGTTTTCTTCAATGGTGCTCCGCCAAAGTCCTGTACAGAACCGTCTGTTCCGTTTTCTTCAATGGTGCTCCGCCAAAGTCCTGTACAGAACCGTCTGTTCCGTTTTCTTCAATGGTGCTCCGCCAAAGTCCTGTACAGAACCGTCTGTTCCGTTTTCTTCAATGGTGCTTCGCCAAAGTCCTGTACAGAGCCGCTTATTCCGTTTTCTTCAATGACATCTCGCCAAAGTCCTGTACAGAACCGCTTGTTCCGTTTTCTTCAATGGTGCTTCACCAAAGTCCTGTACAGAACCGCTTGTTCCGTTTTCTTCAATGGTGTTTCGCCAAAGTCCTGTACAGAACCGCTTGTTCTGTTTTCTTCAATGGTGCTTCACCAAAATCCTGTACAGAACCGCTTGTTCCGTTTTCTTCAATGGTGCTTCGCCAAAGTCCTGTACAGAGCCGCTTGTTCCATTTTCTTCAATGACATCTCGCCCAAGTCCTGTACAGAACCGCTTGTTCCGTTTTCTTCAATGGTGTATCGCCAAAGTCCTGTACAGAACCGCTTGTTCCATTTTCTTCAATGGTGTTTCGCCAAAGTCCTGTACCGAACCGATTATTCGTTTTCTTCAATGGTGCTCCGCCAAAGTCCTGTACAGAACCGCTTGTTTCGTTTTCTTCAATGGTGTTTTTCCAAAGTTCTGTACAGAACCGCTTGTTTGTTTTCTTCAATGGTGTTTCGCCAAAGTCCTGTACAGAACCGCTTGTTCCGTTTTCTTCAATGGTGTTTCGCCAAAGTCCGGTACAGAACCCCTTGTTCCATTTTCTTCAATGGTGTTTCGCCAAAGTCCTGTGCCAAACCGATTGTTCGTTTTCTTCAATGGTGCTCCGCCAAAGTCCTGTACAGAACCGCTTGTTTCGTTTTCTTCAATGGTGTTTTTCCAAAGTCCTGTACAGAACCGCTTGTTTGTTTTCTTCAATGGTGTTTCACCAAAGTCCTGTGCAGAACCGCTTGCTTCGTTTTCTTCAATGGTGTTTCGCCAAAGTCCTGTACAGAGCCGCTTGTTCCATTTTCTTCAATGACATCTCGCCAAGTCCTGTACAGAACCGCTTGTTCCGTTCTCTTTAATGGTGTTTCGCCAAAGTCCTGTACCGAACCGATTATTCGTTTTCTTCAATGGTGCTCTGCCTAAGTCCTGTACAGAACCGCTTGTTTCGTTTTCTTCAATGGTGTTTTGCCAAAGTCCTGTACAGAACCGCTTGTTTGTTTTATTTAATGGTGTTTCGCCAAAGTCCTGTACAGAACCCCTTGCTTCGTTTTCTTCAATGGTGCTCCATCAAAGTCCTGTACAGAACCGCTTGTTCCGTATTCTTCAATGGTGTTTCGCCAAAGTCCTGTACAGAACCGCTTGCTCCGTTTTCTTCAATGGTGTTTCGCCAAAGTCCTGTGCCGAACCGATTGTTCGTTTTCTTCAATGGCGTTCCGCCAAAGTCCTGTACAGAACCGCTTGTTTCATTTTCTTCAATTGTGTTTTTCCAAAGACATGTACAGAACCGCTTGTTTGTTTTCTTCAATGGTGTTTCACCAAAGTCCTGTACAGAACCGCTTGCTTAGTTTTCTTCAATGGTGCTCCACCAAAGTCCTGTACAGAACCGCTAGTTTCGTTTTCTTGAATGGTGTTTCGCCAAAGTACTGTACAGAACCGCTTGTTCCGTTTTCTTTAATGACATTTCGCCAAAGTCCTGTACAGAACCGCTTGCTCCGTTTTCTTTACTAGTGCTTCGCCAAATTCTTGTAAAGAACTGATTGTTCGTTTTCCTTAATGGAGTTTTCACCCAAGTCCTGGAGTGTAACCATTAAAGAGTTTTTATGTAAAGTTTCAGAAAACTCTTCTAAAGCAAATACTCAAATAAAGAATTTATCTCAACGTTCAACATTCGCTCTATGCAAACTCCACACGCCAGAGAACATTCCCTTATGGACACAAAACTTAAGGAATTGAAAAAATATTTGATGTCGCCCTCGCCTTTGATTACTAACTCACTGGTGGGGTTGGACTTCTCAAAGAATCGGGCATCATTGAAGCAATTTTTTCTTTCGAAAAAAAAAAAAAGATTCCAATGCGAGATTCGAACCCGGATCTCCTGAAATCCAGTATCAAGTAAAAGATTTCAGTGACATAACGCTGTGGATTATTGCCCAACCCCCGTGAAGTCCCCCACCTCTAATACAAACCCAATTACATCCAATCAAGCACATCATCACTTCATTTATCCAATTACTTAATCAGGAAATAACTTCCTGTTATTGCAGTCAAGTTCCAGTGGCTGTGACTAGCTTTCACTTTGCCAATACAGGAGATCCAGGACCACATTACAAACTCTCTCTAAAGGACAACATCTAGATACAGAACCAGTGTCTTTTAGAGAGAGGTGTCTTCTTACTGGAGTGCAACTAAATAGTGAATGGTTGTATTATAAAAAAATGACAATTTTGGCGATGATAACTGTCTTCTAGAGGGATTGTCCTCTCATTAAAAGTGTTCTACTGTACGTTATAGTAAGTAAAGGACTGCCCTGTAGGATTGAAGTACGGTGTCGTGAGCCCAGAGCCGCTACGGTAACCGTGAACAAGGAACTCTGAAATGTGGCTGACTAATGGGGCAATGGCACCCTCTCATTCCATGGAGCAATAAAATCATAAATTGACACCACCACTGTACGTTATAGGATACGTATAGCCTTCCTTATAAATAAAGTAATAAAGATGATAAAAATGATGATTTCAGGATTTGAACTCTGAGGATCATTGGGAGTCTATTGATCATACTGAAGAGAGCGTGCGAGCGGCACGCTTTTCTCAAGCACCGCCATTTTTCCACCCTGGCGGGTGTATAACTGCTGGCACTATGCCAAATTTAGTACTGGCGGATAGCCCTTTGAAAGCCGATCAAGTGTCTGATTGGTACAGCTTCGAATCTCAGCCCAGTGCGGAGATATCTTCAAAAATCCATTTGCAGAACAAATTTTCAATTAATATGAAAGAAACTGAAGAGAGAGGTAGACTAAGAAAGCATTGTGAAAAAGACATCTCCTTATCGTACTACTGAAAGGATACTAAGGAAGAATTGGTTTGTGCCACACATGATATATATATATATAGTCACGACCGTCTTTCCTCATCGGCCTCTGTCACGGATGCGCGCGCACAGGGAGGTCACGTGCTCGCCGGCTCCCTCGAGCCGGATTTGAACCAGCCGGGTAAAACACGGGCGTTGCCCGGGTCATTCGGCTAGTTATATATATACACCGTGGAAAATACTGACTAGGTCTAAAATGAACATAGTCAAAATCGTCCTGAAATTCTTGGACTTGATATTACTTTTCTACATTGTACTATGTGACAACAATCCAGGACAATAGCCAACTGAAATCAGTCGAAAAACTCAGATATTTTCATCATTCCTTTCTTAAACGTATTCAACTTTACACCAGGCTTTGTTTCAAAAGTAGATGAATGTCTCTCAAGATGTTACTGTCGCAAAAAAATAACTTTCAAATACGAGTATTAGCTTTGTATTAAAAAAAAAAAAGACATACACTCATGGACAAAACTTAATGAAATGGAAAGTCTTTGATGTTTCAGGTCTTCTATTTCTTTTAAGGAGGCAGAAGCAATTTTGTTCACACTTGGTTATCACGTATGTCTTCAATAAAGGTCACTGTTGAATCCCGATATACATGCTAAAAGATATAACTTCCTTAAGTTTTGTCCTACACATAGTCAAAATCATCAAAAAAAAAAGCAATGTACACTCATGGAAAAAAAAACTTGAAGAAGCTGTAGCTTGTAGCATGTATATCGGGATTCAGACAATAACTCTGAAAGATATTTGATAAACAGTGACCTTTATTGAAGACACACAAGATAACCATGTGTGAACAGCTTCTGTCTCCTTAAAGAAAAAAAAAGACAACCAGCCACATCAAAGAATTTCCACTTCCTTAAGTTTTGTCCATGAGTACACTCAAAATAAACACAAGAATATCCACAATCTATTAACCATCACTGCAACTTAGCGGACTCAGTTCTGTGACAAAGCCACAGAACCAGCTTTGGTGGGCGACCATCATGACTGGGTGAAGTAGAATGCCTTTGTCATTAAGACTGGGAACACTACTCAGTGGCAGGCCGACTTACCTCCAAAAGAAATGGCCGCCTCTGACATGAGGAACAGACGCCATGTGCAGCCGCTCCTAACATGGAGTACAAACGCTGCTCATCCTGTATTCCTGGATTAGGAGCCCTTACAGGGTACTATCAGCCGGGCCAGCTGAGCCCAGGTTTTTTAGTGAGCTTGTTACTGCTCCCCCTCCTCCTTTTTTATCCGGGCTTGGGACCGACAAAGGTGGAGTTCCAGCTTTAGTGAATTCGAAGAACTCACCTGGAGACCTTTATTTTGTGCTAATAGTCCTTATCAGTTCAGAACGGGTTTTGATTCCATGAAATCCACAAAGAACTCATTGACTTCTCAGACATCCAATAATAAGATAGTAAAGAAGAAACTGTTACAGAGCAAACATCAAATCTGCCATGATTGCAGGGCTACCTCGAGGTCCTAGTAAAGAACGGATTTGACGGACCTGACACCTTTATGTGCCTGGACTCAGAAGACCTGGACCTAATGAGGATATGGGACCCAGGACACCGCCGGACTCTTCTAGCGGCAGCCTGTCGACTACAGCATCCACATGGTGAGATCTGCATCAATGCTGTTTATCTATACACATGGAGACATGTCTGGGGAATATGCAGGTCCAGAGGAGAGTGGCCAATCAGACAGCGGCGTTCAGTCTTCCTCAATGGACTCCACCTATGTATAGAAATATCAATAAAAACCATTTCCATAACTCAAGTATTCATCTCAAGCTGTTCATTTGCCTTAAGCTATGTCTGTGTACCATGTCTATAGCTCTTACAATTCTTTCATTGACTCAATGTAAACAGACATTACTAAGTACCATGTTTCTCAACAATATTTCATATCTTTCTTTTGTATCAGGTATCTGTTGTTTCCTCTTTCTAAAAGTAACTAAATATGCTCATGGAAACAAAACTTAAGGAGGTAAAGTCTTTGATGTCGCTGGTCATCTTTTTTTATTTTTTTAAAGAAGGCAGAGGCAATTTTGTTAACACTTGGTTATCTCATGTGTCTTCAATAAAGGTCACTGTAATATCTTTCAGAGTTATTGTCTAAATCCCGATATACATGCTAAAAGGTAAAACTTCCTTAATTTTTGTCCATGAGTGTATCTTTTTTTCAAATGTCAAGATTGAAGTGATATATACAAGTATAAAGATAAATTTGACTAAACACATTCTAATTATTTTTCAACTAGCCGAATGACCCGGGCAACGCCCGTGTTTTACCCGATTGAATGTTTTGTTTCAAATACTATTTGTTACAATTATAAATTGGCGCCTTATATAAATGCATATGTTAGTTAATAACTATAGCCTATGTGCTTTATCTGTCTATGTACTGTTGGCTTCCGTAGGCGTCTCTTACAGGGAAAAAGAAAGAGAGGATTCCATTTGGTTATTAACTAATATATGCATTTATTTAAGGAGCGACCCGCTCCAACACAATGGTTACAAAAACGAAAAAGCGAGTGGGGGGGGGGGGGGGGGGGGCAAAGGTGCCGTGATCGTAGCCGACCAATAGGAGGGCGCCATTCCAAAAAAAAAGCAAATGGTGACAGATGACTGATGAAGAATGACGCTCGTAACTGTATATAGAATGTTTTTAAAGAATCTTCAAGATAGAATTGACAGATTGGCAAATAACAAATATTTGAGAAAAATTAATGTAGAGTAGAGAGCCCTTTACAAGAAGTAATCAATGGAGAGTAGAACATATATAAGAGCTTTGACCAATCCCACTTTTTTTACTAAAATTATGCTGTGAACTTCTCTATAGTTCCAATATGTGTCTGCTTTTTGTAGATAGAGGTGGAAATAATATTATTACCACCTCTATCTACAAAAAGCTGACACATACAGGAACTGAGTGCAAGTAACCAAACGGGGCTCTGGCACATTTGTAAGTGCAAAGTCGAACTGCTTTTCACATGTGTAGACATGAGGTGCACTTAGAGTAAAAGCAGTCGCCTTCTACCCACCATGATTATCATGGCCTGTACCACGTGTACTAGGGATAAGCAAAAAAATAAAAACTTATTGGAACTATAGTTCACAGCACCATTATAGTAAAAAAGGTGGGATTGGTAAAATTCTTATATATAGGACTTTGGTACTCATCGATAATGCGGTTAAGAGAAATAGGGATAATAGAACAATAATTCGATATTTTAATAGAATGGAATTAGAAGATATGAAAAGACTAGAAAAAGAGTTTGGTGAGGGAGTGAGTGGTAAAAACTCTCAGTATTCGACAACCACGAGCCAGGAATAAATCACACACAAGAGAATCAATAAAATATGCTACAAGGAAAGTCTACAAACTGAGAATGGAATGTGAAAATATACTTTGGAAATATATACAAGTGGATTGATACCACTTGGTCAATAACTCTTTAAGAAATCTCTTCTTTTTTTTTTATTATCCCTAGTACACTGGTACAGGCCATGATAATCATGGTGGGTAGTTAGCGACTACTTTTACTCTAAGTGCACCACATGTCTACACATGTGAAAAGCAGTTTGACTTTGCACTTACAAATGTGCCAAAGCCCCGTTTGGTTACTTGCACTCACTGGTGGGGTTGGACTTTTGCAAGAATCAGGAGCCATTGGAACATGTTTTTAATTAGAAAAAAGTGTCCAATGCGGTATTCAATCCCGGGTTGTAGCAGTCAAATACCAATGGTTTAGTACAGGGGTCTGCAAACTTTTGAGTCAGAAGAGTCAAAAATTACAATTTACAAAAGTTTTTTTTTTTACTTATTCTTTTGGTCTAAATTAGACAGGATCTTGGAGGTCGTGCTCGTAAAGAAGCTCAAGAACTCTTCTTGGTTCTCTGTACAGGGATCTTTTGTCCTTTCCAATGCAATTTAATAAATGTTGGGGAGTGGCCTCTTCGGTTTTGCACCTAGTGCACATGGGGAAGCTTTTGGCTCCCTCTTTATAGACTAGAGGGGGAAGGTGACCAGATTTCCATCTGGCCAACTGTGTCAATTCTCTTCTGTTTAGTTGGAGGGTCTGTTTTCAGCAGCATCTGTTCTCCATGTTAGGAGCGGCCATTTAATACCAGGTCAAAGTCCAAGTTACACCTCTCTGTAGGTGACCTCAGGGGAAATGCTGGATAAAACCAGCGCTCTAACGTAACTGGCATATAACCTATATGGAGTCGTGTACAAAAGTTTTTAAAGAGATACAACATCTTGCCAACAATAAATAGTACTCACATGAATAATATTTGCCTATGGAAGAGCTGCAGCTTCATATTCAAAGACCACATGTAGCTCGGGAGCCGTAGTTTGCCAAATCCTGGTTTAGACCACCCTTCCACCAACCCCCAAGAAACCTCTAAATTTCGGTCATTGTACACAGTTATATAGGAAAATCACGATTGGGTGAAGTCTGTCATCCCAAAAGAACAACAGTCTTTGATTTCCAGACTTAAGTCTGGTCATCTACGAACAAAGAATTTCCAGAATGGTCGCAGGGTTTTCCCACTATGTACTAAGTGTCAACCTGCAACCCCAAAACACATTATTGACTGTATTGACTCATCCATTGATGAGCTCTACTAATCCCCAGCAGACACCATCAAAAGTCTCAAGCTTGATACCCTGATATGATTGAGTGGAGATAAGAAAGAAGATAAACACAAGGTAATAAGACCAAATCCAAATAAATAAATAGTGTGCGACGTTTCGGTAACAGCGTTGTTACCATCTTCAGACAAAAGTATTGAATGAGAAATTTTACCACAGCATGGTTTAAATAGTTACTGTTATCAAGTGTGTAAACAATAAACACAAGGTTACCAGATGGTAACAACGCCGTTACCGAAATGTCACACACTATTTATTTATTTGGATTTGATCTTATTACCTTGTGTTTATAATCCAAATTGTGCCTTATAAAGAAGAAGATGTAGGAAAATTGAGATAATTATAAAAGCCACATAACCAAGATGATACAAGGTCAATTTTGACTACCTATACAGAGCGGATGGAGCTTCTTAGTCAAAATTGACAGTTCATCAACATCAAAACACCATCACCTAACCGACGAAGTTTGCGATTCACATTTACTTCATTGGCAAAGAAATGTACTGTGTTACTGGAGACCCATTGGCGATATTCCAATGTACTCTGTATTGGTATCACCTTGTTGTCTATTATCATTGTTCAAAAGATAGAACCCTCTGAAATGTAAACAATAATAAAATACAGCCTCAATGGATAAGTTTCTTGCTTTATTAGCAAGAACCTGCTGTACTCCATGTCAGGAGTGGCTGCATATGGCGTCTGTTCCTCATGTCAGAGGGGGCCATTTCTTTTGGAGCTAAGTCGGCCTGCCACTGAGTAGTGCTCCCAGTCTTAATGACAAAGGCAGACGCATTCTACTTCATCCAGTCATGATGGTTGTCAAGGCTTTACAAGCTTGATACCTTTATAAGGAAGAAACTTACCCTCGGTGGCCGTATTTTATTGTTTTGCTTATCCCTACTACACATGGTACAGGCCATGATAATCATGGTGGGTAGTTAGCGACTGCTTTTACTGTAAGCGCACCACATGTCTACACATGTGAAAAGCAGTTCGACTTTGCACTTACAAATGTGCCAGAGCCCCGTTTGGTTACTTGCACTCGCTGGTGGTATTTTATTGTTATCATTATAGATGGAAATTTTGCCGGGAGGATATTGATCTAAAAAGACAAAGGTCACCTCTCCCATCAAAATAGACGTTAAATCTAGATGCCAAATGGAGTCTAGCTTTGAAGTCTATTTTGACGGGAGAGGCGATCTTTGTCTTTTTACATAATCATTGTAAATAGAATTTATATGTTCATCTTTCACTTCATTTTAATAAACATTTGTAAGTGCAAAAGTCAAACTGCTTTTCACATGTGTAGACATGGTGCACTTACAGTAAAAGAAGTCGCTAACTACCCTCCATGATTATCATGGCCTGTAGTGTATAAAGTAACTCCGCCTTTGCCGGTCCCAAGTCCGGATGAAAAAGGAAGAGGGGGACCAGTAACAAACTTGCTAAAAAACCTGGGCTCAGCTGGCCCGGCTGATAGTACCCTGTAAGGGCTCCTGATTCATGGATACAGGATGAGCAGCACATGTACTCCAATAAACTCAAAGAGAATCACACATTTTAGGATTCATTTATTTGAATAAAAGTCAAGAAAATGGTAAGATCCAAAATATCTCAACATTAATGCTTTTAAAGAAGAAGAAGACATCTTATCATGTAACTAAAAGTTGCTGATGGCTTGCGGCATCTATCAGAATAACTATCAACTATTCATTGATTTTTAATTATTCCAGAATGGGTCAAATACCCTTTCTTGATTAATCAAGAAAATCTAACCACATACACATTTCAGTCTGTTGGTCCTCATCAGCTTGATGCAAGCTGTACCTCAACGACCAACAAACGCCGTTATACAAATTACCATATATATGTATTTAATAGCTTTTTTGTTTACTTTGCATCTTTTTCTTTACACGCTGTTATACAAATTACCTCTGCTATATATATTTGAAAAGCTCTTGCCATTGGTATCCATCTTGTTATGTGATAGCCGCCTGTAGAAGGGTTTTTTACCCGAAAGCTCGTGCTCGTTTTTAAATAAAAGACACCCATCTTCCTTATCGCCTGGTTCATTTCAAAATTTACTAGGAAGAGTTCCTTGCAATCAACAAAGATCGTCTTAGGGGAATCCTTAAAAGTCATGAAACAGGTATTTAGACCGAACACATGAGAACACCAAACTATGTGAAAACCTAATTCCAGTACAATTTCACTTTTGTACTATTTTCACAATAATAATATTATTAAAATTCAAAACTATTTTAAAGGCGTATGATTCTTTTAGAAATAAAACAATTTCTACTGCCCTTACTGCAATGGAAAAATTAATGGGAGGGCCTGGCTCATTAGTGGTGAACCCTCCCAGCAGTTTCGCCAGTTTAATCTACCATACCGCTGTTTAAAGAAATTGTTTAATTTCAAAAAGAATCTTACGCCTTTAAAATAGTTTCGAATTTTAATAATATTATTACTACAGTAGAACAAACTCCCTGTAAAGAGCCAAACCTAGTTGCAGAGCCAAAGTGTCTTTTAGAGAGAGGTGTCCTCTTACTGGAGAGTTTCTAAATAGCAAAACTGGTTATTTTGGCAATAAAAAACTGTTCTTTGTATGGACAACTAAATGCAGAGCCATTCTTAATTAATTAATATAATAATATATACAACTAGACGCCGACCCGGGCTTCGCCCCGGGATTGACCCGTGTGCATATCTACCCGAGTGATATATATTTAGATAAGATTTTTTTTTAAATAATTGTTTTTACTCAAGGGAATGTTTGTAGTCTAGTACGTTGATATAATCAATCTATCTGAATATTAGGAAAGGTCAGGTATTTTTTTTGTAGGGTGATGCTCTGAAAAAGAACGCTATACCACTTTATCACTAAACAAATTGGCGAGTCAAAAATAAGCAACCTAAACAATCCATTAGCTTTGCAAGATAAGAACAGAAATAGAGAAATGCATTACAAAATTTTCAACACAAATCAAAATCTTTAATCCTCATTATTTTTTTATTTTTATTTTTTTGCTTATCCCTAGTACACGTGGTACAGGCCATGATAAGCATGGTGGGTAGTTAGCGACTGCTTTTTACTGTAAGCGCACCACATGTCTACACATGTGAAAGCAGTTCGACTTTGCACTTACAAATGTGCCAGAGCCCCGTTTGGTTACTTGCACTCGCTGGTGGGGTTGGACTTTTGCAAGAATCGGGGGGCCATTGGAGCATTTTTTTTTTAAACAGAAAAAAGTGTCCAATGCGGGGATCGAACCCGGGTCGTAGTGGTCGTATTTTGTTTCTATTACATTACATGGAATAGTTTTTTTTTTTTTTTTTCTAATAAAATTTACTGACCTCTTTGTTCACTGAAACCGAAACAATGTGTATGTTAGACCACTCTTTGTTCAACCTTACACATTGTTTAGGTCTCTTATTAGGTGCAAGATGTATACTTATGCTAAAATGGTAATTTGGGTAAACATAGGTAAATTCATGTTGGGCCAGTATTGTTCAGCAAGCCAACACAGATATAACATTACGGTATGAAGCAAGTTGTGCTAAAACTAATATTTCCAATCAAATTACCAAAAAATAACACATACTATGTAATATAAACACATGTATGTAAAATAAACACAATAAAATAACCAATAATTAAAAACCATAAATTTTTCTAACACAGTATACTTCTTAAGTAAGAATACCTTACCATGAAGGTTTAAAACCCTACACATTGAAACATGTGAAAAATGTAGCATGTGTGGTGTATGATGGGCTTGAAGAGAAAATATTTAAAAAAGATATTTATTGAAACTTTTGTAATACCACACAAAATATGCATATTTACAGTTACAACTTGTCTAGCACCAAAAGATGTCATTTGGAATATAGAGTTATATCTACGGATATGCAGCAAGAAGGACTTCGATAGAGGATGTAGGCCAGAGAGCAAAGAGAAAATAGGTTCTGGAGGGGACTCAATAGCAGGTAGAGAAACTCTACCTTGTTTACAACAGAGGCCAAAGGGTTCATCTCTAAATCTCAAAGCAGAGCAAAACTGGCATACCCGAGACATTTGGCCTATATCGACAGATGAATCAGCTTTATAATCAATATGGGTATTATACTGCAAACCTGAAAACGGCTTATGAGTCCAAAGCTGAATACGCTGAACAGGAACTTGCATAGTTTGTGCAGCTGCGACGCGGGCTTCAGAATACCTAAGACGGCGAAGCGCACGACGCGTCTCACTTTGAAGTGGTGTCTCAATAGCTATAGCATTCCTATATCTCCTGGAAGCAGCCGTATTCCTACCAATTAAAGGTCGGCTGCGGCGAGGCATATTCTGAAAAAAAATATTGAGATTAATAACAAAAGCTTAAAAACCAGCAATTTATAAACAAAGCATAAAAAATACCTGTCTTTTTGAGGTAAAAATCAAAATTCCTAAATTTTTTCTTCAAAATAACCTTCCAGATATGTTAAAAAGATTATAAAAAACTAAAAGCATAATATTAAAAAAAAAAAAATGCTAAAAAATTAATGTACAAAACCATTTATCATTAAAAAGCTCAAAAATAGACCAACCGCAGGACACGGCAATGAAAAAGCATGCTTTTTTGAGGAAAAAAATAGAAATAAGAAAAATAAGAAATAAGAAAAAAGCATGCTTTTTCTTCAAAATAACCTTCCAGATATGTTAAAAAGATTATAAAAAACTAAAAGCATAATATTAAAAAGCTAAAAAATTAATGTACAAAACCAGTTATCATTAAAAAGCCTCAAAAATAGACCAACCGCAGGACACGGCAATGAAAAAGCATGCTTTTTTGAGGAAAAAAATAGAAATAATTTTCTAAAATACAAAATACAACCCCTATATGTTAAAAAAAAACTATAAATAATCTAAATATAAAATACTTAATCAAATAAATTAAAATATCTTAAATAAAATTTTGAAAAAGGACCTCAAAAAGACAAATAAATGAATCTGTTAAAGAAATCCCTCGCTTATTTAAAAATATAAATAACCTATTTTTTAGATACAACCCATATATGTAGAAAATATAATAAATAAACTGTATTTAAAAGATAAAAGCAATAATTAAAAAACTCCATAAGAAAATTTAAAAAAGGACTTCAATAAATAAATACCAAATATTTCGAATTAGAGCAGTTATTTTAAACGGCGAATTAGATCAGTTATATCTAAAAATGAAAAAATATATATAAATAAATAAAACATACAAAATATTTCAAGAGCAGTTATTAAGCTACGCTTGGCATCATAAATGTTCGCATGTAAAGCTATTTCAGGCCTTACATATTTCTAACAACCTTTTTGAAATAGGTTTTTGAAACATGGAAATTATAATACTTCAAATAAATAGAAATAGAGTGAACACAAATAAAACATACCAAATATTTCGAATTAGAGCAGTTATTTTAAACGGTACGCTTGGCATCATAAATGTTCGCATGTAAAGCTATTTCAGGCCTTACATATTTCTAACAACCTTTTTGAAATAGGTTTTTGAAACATGGAAATTATAATACTTCAAATAAATAGAAATAGAGTGAACACAAATAAAACATACCAAATATTTCGAATTAGAGCAGTTATTTTAAACGGCGAATTAGATCAGTTATATCTAAAAATGAAAATATAAATAAATAAATAAAACATACCTAATATTTCAAGAGAAGTTATTAAGCTACGCTTGGCATCATAAATGTTCGCATGTAAAGCTATTTCAGGCCTTACATATTTCTAACAACCTTTTTGAAATAGGTTTTTGAAACATGGAAATTATAATACTTCAAATAAATAGAAATAGAGTGAACACAAATAAAACATACCAAATATTTCGAATTAGAGCAGTTATTTTAAACGGCGAATTAGATCAGTTATATCTAAAAATGAAAATATAAATAAATAAATAAAACATACCAAATATTTCAAGAGAAGTTATTTTAAACGACGAATTAGATCAGTTATATCTAAAAATGAAAATATATAAATAAATAAAACCTACCAAATATTTCAAATTAGAGCAGTTAGCAAGAAGCGGAAAGTAAACACTTTTGAAAGTATAAATACTTTTACTCTGTTGAATTTTTTTGTATTTTATCGATAACAGCAAAGTTATGTATTTTAAAGTTAGGAAAAATATTTTGATGTTAAGCAAAACCTGCTCCATCTCGTTTTACATAAATGTTGAAAATTTGGTTGAAATTGATGCATTGTAACGAAAGTTTTTAGTGATGTACTCTTATGAAATTTGCATTTTATTAATATAGATAAAAGATAAATGATTAATCAAGAATGGATATTTGGCCAATTCTCAAATAATTGAAAATCAACGAATACACCTATCCCCCGATTTACACGGTAGATACGTTCCTGAGAAAGACGTGTAAATCGGGGGATAGGTGTACACAGAAATAAAAATAAAATGCATTGACAGGTTAAAATATGTAGTCAGCACATAAGCTCAGGATTCCTCGTGAGATGTGTACACAGCGCATGTGTTCAATCACAGTAGCATTTAGTATAGTGCGATAAAAAAAAACTTATTTGGAAAACCGTGTAAAAGCGAAAACGTGTAAAAAAAGTACAGTGTAAATCGGGGGATAGGTGTAGTTGATGTTTATTCCGATAGATGGCGCACACCATCAGCAACTTTCAGTTACATGATAAGGAGATGCCTTTTTTTTTCTTTCTTTATTTATGCACCTAATCCCAGTACAATATAACATTTGTACTACTTTTTAATATCAATATTTGTTACTTTGGAATAGAAATCAAGGGGAATCAATTAGTGTAAGTTATAAAACACACACACATAAACACTATTTTTCTCAACAGATTTTTAATAATAAATCTTTCAAAATTTACATAAACTAAGAGAAATGATTAGACTCAAGAAATATACACCAAACTTATGGTGGAAATCACAAACACACACAAGAGATGAATTAAATATAGGAAGAGGGAAATAAGATTATCATTTTTTTGATGATAATAGAAGAAAATAAGACCTAATTCAAATAAAATATTAGTGTGTGACGTTTCAGCAACAACATTGTCACCATCATCAGAAAAAAGAATAAAATCATATTCTTTTTTTTTTTTATTAATTTAATTTTATTCTTTTGTCTAATGATGGTGACAATGTTGTCACCGAAACATCACACACTAATAAATTATTTGGATTAGGTCTTTATTTTCTTATAATCTATAATCCAAATTGTGCTTTATCATTTTTTGATGATTAGGAACACTTTGTGTGTGAATATAGGGAGAGAAAGGTAAAAAAAAAGAAGAAAGAGAAGATGATACAAGGGAGGGATTAAGTAACTTGTATTTGGAAAGAGCCGATAACATAAAAAAAAAGAAGATAAGAAGTAAATCAAAACAAAGGTGTATTATTGTTCACTGGCCGAAGCCGGACAAGCTCATACCCATAAACTTCCTCTTGAGAAGCAGATCCACCATTTGCTTGGTTTATCAGTGTCAGGTTCGAAGACCTTTTCACAGAGCCGTACTCCACACTCTTGCCGTAGCTGATAAAGATAATCTCTCAAGGCATCTGCTTCCTGTGGGGTGGTTGGCTTGCCGTAGATTGCGTTGAGTGGGAAACCTGGGTCACCAGGGATATCAAACCTACTCAGGGCCAACGCAAAGAGTTCTTGGAGGCCTTGTTTCTTGCTGACACACTTCTGAAGCCGCTTAAGGCATTCTGTAATGTAGAGAATGAGATAGATGAGGACTCGGTCCGCCTCGCTCCTGATCTCATAGTTGCGGAGGAAGACGTTGGCCTTGTAGTAGTAAAGGGCTTCATCAATGATGTCCATCTCAGTGGCGGAGAATCCCTTGTTGATGGGCAGGTAGGCCATGCTACAGATGACAGACGGGGGTTTGACGAACTGGGAATGGTAGGATGTCATGGTGGTACTCTGTGAACACACACCGTAGGTCAGGAACATGGTACTATGTGTCATGTAGGATCATTCAAATAAATGTCAGACACATATAAGACAATAATGTAGCATCTACAGTCGAACCTCTTTAATTCAACACCCCAAGGGATTAGAGCTTTCGATTGAATTAAAGGAAGTGTTGAATTAAGGTTAGATGATTAGCTAATCATCTAACTCGCTAAAATAATATTTTTTAAAATTTCTTTGTAATATAAATTGATCACATTAATTGAAACCATTGTGTGTGTCCTTTTTTGTATTATTTTTTATTTTCATGATTAACTTTAGTATCAGGGTCAAAATGGCAATAATACATATTTTTGAAACAGAAAATAATTACAAATACTTTACTCTAATTGAAGAATATAGCAGTTGAAAGGAAATAAATATGGATAATAAAAAGAAAATTTAAAAATAATCATGAAGATCTTTTTAAAATTCCTTTATAGATGTCTGTTTTTGCACTGAAATCCTATTCAGGATATATTCCAGATGGTCTATTTTAAAAAAACATACATGTCTTTCTTCCTCTGGAATGTGTTTTAAATAACTATTGTTCGTGGCTTGAGTGTTCAGTAAAAGATACTAAGAAGCACTTTGCCACTTGTCTTGAATTATTTTATTGTCTTTGGTTTTAGAGTTAGGAGTAGCTACCACATGAATTTAGATTACATGAATTTTACTTAGATTTTGATACTAGTGGTAGAGAGAGAGAGAAAAGAAAAACTATTAATTAACCAAACTAGAAATTTACATACATGTTGATTGCTTTAAAATTTACATATTAAAGATTTATATTGTACAATTGAATTTAGAATATTTTGGCTTAATTTTCATATATAAAATTGAATTTAAGGAAATTATTAACTATAGGATCCAACATACTCCCCCCCCGGCTGGGAAGAGATGACCAGAAAATAAAAAATAAAAAAAAAATAAATAGAAATAAAAAAAAAAAGAGTTCCAATAGTATAGATGCTGGACTAATTGATTCCGACTATGTAGCTAAGATTACAATTCTCATTGTTTGAAAGGTAATGGAATCAGCTTCCATCTTTGAGTATCCGATTGAGGTGAATCTTGGATGAGATTTTCAGATTCGTTGGCTGTTGGCCAGTTCTCTTTCGGGAACTGCTGGATTATCAGACTCTGCGGCTGCTAAGTCGGATTCAATAGGATCTTCCCAAGTTTTTGATTCAGCTTTTATGCATGAGCCTTGTTCGGTCGATTCCTCTAAATGTTCTTTGGAGAGTTGTCGACTTTCTGCCGCCTTCTCAAATCTTCCAGATTGACTGCCTTTTCTAAAGCTTCGGGTCTTAAGACTTCTTTCTTCAAGATTTCTGGCCATTCTATATATGCCGATGAACTGTAATTTTCATCGTCGTCTTCAGATTCCTTGACGTCTTCTAAGCATAGAGAATCGATGGGTTTCCAGCGGGATAATTTAGCCTTTTCACCGCTCTGTAGATAATCCTTTGTTGATGTATCCACAATTTCAACAGATACAGCTTTCTCTTTGCTTGCCGATTCATTAGCTTCTGTAGAAATATTGATTATACCACTGGTAGCCTCTTTAGGTCGATTAAGATCAGCTTCAACTACATTGAGGTGAGCTGAGTCATCATGGCACAGTTCTTTCTTATCCAGAGCTTCTACACTGACCACTGGTTCTTTCGAATATTTGCCTTCTGAATTATCAATAACCGAAACTTCTGAGATTTCAATCTTTGGAGTCCCGATATCTTTGTTAGACTCTTCGTCTTCAATGACAAAAGTGGTTTCTAAAATTGAAGAATCTTCTTGATTCTCATCAATAGCCTCAGGAATGTCGGCATTCTCAGTTAAGAGATTTTTGATAAGTGATTCCTGGCGTGGGGGTTTCGGTTGTAAGAGAGGGAAGTTTTGATTTTCATTTAAATAGGAATACTTGAGTCTACCTCCAACTCTTAGAAGTCCTTGAGTGTCTAAAAAGGGATTTAGAGAAGTTAGCTTGTTGGACAGAGGTAGTTGCTTGTTTGACTTCAGTAATTTTATTTCCGTGCAGAATTCAACTTGCTGAATTGATTTGACTAAGACTTGAATTGCCTTTGTTAATTCTCTTGTTGTCAAAGGTCCTTTCTGACGAATTGGATCAAAGAGGAGGCAATTGTAGTAGAATCTCCAACACCAAGCTGTGATTCGGATCAATTTGGTCATTGTGGAATACCTTACAATGAATTCTAGATTTAACATAGTTTCTGAATTTTGAATTAAGGTTGTTTGATCCAACACTTGACCCTCACCGACTTCTTCTTGAATGATATTGAGATTTACTTGGGTTGGTGAAGAAGGAATATATCGAACATTATTTTCTTGAAGCCAAATAGGACCCCGCCACCAAATTCTATGATTGACCAAGTCTTGAGGCATGATTCCTCTTGATGCGCAATCAGCTGGATTATCTTGACTGGATACATGGAACCAATCAGTGATTTGAGTCAAATTTTGAATTGACGACACTCTGTTCGAAACAAAGGCCTTCCATCTGCTGGCATCTGATCTTATCCAATCTATGCAGATTTGTGAATCAGTCCACAAAAAGGTTTTGTCAGGTTGAAAAGGAAATGATTCAAGAATGACTTGATTCAGTTGAGCCAAAAGCAATGCTGCACTTAGTTCAAGTCTTGGAATTGTAATGGTCTTTAATGGTGCAACCTTAGTTTTTGAGGTTATCAGATTGATTTTGATCTTTTGAATTTTGAATCTAGTTTTCAAGTAAAAAACTGCTGAATAAGCAATAAGGGATGCATCACAAAATCCATGTAGTTGTAATTCTTCTATTTCAGAAGATGAGCTGTTCAGGTATCTTGGTATTTTGATTTCCTTTAGGCACGATAGTTGAGTTTGGAATTTATTCCAATTTGACTTTATATCTGATTCAATTGGTTCATCCCATGAAGTTTTCTCAGCAGGAAGTTGACGTTTTCGCCTATAATAGGGTGGTGGCTTTATCTTAGGAATAATCGAAGTTTCTTTCTTAGATGAGAGTGGTTCACTTGACTGAGAAGCGAGAGGTTGTTCTGGAGTGGATGGTTGACTTGATTCAGAAGGAAGTAATTGGTTTTGTTTAGAAGTAATTTGTGGAGTTAACTTGGAGATACGTGACCTTTTAGATTTACTTGGAATTTCTCCAGATTTACTTGGATTATCTTCGGATCTACTTAGATTTTCTTCAGATTTACTTGAATTATCTTCAGATTTACTTGGATTTTCCTGTAGCCCTTTTTCCAATGCTTGAGATCTTGAATCACCTAAATTGGGTGTTGATTTAAAAGGGAGATTGACTGAATATCTGCCCTCAATGTCTCTTTTGAGGTTTGACTTGAATAATATCTCACAGGCATTCTTTGTACCCAACTGGGCCTTAGAAATTGGGACATCTTCAAGTTCCCAGAATTTTCTTATGCTGGAATCAAGTTCAGTGGTACAGTGATTGATTACCGAAGTATTCGACTTAATAGTTGAATGGATTCTCCAGAAACAAGCCAACCTAACTTGGTATTAAGTGCTATAGGATGGTGCTTTAAATCTGTTTTCTGACCTAGAATGATTTCTACAAAGGTATCTGCACCCAAAATTAGGTCTATGGGCTTGGTGACATAGAATTCTGGGTCTGCCAAGAGCAAATTTTCTAAATGAGGAAAGTCTGCTGACTGAATTTGGAAGTTTGGAAGGTCTGCAGTTACCCTCCCAACCACAAATGCTCTGGCAGAAAATAATTGATCATTATGATGTGGGGTGAACTCTATTTCAACCTGCGATGTTGTCCTGTTGACAACAATGTCACCTACACCTTTTAGTGTATAAGAATTTTTCCTTTTTTCAAGTCCCAACTTGTGGCAACATTGTTCTGAAATTAGGCTTATTTGGGACCCATTGTCCACTAATGCTCTACATAGCACAAATGAGCCATCCTTCGCCTTGACTTTAATAAGGGCCGTTGACAGTAGAATATTTGTTTCCGTTTCCAAAGGCATCGCATTACAGATGGTATTTGTTGAAATCAACATCTCTTGAGAGGTTGTTGGTTGTGGAATGGATGGTTCAGAGTTGTATTCATGCAGAAGAGTATGATGGTTCTGCTTGCAGTTTTTACATCTTGATGTGATGAGACATTTGGATATCTCATGATTTGCTCTAAGGCAATTTTGACAAAGTTTATGTTTTTTAACTAATTCCCATTTTTTAGGCAAGGGAAGATTTATGAATCTCTGGCAGTCATTTAGTTTATGAATTTGATGACATAAAATACAATTTTGACCTTTGTTGACATAAAGGCCATGAGCCATCATATTTTTGCTAGAGGTTTTTTGTTCCTGGAACAAAGGAATTCTCATACCTTGCAGGCTTCTAGCATGTTTTTCTAAAAAATTCACAAAGTTTTCAAATGTTGGATATTCTTCATTTTGAAGGGTTAATTCCCATTCTTTCCTGAGGGCTTCACCAATTCTTTTTTCAAAAAAATTGATCAGGATTAGATCTGTTAATGTGTTTTTCTCAAGTCCTAGCACTGAGAGATTTCTAATGCCTTCATTGCAAACATCAAGGATTTCATAGAGAGAACCAGCCGAAATAGATTTTAATGGCCTTATGGAGAATATTTTGTTGATTTGTGAAAAAGCCAATTCTCTTCTGTTATTAAATCTATTGCATAAGGTATCCCATGCTTGCTGGTAGTTTTTGTCAGAAATGGGAAAACCCCGAATCAACTTTTCCGCAGGACCCTTAACAGATGCATTTAGATATTGAAAATTTTGTATTTCAGTTAGTGTTTGATTTGAATTAATGGTGGAGTTAAATATTTCTCTAAAACTAAGCCAATTGGCTGAATCACCATTGAAAATGGGTAAATTTATCTTAGGTAAATTAACATTGGATTCGGGCAGTTGTTTATCACTATGAGTATTTTCTTTGGTTTCAATCAAAGATAAAGCCTCTTCAATAGACACCAACATATTAAAAATATCCTTCTTGGCCTTTGAATAATCGTCATATTGTGTATCATCTAACTCTGATTCTAATAATGTGTTGATAACTTGATTTAGGCTAATTTTCCTTTCATTAACTTCTTGTTGGAATAGCTTTAATCCATGTATGTTTTTGGATTCTACAATAGCTTTATTCTCTGATTCCAGATCCTTTATTTCCTGAATAATAAAGTTGAATTTGTGCCGAATTTAACTTCAGATTTGGGCATGACTTTATTTTAAGAATTTTAAGTTTTCAAATGGCTTACCTTAATTTTTTAAAGTATCCGGCTCGATGAGGGACCATAATGATAGTGGCTTGAATGTTCAGTAAAAGATACTAAGAAGCACTTTGCCACTTGTCTTGAATTATTTTATTGTCTTTGGTTTTAGAGTTAGGAGTAGCTACCACATGAATTTAGATTACATGAATTTTACTTAGATTTTGATACTAGTGGTAGAGAGAGAGAGAAAAGAAAAACTATTAATTAACCAAACTAGAATTTACATACATGTTGATTGCTTTAAAATTTACATATTAAAGATTTATATTGTACAATTGAATTTAGAATATTTTGGCTTAATTTTCATATATAAAATTGAATTTAAGGAAATTATTAACTATAGGATCCAACAACTATTGTATTAAAGACATCCACTGCTGCTGCAGGTGTTATTGATTTTGTGCTTAAATCTTTTATAATAATATGGAAATGGAATATTGAAATAAAATGTTATCATAATCATTGTGGCTACATTTTATGAAGATTTATTTATTTGAAAGGAAATTATTTGTAAATTTTAAAATAACTTAAATATTTCAATGCTGAAATTTAAAAAGAAAATAATATTATTAATTAACGCGCGATTCCTAAATTCCCGCGTAAAAAAACAAAAAAAAACAATAACACTCGCGACATTGCGCAACGGCACTGCAAAATGAAACTTAAACTAACAGAAATCAAAAGTGCGCATGCGCGATCATATCAGCGCCTGGAGTCGCTGCCGCCGGCGTAATACCGTTTAGCGGTAAAGTTGTATGTAAAAAAACATTCAACTGTCGAAATTCGAATTTTAAAATGGTCGAATTATCGGAACTGTCGTATTATCAATACTGTCGAATTACAGTTTGTTATTTGATAGGCTGGAGGTCGGGACATCAGAATATGGTCGAATTAAGGTAGAGTGTCGAATTTGTGGGTCTCGAATTAACAAGGTTATACTGTATGTTGTTGCATCCTGTTTGATGCCCCTTTCCATTTATTCAAAATAATATCTTACCGAGTTATTGTCTGAATGCAGATATACATGTTGAAAGGTAAAACTTCCTTAAGTTTTGTCCATGAGAGTATCTTTCAGAGTTATTAACTGAATCCTGATATACATGCTAAAAGGTACAACTTCCTTAAGTGTTGTCCACAAGTATCTTTCAGAGTTATTGTCTGAATCCTGATATACATGCTAAAAGGTACAACTTCCTTAAGTGTTGTCCACAAGTATCTTTCAGAGTTATTGTCTGAATCCAGATATACATGTAAAAAGTACAACTTCCTAAAGTTTTGTCCATGAGTGTATTTATATATTTATTTATTTATTTCAACACACAAACGCGATATCCTGGCTAGGGATAATTGCGTCGATTTACATTTTTTAAACAGAAACAGTTATAAAATTTTTACAAAAAAAAAGTAATCGAAATAAAAAGAGAAAAAATAAATATATATTAGGAACCTGAACCTTTCAGGTTTGAAAGAAAATCATGAATATATTTACAAAAATAATTAAACTTATGATAATTCTCTCTGCTATTTACAAATTGATATAGATCTACAACATTATTTATTGTCTGTTGTCTAGCGGTGAAGAAGAGTGGACATTCCAGCAGTAGGTGTCTCGAGTCCTGGAATTCGTTGCCACAATGACAGCTAGTCTTCACTCGCGCCAATTTTTGATAAAAATCCCTTAAAATTTCCATGGTTCGTTATAAATTGTGAATTATAAAAGTTTGGTCGAAAATATTTCGGAATTACATAAGGAAAGAAACTTTGAAATGTTTGATTAGTATTCTTTTTCAGTAAATTAATCCTCGATATAATGAAATCTTTGAGTATACCTGGAATATACAAATCATAAAATTGTTTATCTTCTGTTGATAAATTATTCAACTCATAACCTATAATTCTAGATTCCATATAATCAGTGATCAAAGGAATATTGGCTAAGGTGTGAACAGTTATAACTGGTTGTTTTATATGTTTGGGTACACACCATAGCAGAATTTGATATTGCATTGAGATCAGTTTGTACTTATATTTTTTGCTAATAAATTGAAACCATATTTCTGTTCCGTAAGTTAACGTTGGTCTTATAATAGATTTATAAAGTGTAAGCCTTTTTTGGGTGCTAAGACCCCAAGATTTTCCACATATTGAAAAAAGAAGGTTTTTCAATCTTTGGGTTTTGTTTAGTACAGTCGAACTTGGATAATTCGAACCCCAAGGGACCATAAAAAAATTCGAATTATCCAAAAATTCGAATTAAAAACGGAAATTCTATTTATAGGAAATTCTAGGGACCAATATAAATATTCGAATTAAAGAGGTTTTCGAATTAAAGAAGTTCGAATTATCCAAGTTCTACTGTATAATGTTAAGGTGAGGGCCAAAATTCAATTTGTTTTTCCATCTATGATTCGCAATCGTAATTCCAAGAATTTTAATTTCTTCTACAGGCATAATAATATTGTCTCTAAAATTAATTGAAATTTTGTCTTTATTGTGCAAGTGTAAAATACTAGTTTTATCAAGATTGATATTAAGCTTATTATCATTACACCATTGATCTATCTTTTGCAAATTAAACTCAATCGACTTTTTTAGATTTGTTAACCCATTATTCCAACATATAATAGTTACATCATCAGCATAGCAAATGATTTCAGAGTTTGGTGATTGCAAATTAGTTAGCAAATCATTTAAATATATCAGCCATAACAACGGAGACAATGGTTCACCCTGATATATATCTTATAATACCTATGTACCTGCACTTGATTATAAAAAAATGCCAAAAGATTGAAATGAGAGAGCCATTAACAATGATATTGTTGCTCTGGTCCTGTGTCAATGACGGTCAAATAAGCATGCAGGATCGCATATTCTCATGTCCAGCAATGGCTGCGGCCTTGCAGAAAATTGAATTATACCCAGAACAGCAGCTTTACACACCCAAGATAGAGGACATTGCTGTGAGAGAGATGTATGGAGACATCTGAGGTTCTTCATTGGGACATGACAACAACAACAGAAAATTGACATAGACCCAGAACAGCAGCTTTACACACCCAAGATAGAGGACATTGCAACTGCTGTGATAGAGATGTATGGAGACATCTGAGGCTCTTCATTGGACATGACAACAACAACAGAAAATTGACATAGACTCAGAACAGCAGCTTTACACACCCAAGATAGAGGACATTGCAACTTCCGTGATAGAGATGCTTGGAGACATCTGAGGCTCTTCATTGGACATGACAACAACAACAGAAAATTGACATAGACCCAGAACAGCAGCTTTACACACCCAAGATAGAGAACATTGTGACTGCTGTGATAGAGATGTATGGAGATATCTGAGGCTCTTCATTGGACATGACAACAACAACAGAAAATTGACATAGACCCAGAACAGCAGCTTTACACACCTAAGATAGAGAACATTGTGACTGCTGTGATAGAGATGTATGGAGATATCTGAGGCTCTTCATTGGACATGACAACAACAACAGAAAATTGACATGGACCCAGAACAGCAGCTTTACACACCCAAGATAGAGGACATTGCAACTGCTGTGATAGAGATGTATGGAGATATCTGAGGCTCTTCATTGGACACGACAACAACATCAGTAATTGACATGGACCCAGAACAGCAGCTTTACACACCCAAGATAGAGGACATTGCAACTGCTGTGATAGAGATGTATGGAGACATCTGAGGCTCTTCATTGGACATGACAACAACAACAGTAATTAACATAGACCCAGAACAGCAGCTTTACACACCTAAGATAGAGGACATTGCAACTGCTGTGATAGAGATGTATGGAGATATCTGAGGCTCTTCATTGGACACGACAACAACAACAGAAAATTGACATAGACCCAGAACAGCAGCTTTACACACCTAAGATAGAGAACATTGTGACTGCTGTGATAGAGATGTATGGAGATATCTGAGGCTCTTCATTGGACACGACAACAACATCAGTAATTGACATGGACCCAGAACAGCAGCTTTACACACCCAAGATAGAGGACATTGTGACTGCTGTGATAGAGATGTATGGAGACATCTGAGGCTCTTCATTGGACATGACAACAACAACAGTAATTGACATAGACCCAGAACAGCAGCTTTACACACCTAAGATAGAGGACATTGCAACTGCTGTGATAGAGATGTATGGAGATATCTGAGGCTCTTCATTGGACATGACAACAACAACAGAAAATTGACATAGACCCAGAACAGCAGCTTTACACACCCAAGATAGAGGACATTGCAACTGCTGTGATAGAGATGTATGGAGACATCTGAGGCTCTTCATTGGACATGACAACAACAACAGTAATTGACATAGACCCAGAACAGCAGCTTTACACACCCAAGATAGAGGACATTGTGACTGCTGTGATAGAGATACACAGGGACATCTGAGGTTCTTCATTGGACATGAAAACAACAACAGAAAATTGACATAGACCCAGAACAGCAGCTTTACACACCCAAGATAGAGGACATGTGACTGCTGTGATAGAGATGTATGGAGATATCTGAGGCTCTTCATTGGACACGACAACAACATCAGTAATTGACATAGACCCAGAACAGCAGCTTTACACACCCAAGATAGAGGACATTGTGACTGCTGTGATAGAGATACACAGGGACATCTGAGGTTCTTCATTGGACATGAAAACAACAACAGAAAATGGACATAGACCCAGAACAGCAGCTTTACACACCCAAGATAGAGGACATTGTGACTGCTGTGATAGAGATGTATGGAGATATCTGAGGCTCTTCATTGGACATGACAACAACAACAGTAATTGACATAGACCCAGAACAGCAGCTTTACACACCCAAGATAGAGGACATTGCAACTGCTGTGATAGAGATGTACAGAGACATCTGAGGCTCTTCATTGGACACAACAACAACAGAAAATTGACATGGACCCAGAACAGCAGCTTTACACAACCCAAGATAGAGGACATTGCAACTGCTGTGATAGAGATGTATGGAGACATCTGAGGCTCTTCATTGGACATGACAACAACAACAGTAATTGACATAGACCCAGAACAGCAGCTTTACACACCCAAGATAGAGGACATTGTGACTGCTGTGATAGAGATACACAGGGACATCTGAGGTTCTTCATTGGACATGAAACAACAACAGAAAATTGACATAGACCCAGAACAGCACTTTACACATCCAAGATAGAGGACATTGTGACTGCTGTGATAGAGATACACAGGGACATCTGAGGTTCTTCATTGGACATGACAACAACAACAAAAAATTGACATGGACCCAGAACAGCAGCTTTACACACCTAAGATAGAGAACATTGCAACTGCTGTTGATAGAGATACACAGAGACATCTGAGGTTCTTCATTGGACATGACAACAACAACAGTAATTGACATAGACCCAGAACAGCAGCTTTACACACCCAAGGCCTATTTCACTGAGGAGCACTTCTCGTTCGTCTTTCAGCCCCATACATGAGATTATATGGTGATGTAGCCCCGGCTCCATTCTTGTCCCGCAAATCTCGCATCTCGCATGTCCATCCGTCTGTTTTAAATATTCTGGGGCGATCATCAGCAAAGAGCACCGAGAGGATTCTCAGTCCGGCAATACACCGTTTGACTGGGAGCGGGAAATCGCTGGACAGATAGTGTTCCGGTAACGGAGTTGAGCAGATGTTTTTATAGTGAAAATAAAATAGATAATCTTTCTGAAAGTATATAATGGCAAACGATTAATTTACATTTATAGGCGTTAACACACATTTCAATAAAAGTAAGTAAATATTTATATCAATGCATTTTACATTCTCTGAAAAAATGTTTATAGCTAACCAATTTAGACTTTGAAATAATCAACTTAATATTAAATTTGTTTATATTATAGAATGAAGTAACTATTCCAAAGTGTCATTGCACTTTTTAAAGGCTTACAACCCAGATTACTAACCTATAAATTATTACGAAACATTACAGAAAAACAAATACAATTATTTTCAAGAGGAATAGCTTTTTTTAAATTTAAAATTGATAATATTGATAAAATCACCATAACCATTTTAAATAAAAAAAAATTAGTAACAGTTTAGAAAATTCGACAAAAAAATATGCCAAAATTGTAGAAATATTTTATGCATTTAAATATTTAAAATTAATTAGTAATATAATTTTGAAATATTATATAAATTTCTAATTAACAAAAGAAAAATATTCAGAATTAAAATGATAATTTTGAAATAATTTAACCAAAGATTTGCAAAATATAATTTTAGTTTATTTATTGAGTAACAAGGTCTAACATAGTTAATTTAAATTCTTACTTTGTTTACTAATTAAAGCATTTAGAATAATTGACTACAATTATGAAGTAAATTAAATAATTTTCATTTTTTATCCTATGCTAGATGACAAGTTACGTCATTGTAGTTTATTTAAATAGAAAGTGGTACATAAAAAAAATTGATTTAATAAGCTATTTTTGAAATAAGGGGTCAGTGTACGAGCTGTTGATTTTCAACCATTACTATCTCTTTCTCGACTAAAGATCGAATCCTGTATTGTGTACTTTTTTTCTGTGCTGAGAACATGTAAGAAAACATGTACCTATGTTTTCCCACGTGACGCAGCGGAGCGTGACCTTGGCTGCACTGGTGAGTGAGTTGTTGTTTTGAACTCGGTATGGATGGACATTAAAACATGGTGGCAGCGATAACTGGATAAAATACGAACCCGTATATATCAAAATATCGATTTTTGTGTACCTTGGAAGATAATTCAACATGGCTCAAATTCAACCTCCAGAAACTTTCGACTTCTCGACTCCCAACGAATGGCCCAAATGGAGGAAGAGATTCGAACGATACTTCGTGGTCAGTGGAATGAAGAAGAAAGAGGAGGCGGACAAGATTGATTTGTTCATGTACTTGATGGGCGACCGCGCGGATGATATATTCAGGACCTTCAAGTTCGAAAGGAGGAAGAGGCAACGAAAATTGATTCCGTCCTCAAGGCGTTCGACAGCCACTTCTGCGTCAGAAAGAATATTATCTACGAACGTGCGAAATTTAATTCAAGAATCCAAGAGGATCGGGAGCCAGTGGACGAATTCATCACTTCATTGTACAAATTGGCTGATAGTTGCGAATTTGAGGGTCTTCATGAGCAGTTGATCCGTGACCGAATAGTGGTTGGAGTGAGGGACAAAGCTTTATTTGAAAGAATGCAGTTGGACAGCGAACTGACTTTGGAAAAGGCGGTGAAAATGGTTCGACAGCAGGAAGCCGTTCGACAGAAGCAAGTGATGAGTTCGAGAGCATTTCATATATTTTTAGTATAATGGAAGAAGAAAATCATTGTTAAAAAAAAAAACAATGATGATTTTATACTTTTACTATTTCCAGATCTCTACATGTCCATATATTGGGGCGCCAGTGGCTGCAGAAAACCAGACCACAAATTTATTTATCTATGGCACATGTAGAGACCTAAAGCTGTGCCGGCTAGCAATTATATGTTAAAAGGGGAAATTAACCAATCAATATTTTGGCCAAACATATTTTATTTATTCTAATAAAATAAATTTTCAATGTACTACACAAGCAGATATATATATAAGATTTCATGGAAAAGGATAATAAAAAAAAAACTATATAAGTTTAAAATTGGGAGGAGTTTAATATACATATAAATGTAAACACACACAAAAAAAAAAACCCTATTATGCCATTATCCCCAGAATATCCCCACCTACCTTCAGCCATCCATGTCCACCATTCGAAAAAATGGGCAGCCAAGGCCGCAGCTAGCGGCCTCCGCCCTCCGCAACTCCAAGTCTTCTTTCTTTCTCAAAAAAAAAAATCAAATTTTTGTCAAGAAAAAAATGTCAATATCAAAAATGTCCATCTTCAAGAAATGTAAATATCCCGCTTCCTTCTCCCCAGTGTTGCTGAACTCACCCCCCAAGGCTATCATCACTTCTTTTTCTATGAAAATAAAAAATTAAAAAGGCATCTTTAAAAAATGATAAAAATAAATTAAATATAAAATTATTAAAGATATATTCACAAAAAAAAAAATAATAAAAATTATGAAAATATTGAATTAAAAAATGATTTTAAAAAATATTATTATTATTGTTGATTCTGGGCATCTTGGGGTCAGCTTGGGAAAGGTTCAGGCTCGTGGTGGAGTCAGGTCAAGCACCATAGGTCGGTGGCTTGACTACAGGGAAGGGGCGTCTGGGTCCATCTTGGACTGGCTTGTGGTCAAGTCGGCCACCATCGGACATGTGGCTCGACCAACAGGAAGGGGTGTCTGAGTCCATCTCAGGCTAGCTTGGTGTTGGTGGGGCCAGGTCATCCACCATAGGTCAGGTGTCTTGACCACCAGGAAGGGGTGTCTGAGTCCATCTTGGACTATCCTGGTGTGTGGGGCAAGGTCATCCACCACAGGTCAGGTGACGATCACCAGGGAGGGGTGTCTGAGTCCATCTTGGACCTGGTGTGGTGGGGCCAGGTCATCCACCACAGGTCAGGTGACTTGACCACCAGGGAGGGGATCTCGGTCTCTGGCTTAGTGCTGCCAAGGCTAAAGGTGGCTCAGGCTCCATCTCGACACCTCGCAATCACCAGAGGTTTGTGGCTTAGATGGACATATGTGGGATATGGTTAGGTTAGGTGGGGTTCTGGGTTACTTTGGCATTATGGTCACGAGGTGACCCAACAATCCTCCCTGCCAAAAAATTAATTTTACCAAATAAAAAGGAAAATTAATTTCCAACACCGAGTGAGGAAACTTAATAAAATAAAAAAAAATAAAAGAAAATATTTACTACAAAAAATAGTATCTATACTCAAATATTAATTAATCACTCAAATCCACCCTGGGTGCTAGGGTGAAGTGATGAGAAAAAAAAAAAAAAACTCAAAAATTCTAAAATCATAAATCTACAAATTTAAAAATATTATGGTATACACGTATGCAAATGCAATTCATTTTCTTTTTCAAATAATAACAATTATCCAATATATGCATTTTTCATAATGTAACAGCCAAAAAAAAAAGTCCTAAAATACATAAAGGTATCAGGGGGGAAAAGACAAATTTCAAATCTAATGCGCTTCTTTCTACTAATATACTCTCTATTCATTGACCTGAATCCTATAAATCTACTTCTTATAAATTTGAATTTTATCAATCTGAAATTTTGGTTCTTTCACAAATTCCTTCAGAATTCTACTCCCTGTATAACTGCTCTTAATCCTACTGTCCTCAATACAACATTTCTAAAACCTTGACTCATTGGCTCGTTCTGGCGTCTCGTTCGCGGTCCTTATAGTTAACTAATACTTTAAAATCTTATCCTATCATGGAACGAGTTTGTACTCGTTGAAGGCCTAATAATTACTTATTCTGCCTCTCGAATCGGTCTTATGCTCGAATTCATTCCAACAAAACGTATGGCAGGGCGAATCCTTTAAAGAAACTTCCGCTAGCTATGGGGGATCAAACTGGTACCAAAAAAATTCAATAGACGGAAACTACTTCGTCTAGAATAACTGGGCAATCTCTGCCTACATGCTATTCTTACAGGACCTCCCGTCTGAAACACCCTCGCTCCAGCCACGCTAAAAGCGTCGAAACTACGGTGTCAGATCGGTTACCCAAGGTCGCGCCGTTATACCCCAGGCTATACGGCATGGCTAAAACAAATCCCCCATCCTGCATAAAATTCAATCTATACCTCTTCGCTTCCTCTTGCGAGGAGGAGATGAGTGGGCTGTCGGCTTGATCCCTGCCTTCCACTATCTCCAAGTCTGAGGGTCGGGATAGGGATCATTTATCCACAATCCTTAGAATTCAAGCTAAATTAAAATAAAAGGAAATCAAAAGAAAATTATATCCTCTAACGAGGGACCTAACAAAAGGGAGCGAATATTTTCTATCTAGATAGAGTTTGTAGTTGTCCTGTGAGGCTCCCGATCCTAACAAATAAAGAAATCAAATTTAAAAATCGAACCTGTTAATTCCCTACACTATTCTAAAGTAATTTTGGTCTAACAATATAATAGTTTTTAACCTCTTTCTACATTCATTGCACCAATTCATTCATACACCCTCCCCCCTATCATTCGCGGTACGCATACAAACTAAGGTTGAAAGCTGCTACAAAGGCCAAAATACTCATTTATCTATATCAATAGATCCTAACAAATGATAACATCTTTCAGGACACAATGTGAAATCAAATAAAATAATAAAATTAAAACAAATTGGGAACTAAAGCCCTAGGTTACTCAAAAGAAAATGCCTCTGTACAAGCTCTATATATACTAATACTTTATACTCGATAAATGATTGTTAACAATAATTGTTAACAATTCTAAATAATCTGGAAGCTAACCTACCAAAAAAAAATCAGTGTAACTTCAAAAACTGCCCTTGCCTCGACACTAAGCGACTTTTCACGACAATTCTATAAAGACATACACAAATATAAGGGCGAATAAAGAACCATTAAACGTGACACCTCATAAAAGCGGATTGAGTCATTCCCTAGCCACCGTGGGTGAAGTCACTTTCTTCTTACTTCCTCGTGCGTCTGCCCCCTTTGCAGTAGTCCGACCTCAGCACTCTATTGAAAGATGGATTTATAGGGTTTATGATTCACTACCCAACACTAACATTCTCAAGTGCTTCCAAGGATCAACTACAGTCTGGGCCTACTTAACTTCTACCCCTGGCTTAGGGTCCCTATACTTCACAACTTCACTCTGAGAGATTGACCTTTCATGTCCTCATTAGAAACCTATTTCAAAGCTACTACCTGAAAGCCAGGGATTATAGGGTTTCTTTTCTAAATTACCCAACACAAGCCATAGGATGCCTATTAGGTTTGTTTTTTAGACATAGCCCCCCTCTAAGTTGTGATTTCCTACACCTTCCTTCACCTATTACTCCCGATAATAACTAACATTTCAGATTTACACTAAATAATTATTCACAATGATATACATTATTCTCACTGGTCTTTGAAACTCGGGATTTAACAAGAAATAGTTTGTATAGAAAAAAAAATCCTAATGAAGCTTTTACCTTGAAAAAAAAAAAAAGGTTTAAAAGAAACAAAAAAAGGTTGAAATCTCTAAGCTTCTCATTCTATTGAGATGATTCTCCGTACACACTCCAAAATCCTAGTTATGGTCCACCTCCATAAACTCACAAAAGAAAATAAACTTGTAATAATTACCACCAATTTGGTCATTCGGTACCCAAAATAGTAATCCATCATTTAAAAAAAAAAGTGTGCAAGGTTCATAAGAAAAATAGAAATCCTATCTTCAAACATTCATCTAATCCTATCTATTTAACCTAAAAAAAATATTATCATTTACTGTAAAAGCTATCTAGAGGGTCTGTATCCCATCCGTCCTGTGTTTACAATAAGCGACAAAGAGAAAACAACAAAGAAAAAATCCTCAAATTAGACCATATTATAAATCCTAGAATCCTATTAAAAAAAAAAACTACTACACTGACTATCCAACTAATTCAACATTGCTTCATAAAGATTGCTCAGTGATGGATACCGAGAGCCTAAATCTCGTCTTTTAGGTGCTTCACTGTCCGAGACACAAAATCTTAACTCCTAGTTGAAGAAATGGATATCTCTTTAATCATAAAAGTAGGTCTTAAATCTACACTAAAATAAAAGTTTATAAAATTACTAAAAAAAAACAAAGGCTGAGTTTTAAAAAAAAAAAGGATGCACAAATGCTCTTACATTTTGATAAATTTACACAAACAACAAAAAAAAAAAGTTTAAAAATCTAGAAATTACCCTAAAAAAATAAATATAAAAACCTTTACTCTAAATTTAACTTGTTCATACCATGTAAATATTTCCTTTATACTATGAAAAGCTTAATCATGTAGGTCAGCATGTACCTCAAGGGCAGACCATAGACATGCTAACACTTCTATAAGTAAAATCATTATTAACCAAAAAGAACGTCAAGAAATGTATTTTTTTTCATACACTCATATGCAATATTCCTGAAATACTCTATCAAGATAATAATAATTATAGCTTTTGTTATTTCAAACACTTAAAAAGAAAACATGCCTTTTTATTCAATAAATTGCCTTAGAAAATTGTTTCAACCAATAAAGATGAAGAAAAAAAAAACATTTAGGCCTAAAAATAAATGAACTTCTAATTGGTTTAACTATGAACTGGTTTATAAATATAGGTAAACTTAATGAAATGTATTTCATGAATTAAATTATTAGATCTGAGTATATGTAACCATATATGTAATAGGAAAACCTCCCTACCAATTTCTTACATAATGGTAAGTCATTTGAAATTGACATCTGTTATATGTTTATTATATGACAGTGTCATAGTTACCATATTAAAGTAAATTAAAAATTTTTAACATCATATTTTCTTCTAAGTAGATATACTTTAAAACATCTAAATGTTACAAACAGAAAAGAATTTAAATAAAATATTGTATATAATAAATGTATGAAACAGGTATATTATTTGTGTATCTCCAATAATATTGAAAAATAAACGTGTATTCTCTGTATAAAAGAAAGAAATGGTAATTAATTTTAATTAACTATTGTCTGACGTCAGTGTTTCCCATTTCTAGCGCCAAAATTATATTTGGTCCCAGCACATCTGGTGACTCCAGATGTTGTTTTTCTGCACCGAGTCCTAAATTTAAACTAAGCTGCCAATCATGGCTCGAATTTCGTCTAATATAATAATAAATGTTTATTAAAACATACAAATATTAAACTTACTCACCAAAACAAGTTTTAGAAGAAGCATTAGATTTGTTTACTTACTACAGAGTGGATATTGGATAATTTTTATCACTTTAAATAATTCAAAACACAAACTTGCTTGAAAAAAAATTACAAGTTATATATATAAAATCTACCTAAAAAATAATTCTGTGTACATTGAAAAATATTTTATTAGTCTCATTTCCCTGGGTATTGATTCTTAATTAATCTCAGGATCGCGTTCTACTTAGCCCTAATGGCGTTTCACTATGTATATAATTTAGAATATAATAGAAGAAAATTATATACATAATTCGAGCACCGCGGCGGGCGCCATTGATGAGTTCGAGAGCATTTCATATATTTTTAGTATAATGGAAGAAAATCATTGTTAAAAAAAAAACAATGATGATTTTATACTTTTACTATTTCCAGATCTCTACATGTCCATATATTGGGGCGCCAGTGGCTGCAGAAAACCAGACCACAAATTTATTTATCTATGGCACATGTAGAGACCTAAAGCTGTGCCGGCTAGCAATTATATGTTAAAAGGGGAAATTAACCAATCAATATTTTGGCCAAACATATTTTATTTATTCTAATAAAATAAATTTTCAATGTACTACACAAGCAGATATATATATAAGATTTCATGGAAAAGGATAATAAAAAAAAAACTATATAAGTTTAAAATTGGGAGGAGTTTAATATACATATAAATGTAAACACACACAAAAAAAAAAAACCCTATTATGCCATTATCCCCAGAATATCCCCACCTACCTTCAGCCATCCATGTCCACCATTCGAAAAAATGGGCAGCCAAGGCCGCAGCTAGCGGCCTCCGCCCTCCGCAACTCCAAGTCTTCTTTCTTTCTCAAAAAAAAAAAAAAATCAAATTTTTGTCAAGAAAAAAATGTCAATATCAAAAATGTCATCTTCAAGAAATGTAAATATCCCGCTTCCTTCTCCCCAGTGTTGCTGAACTCACCCCCCAAGGCTATCATCACTTCTTTTTCTATGAAAATAAAAAATTAAAAAGGCATCTTTAAAAAATGATAAAAATAAATTAATATAAAATTATTAAAGATATATTCACAAAAAAAAATAATAATAAAAATTATGAAAATATTGAATTAAAAATGATTTTAAAAAATATTATTATTATTGTTGATTCTGGGCATCTTGGGGTCAGCTTGGGAAAGGTTCAGGGCTCGTGGTGGAGTCAGGTCAAGCACCATAGGTCGGTGGCTTGACTACAGGGAAGGGGCGTTTGGGTCCATCTTGGACTGGCTTGTGGTCAAGTCGGCCACCATCGGACATGTGGCTCGACCAACAGGAAGGGGTGTCTGAGTCCATCTCAGGCTAGCTTGTGGTGTTGGTGGGCCAGGTCATCCACCATAGGTCAGGTGTCCTTGACCACCAGGAAGGGTGTCTGAGTCCATCTTGGACTATCCTGGTGTTGGTGGGGCCAGGTCATCCACCACAGGTCAGGTGACTTGATCACCAGGGAGGGGTGTCTGAGTCCATCTTGGACTATCCTGGTGTTGGTGGGGCCAGGTCATCCACCACAGGTCAGGTGACTTGACCACAGGGAGGGGATATCGGTCTCTGGCTTAGTGCTGCCAAGGCTAAAGGTGGCTTCAGGCTCCATCTCGACACCTCGCAATCACCAGAGGTTTGTGGCTTTGAATGGACATATGTGGATATGGTTAGGTTAGGTGGGGTTCTGGGTTACTTTGGCACATTATGGTCACGAGGTGTCCCAACACAAGTCGACCTTCAGCTCCTCAACAAGCCAAAAGGTCAGTCAGTGGAGTTCAACTCGAAGAAACAGTCACCGAAACAACAACAGCAGCCTTCGAGGAAGAAGGAGAATCAGCCAAAACAAGATCACGATGTCCAAAATGCGGAGGTTTCACCACAGGGAAGGACAGGCCTGCCGTCTGAAGGACAAAGATGTAACCTATGTTCAAAAACTGGCCATTTTGCAAATTGCTGCCCAATAAGCAGGCGAAGACTGCGGAAGTCAAAGCTGTTTCTGAACTTGATAAAGAAATTGGCTTTCTCCTGGAGGTCTCAGCTGCGAGGATTCATCTAATCTCGATGATGATGAAGGCGAGTGCAGGAGGCGATGGACAGCAGAAATCCAAGTGAACGGGAAACAGGTGAAGTTCAAGCTCGACTCCCAGGCGGATGTTCCATGTGTTCCTCTGTGTCTCTTCAAGAAGATGATGGTGACAGCAACGACTAGTGGAAAGTGATCAACATTAGAGCTGCTGAATTCTCCGAACTTCAACTGTGGGTATGTTTATATCAACGGCTGCGAAATGGCAATTATGAAATCAAGGAGAAGATTTATGTCATTCGTCGTTTTGAGTGAACCTCTTCTGAGTCCGCCGGGCATGTGAGCTCTGAACCTGGCGAGGCGGATTGAAGTGGTTTCGACGAGAATTAACCCGATCAAGGAATTCCTGAAGTATTTGAAGGACTGGGACAGATCGGAAACCCTTACGAATCAAATTGAAACCTGGAGCCAAAACCATATGCTGTGCATACTCCTCGAGCGGTACCAATACATTTGATGGAGAAGCTCAAACAAGATTGGAAAGAGCTCGAGAAGGCGGGAATCATAGCACAAGTTAACGTTGCGACTGAAGGTCATACGACTCTGTGTGGATCTATCAAGGCTGAACGAACATGTACAGCGCGAAGTGCATCCCATGCCAGTGGTGGAGCACATGCAGGCAACTGGTGGGAAGCAAGATTCTTTCGAAACTGGACGCGAACAGTGGCTTTCACCAGATTCCGTTGACCCGGACTGCCAGCATTTATAACGACCTTCATCACTCCTTTTGGGAGATAATAAATACTGCAGGATGCCATTTGGAATCTCACTCGCCCCAGAGTATTTTCAGAGAGTTATGTCAATAATCTTGCAAGGCATGGACGGTGTAATGTGTTATACTGGACGATATCCTGATATTTGCCTCCGACTCCAAGA
>CP092879.1:55382236-55404296 GCA_030710605.1 Cordylochernes scorpioides
CCAGATTCTTTTAGTGTAAATATTTAAATATATAATTAAATGCCCAATTGCCCAAAATGTAGCTTGGGTCCTGCAGCTCCAGAACACATTTTGACTTGCATTAGATGCACTAAACAGGACCTTTGGGAGAGGCCGCTGCTCATCATAAAACAGCTCGAGGAGCATGAACTCATGGAATTCGTGTAATCTTTACACAAGGGAATAAGAAACAACAACCCGCAAGAAAGGTGTCTTGACTAAGAGCTTGTGTACGATGGTACTCTTATAAAAGTAGCTCTTCTGTCCGACTTGTTGTTTCTTCTATAACATCTTGTAAATTTCTTGAAAATAAAGATACTTCGGCCAGTAAATCTTTTTATTACCTCGACGTTTCGACAAAAATATTTTGTCCTCGTCAGGAGCAAACAAAAATTAAACATTTAGCAAGACGTTAAAAATCTTTCTAAAGTTCCAAGGGCGTTCTCACGCGATATTTACGCCCTTGGAACTTTAGAAAGATTTTTAACGTCTTGCTAAATGTTTAATTTTTGTTTGCTCCTGACAAAGACAAAAGATTTTTGTCGAAACGTCAAGGTAATAAAAAGATTTACTGGCCGAAGTATCTTTATTTTAAAGAAATATGAATGCCGGCCAGGCAGCCTCAATATTTACAATCTTGTAAATTGATTTGAATCTCCTGAATATAAATTAAATAATTAGACTCAGTAACAGTGTTTATTATCATTCATTTAATGTACCCCTGTAGAAGGGCAGAGATGTCTTGAAAGCTTGAGATTACATTAATAAAAATGAAAAGAAACTCATCTCCAGAATGTTGTATTAAAACATCTTGTTACGATGTACTAGAGCGCCATCTGTTATCAAATTATAAAACTATTTTAGAGGCGTAATATTATTTTTAAAATAAAACAATTTCTACTGTCCTTACTGCGATGGAAAAATTAAAGGGAGGGCCTGGCTCATCAGTGGTGAACCCTCCCTTTAATTTTTCCATCGCAGTAAGGACAGTAGAAATTGTTTTATTTTAAAAAGAATATTACGCCTCTAAAATAGTTTTATAATTTGAAAACATCTTGTAAAAATGATTTTAATTTGGATTATAGATTATAAACACAAGGTAATAAGACCAAATCCAAATAAATAAATAGTGTGTGACGTTTCGGTAACAGCGTTGTTACCATCTTCAGACAAAAGTACTGAATGCACATTACGTATATGAACGTTGTTACCGTCTGGTCATCTACAATGATTTTCCAGAATGGTTGCAAGGTTTTCCCACTATGTACTAAGTGCAATTCTCAGCCTGCAACCCCAAGACACATTATTGACTGTATTGACTCATCCATTGATGAGCTCTACTCTTCCAAGGCAGACACCATCAATAGTCTCAAGCTTTACAAGCTTGATACCTTATTGTGATTGAGTGGAGATAAGAAAGAAGAAGAAGACACTGTTACCGAAACGTCACACACTATTTATTTGGATTTGGTCTTATTACCATGTGTTTATAATCTTGTAAAAATTATAACCAGGGTACAGCAGGGGGATTGAAAGTAAGTCCAGAGTGGAATAACCAGAGGGGAGGAGTGGTTACAAGATGATGTGATGATGGAAAGAGTGAATAGACGACATGTGTGGCCAGTCATTCAGCGTTGGGAAATCTATTTCTTTCCCCTCTGAGTCAACTTCCTCTGTAGGTGATGATCACACTTCTGGAGCAGGAACAAAGCCAGAGAGTTCCTGCCTGCCTCCATAAACCTGATATAACAGTAGAACATACTCCATGAGAGGACACTCACGCTAAAGGACACACCTCACTACAAAGGACAGTTTTCATGTGCAAAATTACCATTTTTATTATTTAGCAACTCTTCTAATTTTTTTTTTTGCTTATCCCTAGTACACGTGGTACAGGCCATGATAATCATGGTGGGTAGTTAGCGACTGCTTTTACTGTAAGCGCACCACGTGTCTACACATGTGAAAAGCAGTTCGACTTTGCACTTACAAATGTGCCAGAGCCCCGTTTGGTTACTTGCACTCGCTGGTGGGGTTGGACTTTTGCAAGAATCGGGGCCATTCGAGCATTTTTATATTTTTTTTAAACAGAAAAAAAGTGTCCAATGCGGGAATCAAACCAGGGTCGTAGTGGTCGAAAACCAAACGGTTTAACCAGCCTTCCACCGACCCCCCTACTCTTCTAAATAAGTATATAAAACGAATTATAATAAATTTGGTCTATTGGCACCTTTGTCTTTTTATACATTCATCATTATACAGAGCATGGTCAGCTGGTATATACAGTAGAACATACTCCATTAGAGGACACTCACTCTAAAGGACACCTCTCTATAAAGGACAGTTTTCATGGCCAAAAATTACTATTTTTACTATTTAGCAACTCTCCGGTAAGAGGACATCTATCCTTAAAGGACACTTTGGCTCTACAATTAGGTGTTGTCCTTTACAGGGAGGTAGTTCTACTGTAACAGGCTAACCAGTGAGAACCCTAGCTCCATATCATTCAAGATGGAGAAACTTTCCATTGCGTCAAATACTTGAAGTAATGAGACCACATCCAAATAAATAAATACGAAATTGTTTTGGTTAAAAAAACTGTTACTGAAACATCACATACAATTTATTCATTTGGAGGATGTGACCTTGTTACCTTATATTTCTAATTTGTAATCCAAATTAGGGACCTTATCATCGAATTCTTTTGTTTCTTCTAAAACAAAAAAAAAAAAAAAGATTTTGAAGAAATTTAACGCAATTAACACCAACTCCAAGTTTTATCCCGGGGTGATAACCTATAAAATGCATTATTTCAATGCATTTATGAAGGTTGAGAAAAAGAACCACTTTTGGAATAATTAGAAAAGTGTTCTTCAAAATTAAACAGTAAATCATCTCTGTGTGCATCTCATATGTGGAAATTAACAACAATTGAATTATAGAAAGAAATTAAAGAGTCATAATGATAGAAAAATTTGGATTATAAGATGGATAAACAAAGCTGAAAAGGTAAACAGAACATGAAACTTCAGCAACAGCATGTACAAGTTCTCCAGTCCCACTGTGATGGCAGGTAGGTTCTGGAATCTAGCATGGACAAAGTCATATTGCTGTTATAGGCACTTATAGTATCAGAAATAAGGATAGATTTTGTTTATAGGTTTTGTGTTAGATGTATATATGAATCTCAGATTCCATCTTCCACAAAAAGGGAGAGACATAGTGCTAGCTATTAAGAAAGTTTTGGTAAACACAAAGCGAATTGTCCATATTGATATTCCCACAAGGGAGTTGGTGGAAGGATGGTCTAAACCGGTTTTCAACCACTACGACCCGGGTTTGATTCCCGCATTGGGCATTTTTTTTCCGATTTGAAAAAATTCTTCAATTGCTCCTGATTCTTGCAAAAGTTCAACCCCACCAGCGAGTGCAAGTAACCAAACGGGGCTCTGGCACATTTGTAAGTGCAAAGTCAAACTGCTTTTCACATGTGTAGACATGTGATGCACTTACAGTAAAAGCAGTCGCCAACTTCTACCCACCGTGATTATCATGGCCTGTACCACGTGTACTAGGGATAAGAAAAAAAAAAGTATTTCCATAATTAAGTACTGTACTAACCCATCCTAGAGGGAAATCCAATCACACAACAAATGTCCAAGTTTCTATATTCTCAGACTGAAACATGGCCTGAGAGATTCAAGCAGACAGTAATTAGATTGGGAGGTCACCTCATCATCAAGGTGATTAGTAAATTTACTCACACGGCTCTGACACAACTATATACAGCCTCATTATTGACTGCTGTAGCTCATCCATTGATGAACTCTATTCATTCCTTGAAGAAACCATCAAAAATCTCCACAGACGTTATATGATTGAGTGAAGATGAGTATAAAGAAAATAGCCACATTATTGACTGTATTAGCTCATCCAATGAAGAGCTCTACCCATAAGACACCATCAAAAATCTTAAAATCCACAGACTTTATATGAAAGAGTGAAGATAAGTACAAAGAAAAGAGCCACATTATTGACTGTATTAGTTCATCCATTGATGAACTCTACTCATCCCCTGAAGATACCATCAAAAATCTCAATCCCCACAAGACTTTATATGATTGAGTAAAGATAAGTAAAAAGAAAAGAGCCACATTATTTATTGCATTCGCTCATCCATTGATGAGCTCTACTCGTCCCCTGAAGATACCATCAAAAATCTCCACAGACTTTATAAGATTGATTGAAGATAAGTAAAAAGAAAAGATCCCCATTATTGACTGCATTAGCTCATCCATTGATGAGCTCTACTCATCCCTTGAAGACCCCATTGAAAATCTTAAAGTCCACAGACTTGACACCTTTATATGATTGAATGAAGGTGAGAAAGATGAGAAAATAGCCACATTATTGACTGTAATAGCTCATTCATTGTTGAACTAGCTCTACTCATCCCCAGAAGAAACCATCAAAAATCTCCACAGACTATATACGATTGAGTGAAGATAACTAAAAAAATAAAGGCCACATTATTGACTGCATTAGCTCATCCATTGTTGAGCTCTGCTCATCCTCTGAAGACCCCATTGAAAATCATTGAAAGTCCACAGACTTGACACCTTTATATGATTGAGTGAAGATGAGAAAGATGAGTAAATAGCCACATTATTGACTGTATTAGCTCATCCATTAGAGCTAGCTCTACTCATCCCCTGAAAAGACACCATCAAAAATCTCAAGATCCACAGACTTTACATGAATGAGTAGAGATGAGTGTAAAGAAGTTTTACCTTCCTCGACTGTGGAGTCAAGCTGGGTGACCTTGACAGCCAGACGGTCAATGCGTCCCTGCAGGGACACTGCCCGGGCCACCAAGCCGGAAGCCTGCTGGAAAAGAGAGCCGAAGAGATCCTCGGCATGACGTGATAGAGAAGCCAGCTGCCGGATGACATTGGCCAGCGTGCCATTGGTCACACACTCCAGCTCATTGGGGACCTCTACTGCAAGAGCCCCCTGGTGGTCCACTGGCAGGGTCTCCCGGCAGATGTGCACCGGCTCTATGAGCCGCTGGAGCAACGGCATCTGCAACATTGTCCCCTCTGTCAGCAGACATTCTCCCACAGCTAGCTATATGGTGGGAGAACAAATGATCTGGGGTGATTTATGGCACAATACAGACTTTTTTTTTTTGCTTGTCCCTAGTACACAGGTTACAGGCCATGCTTTTACTGTAAGTACACCACATATCTACACATGTGATAAGCAGTTCTGACTTTGCACTTACAAATGTGCCAAAGCCCCATTTAGTTACTTGCACTCACTGGTGGGGTTGGACTTTAACAAGAATTGGGGGCCATTGGAGCATTATTATTATTATTTTAATTTGAATTTGGTCTTATTACCTTGTTTTTATTTAAGAAGCAAAAATTTAATGTCTAAAATTATATTTTTATGATAAAATTCAAAGATACAATATACAAGAGACCAAATCACTCTCTCTCATTTATATCTTATTTTATTTGCATATTTATTCACACATTTGTGTATGAAACCATTATATAATCATATAAGAACGATATAATAAAAGTATTTTCAATCTCAATCTTTCTCCATAAAAATCACTTCTCAGGATGTTTAGTGGTGGTGGTATCAATGTTGTTACCAAAGAAACGGAACACACAAAGGTTATTATTTTTGTAGGTCTTACAAAACCCCCCCAACCCTTTGAAAGGCTAAAAATTAAAAAAAAATGGAATCTGACCCTTGCGAAGTAATGGTACATGAGAAAAAACCCTCCCACTTATGTTCTCCCTTGGAAGATGATTTAGGGCACCATTTAAAAAAAATGAAAAAAGAAGGTGATATTGATGGGGAGGGGGGTCACATTTCAAGCCTGGAGAGCCTGAAGTGACTAGTAGTTCTCTACAGTCCTTGCCCTTCCTTGAACGTAAACCTATAGTCCCACATCAGTATAGGGTGCAGTGCCATCGTGAATAAGTAGGTAGGAGGACCATCAAGGAATGCCATTTCATCCGGAGTTTTAAGATCTTCTAGCAAGCATCTTTCTAAAGAAAGACCAAATATTACACAATATTTCTGTGAAAAATAAACACTTCAGCCTGTCAAGAGTTTTTTTTATTTTCTCAACGTATCGACTAAAATTTGTAACGCCTTTCCAAATGCTTTATTTTGTGAATAAGTAGGTAGGAGGACCATCACTGAATGTCATTTCATCCAGAGTTTTAAGATCTTCTAGCAAGCATCTCTCTAAAAGACGAACAATTATATTGATCAACTTTTACACAATATTTCTGTGAAAAATAAGACACTTCGGCAAGTTAAGAGTTTTTTATTTTCTCAACATTTTGACTAAAATTTTTAACGCCTTGCCACAAATATTTTATTTATTTCTCCTGATGAAGACAAAAGATTTTTGTCGAAACGTTGAGAAAATAAAAAAAAAAAAACTCTAACTGGCTGAAGTGTCTATTTTTCATGGAAATATGAATGCCGGTCAGGTAACCTCTATCTTCAGGATTTTACATAACAGTTATAAATTTTAATATAAAGCCATAATATGCCATCTATATATAGGAAATAAAAGCATTTAAGTATGAATGGTTCTTTTAGACAAAAAAAAAAAATCTTTCTATTGTCCTTACTGCAATGGAATGTACCCATATCAACTTCTACACAATAGTTATGAATATTAATATAAAGAAATAACATGCCATCTATAGATAAGAATTGAAAGCATTTAATTCTTTTACATACAAAAAAACAACAAAGTTTCTACTGTCCTTACTACGATTGAAAAATATTGGGAGAGCTTGGTTCATCAGTGGTGAATTCTCCCTGCTGTTTCATCAATTTAATCTATCAGACCGCTTCTTAGAGCTCTAATACTGTATTGGATCATTCTGCTTATATATGTTATACTGAATGTTGGAATATTAGATATGGTATTGAAGCAAACTATGGAAATAAGCTTTTAGGACAGTAGAATTACATATAAATATTTTCATCATGCAATGCTCTTCTGCAAACAATAAAACATGGCCAGTTTTTTTAGTTTGTGTGTAAAGGAAACTCCGCCTTTGCCAGTCCCAAGCCCGGATGAAAAAGGAGGAGGGGAAGCAGTAACAAGCTCACTAAAAAAAACCTGGGTTCAGCTGACCCGGCTGATAGTACCCTGTAAGGGCTCCTAATCCAGGGATACAGGTTGAGCAGCGTTTGTACTCCTTGTTAGGAGCAGCTGCACATGGCATCTGTTCCTCATGTCAGAGGCGGCCATTTCTTTTGGAGCTAAGTCAGCCTGCCACTGAGTAGTGCTCCCAGTCTTAATGACAAAGGCATATGCATTCTACTTCACCCAATCATGATGGTTGTCAAACAGACACCATCAAGAGTCACAACTTGATACCCTAATATAATTGAGTGGAGATAAGAAAGAAGAAGAGGAAACATTTCCTAGTGTTATGAATATTCCAATGATTCTAAAACAAGAACCATATTTATATCCATCATACGTTTAAAAGAAAGAAAGAGAGGGGGGGATGACCTAAGCTGCACATGTACACTGAATTTGTTCTTCATTATCAGACATAGATAAGAACTTAATCTACACTTCTGGGTGATAGCATGCCAATTAGAACAAAGCATAAATGATAATTCACACAATATACTCTTCTACTTTTATTAAATTATAAAATTCCTTGAGACATAGTGGAAAATACAAACTCTTCTTTTTTTTTCTATAATAAAAAGAGTCAATATAAATTCAATCATTTAAAAATATAATTTCTCATGATTTTAATTGGCAGAACACGCCAATCTCTTGGTTGAAGCAAAAATACAGTAAAATCCTTCTATTAGGAACCCCGAAGAGGTCTGTGGTGTACTATAAACATGTATAGATAAAGAATTCTTCCTGGATTGAAATTAGACGAAAAACATGGTGAAGGAAGACGAGTTTCTTTTTTTTGTCTAATAACTATAGACATGGTTCGTTATAGCCATAGGTTCACTTTATTATTGAATGAAAATGGGGATTATTTAAGGTTCGTTATAAGGGAAAGTTTGTTATTCTGAAAGATGGCGCAAGCAATCAGCAACTTTTAGTTGCACAATCAGGAGATGCCCTTTTTTTCTTAATATATCCACCTGTTCCAAGTACAAATCCACTTTTGTACCATTTTTCATAGATTATAAACACAAGGTAATAAGACCAAATCCAAATAAATAAATAGTGTGTAACATTCTGGTAACAACGCTGTTAACGAAACATTACAAACTATTTATTTATTTGGATTTAGTCTTATTACCTTGTTTTTTTTTACTAATGAGTAGCTCTCGGGTAAGAGAACACCTCTCTCTAAAAGACACTTTGGGTCTGTAACTAGGTATTGTCCTTTATAAAGAGGTATAGGGGGTCGGTGGAAGGCTGGTTAAACCGTTTGGTTTTCGACCACTAGGACCCGGGTTCGATTCCCGCATTGGACACTTTTTTCTGTTTAAAGAAAAAAAAATGCTCCAATGGCCCCCGATTCTTGCAAAAGTCCAACCCCACCAGCGAGTGCAAGTAACCAAACGGGGCTCTGGCATTAGTAAGTGCAAAGTCGAACTGCTTTTCACATGTGTAGACATGTGGTGCACTTACAGTAAAAGCAGTCGCTAACTACCCACCATGATTATCATGGCCTGTACCACGTGTACTAGGGATAAGCAAAAAATAATAATAATAAATAAATAAATAAAGAGGTATAGTTCTATTGCATATACTGTATCTACTGTAGAGGGTCTACTGGGTAGATTGTAGGATCCCAAGCAATAGGTGTGTGTGTATCTTATAGAGTAGATGTTGAACTACCTGGGTTGTGTGACCAATATATCGAACACCATGTCCCCAACTTAAATAGACTAACAGCAGGAGATGGTCAAAATTGACAGTCAATTGATGGCTGGCCTTCAAAGTTGGCAATAAATGTTACAAGGTAAGACCAAATCTTTACAAATACAGTTAAACCTCGTTATAACAACATCATTCGTGAACAAAGGTTTTAAGTTTGTTATAAGTATGGTTATAAAAAGAGTGGGAGACATAAAACCTGGGAACTTTAGAATTACGATGTTATAACCCAGTTGTTAAAAAATCATTGTTATAAGAAGGTTCTACTGTAAAACATTCAACAGAGTAGAATCTCCATGAGAGGACACTTCAACTATATGACACCTCTCCACACAAAAAGTAGCTTTCTTCACCTAAATTACCTTTTTTTTTTTTGATAAATTAGCAAAACTCTTCAGTAAGAGACCTCTCTCTCTCTCTAAAGGATAATTTTTACTCTGTAACTAGGTGTCCTTTACAGAAAGGTTTTACTGTATATATGAGGTTTCTGTAAAACAGAGTGGATTGTTACCACTCCAAACTAGGTGTCCTTTACAGAAAGGTTTTACTGTATATATGAGGTTTCTGTAAAACAGAGTGGATTGAACCACTCCAAACTAGGTGTCCTTTACAGAAAGGTTTTACTGTATATGAGGTTTCTGTAAAACAGAGTGGATTGTTACCACTCCAAACTAGGTGTCCTTTACAGAAAGGTTTTACTGTATATATGAGGTTTCTGTAAAACAGAGTGGATTGTTACCACTCCAAACTAGGTGTCCTTTACAGAAAGGTTTTACTGTATATATGAGGTTTCTGTAAAACAGAGTGGATTGAACCACTCCAAACTAGGTGTCCTTTACAGAAAGGTTTTACTGTATATGAGGTTTCTGTAAAACAGAGTGGATTGAACCACTCCAAACTAGGTGTCCTTTACAGAAAGGTTTTACTGTATATGAGGTTTCTGTAAAACAGAGTGGATTGAACCACTCCAAACTAGGTGTCCTTTACAGAAAGGTTTTACTGTATATGAGGTTTCTGTAAAACAGAGTGGATTGAACCACTCCAAACTAGGTGTCCTTTACAGAAAGGTTTTACTGTATATGAGGTTTCTGTAAAACAGAGTGGATTGAACCACTCCAAACTAGGTGTCCTTTACAGAAAGGTTTTACTGTATATGAGGTTTCTGTAAAACAGAGTGGATTGAACCACTCCAAACTAGGGGTCCTTTACAGAAAGGTTCTAATGTATATATGAAGTTTCTGTAAAACAGAGTGGATTGTACCACTCCAAACTAGGTGTATTTTACAGAAAGGTTTTACTGTATATGAGGTTTCTGTAAAACAGAGTGGATTGTACCACTCCAAACTAGGTGTATTTTACAGAAAGGTTTACTGTATATATGAAGTTTCTGTAAAACAGTGTGGATTGTACCACTCCAAACTAGGTGTATTTTACAGAAAGGTTTACTGTATATATGAAGTTTCTGTAAAACAGAGTGGATTGTACCACTCCAAACTAGGTGTCCTTTACAGAAAGGTTTTACTGTATATGAGGTTTCTGTAAAACAGTGTGGATTGTACCACTCCAAACTAGGGGTCCTTTACAGAAAGGTTCTAATGTATATATGAAGTTTCTGTAAAACAGAGTGGATTGTACCACTCCAAACTAGGTGTCCTTTACAGAAAGGTTTACTGTATATATGAAGTTTCTGTAAAACAGTGTGGATTGTACCACTCCAAACTAGGTGTATTTTACAGAAAGGTTTACTGTATATATGAAGTTTCTGTAAAACAGAGTGGATTGTACCACTCCAAACTAGGTGTCCTTTACAGAAAGGTTTTACTGTATATGAGGTTTCTGTAAAACAGAGTGGATTGAACCACTCCAAACTAGGGGTCCTTTACAGAAAGGTTCTAATGTATATATGAAGTTTCTGTAAAACAGAGTGGATTGAACCACTCCAAACTAGGTGTCCTTTACAGAAAGGTTTACTGTATATATGAAGTTTCTGTAAAACAGAGTGGATTGTACCACTCCAAACTAGGTGTATTTTACAGAAAGGTTTACTGTATATATGAAGTTTCTGTAAAACAGTGTGGATTGTACCACTCCAAACTAGGTGTATTTTACAGAAAGGTTTACTGTATATATGAAGTTTCTGTAAAACAGAGTGGATTGTACCACTCCAAACTAGGTGTCCTTTACAGAAAGGTTTTACTGTATATGAGGTTTCTGTAAAACAGAGTGGATTGAACCACTCCAAACTAGGGGTCCTTTACAGAAAGGTTCTAATGTATATATGAAGTTTCTGTAAAACAGAGTGGATTGTACCACTCCAAACTAGGTGTATTTTACAGAAAGGTTTACTGTATATATGAAGTTTCTGTAAAACAGAGTGGATTGTACCACTCCAAACTAGGTGTATTTTACAGAAAGGTTTACTGTATATGGAGTTTCTGGAAAACACAAAGTGAGCGGAGAAGGACAAAGATACCCAAAATCTTGAGACTAATAAAATTTAAAAAAAACTCATCTATAGAAACCTTTTTTAATTATTTAATTAAGGAATGGATTGTTACCACCCCCACATACCAGAGAGTACTGGATAATGTATCCAGTCATTTTAGTCTAGTAACAGAGCAATGCTCTTACTGAAAAAAAGAAGAGTCCTTACATATTAGGTCTTGTTTACCTTGCTATGATGGAGGTACTAAAGGACGATATCACCTAGCAAGTCACTCAGCAGGGGGGGTCCTCATTAAACTAGAAAGGCAGGAAACTGTTGGAACTTTGCCAGCGTGACTGACTCACATGGAGAAGGATGTGTTGTGTACTGCCTGCCTCTCGCTAAATGGGATTTATTAGTTCCCACAGCTCTATGTCCTAGCTAGCTGTGTTGACAACACAGCACTGTTTACACTGTACACACAGTCAAGATGGAATTTAATTGGCTTACATGGGAGGTCACCAGCCAGGCTGGTTCTTCTTCCTTTGAAATGGCTGAAAATAGCTTCTAATTAAACAATCTCTTCAATTCAACAAACCTCCCCAAGAGATAGGTGAGGGCTTCTTGTTGAATTGAAGAGACTGTTGAATTGTTAGATTTTACAAATGGTGGGAGATTTGAGAAATAAACGAATTGTGGTGAGTGTTGAATTAAAGAGATTGCGTTGCACTATGATAATAATATCATAGCATCATCTAAGATTCAGAAATGAATTGTTTTCTGCCATATTTCTGACAACACCTAGATGCTAAGCCAAAGTGTCCTTTACGGAGAAGTGTCCTCCTTTTTTTTTTTTTAATTATTCAAATACATGAGGTACAGCCATGATAATCATGGTGGGGGAGAGTAAATGACTGCTTTTACTGTAAGTGCACTGCATATCTACATGTCTGGATATATATTTTTGTATAAATATGTGAGGATCATTGAGAGATTGTTTATCAACCATAGCTTAAAGAATGAAGAAGATAGGAACACCAATTTCAAGCTTATGGATACTGAATTCATGGATTAAATTTACTATCTCTGTGGAAAGTCTGATCAACTAATAAGGTAGAACCACTCTCTTTGAAGAACAACACCAAGTTGTAGAGCCAAAGTGTCCTTTAAGGTGAGGTATCCTCTTACTAGAGAGTCACTAAATAATAAAAATGATAATTTTGGTGATAAAAACTGTACTTTTTATTGAGAATGTCCTCTCATAGAAGTTTAACTGTACAATGGACCTGAAGAATTAGAAGAGAATTTTTCAGAACAGGGTGAAATGACCTTCCAATGACGGCCAACCTCTGTATTGGAGATGGCACTATACGATGATGTAAATTCAATGGGTAGATGAAAGTAAAGCCTGATCAAATCTAGATAGTCAATGCTATATACATTTTAGGTGTCATTGCCCTTCCATAGTAGAAAGGATTTTTAGAAAAGAACTTTATCTTGTAAAACAACACAATTAGAAAGAGCTGAAAACCAAAATGATATCAAAACCACGATAAAGCATAATTTGGATTATAGATTATAATAAAAGAAAATAAAGACCTAATTCAAATAATTTATTAGTGTCACTATCATCAGAACAATGACTTTCCAGAATGGTTGCAAGGTTTTCCCACTATGTACTAAGTGCCATTCTCAGCCTGCAACCCCAAGACACATTGTTGACTGTATTGACTCATCCATTGATGAGCTCTACTCTTCCCCGGCAGACACCATCAAAAGTCTCAAGCTTTACAAGCTTGATAGCTTAGTGTGATTGAGTGGAGATAAGAAAGAAGAAGAAGACTATCATCAGACAAAAGAATAAAATTTGATTAATTTGTCTGATGATGGTGACAATACTGTTGCCGAAACGTCACACACTATTAAATTATTTGGATTAGGACTTATTTTATGATATCAAAACCAAATTGGTCTGTAAACTAGCCTGGATGAGTAGGTGTTATTGAAATGTGACACTGTTTATATATCTGTCACCCAATGCTACCAACCATCCTCCTTAATTGGAGGGAATCACCAGCATTTACCAATTTGTAGGTAAAATAGGGAAAGCTAGATGAAATTTCTCTAGAGAACTTTCTTTTCTCCTCTCAATCATTTAAAGATGTCTGTGGAGAGATCTTTAGTTTCATGACTGAAAGAAATACAATGCATTTATGATAAGGCACAATTTGGATTATAGATTATAAACACAAGGTAATAAGACCAAATCCAAATAAAAAAATAGTGTGTGACGTTTCGGTAACAGCATTGTTACCGAAATGTCACACACTATTTATTTATTTGGTCTTATTACCTTGTGTTTAGAATGCATTTTATTTTAGTTGAGAAGACTGGGGGTACTCCACAGGCCGACTTAGCTCCTGCCCTGATACTAAATGGCCACTTTTGACATGAGGGGCAGAGTTCTTGGGCAGGTACAGACGCAGATCATCCTGTGTTCTTGGATCAGGATTCATTACAGAGTACTATCAGCCAGGTTAGCTAAACCCAGGTTTTTTTTTAGCAAGCTTGTTACTGCTACCCTTTCTTTACCATCTGGGACATGGTTGGAAGGAAGGATGCTTCCTCCAACTCTCTCTGTCCTGTGTGATACTGCAGTGATGGGGGTGATTGTGAGTAGTGGGCTGACGTAGAAGTCAGATGTGGTTGATGTATTGCCAATGTATGGTACCATACCATCTTCATACACAGTGCCATCTCTTCACCTAAATTAGGATAGATACCCTCTTTCACCATTTTTGAGAATTCCTTTTTTCCACATTTCTGTGAATCTCTGCCACCCTTCTACCTCTCATACTTCCCTCCCTGATAATTAATGAAAATTTAAGACAGGTTGATGCGCGAGCTAGGAGATTCATCTTCCAAAAAAAAAAAAAAAAAGACCTCCCAACTAGGTTTTTATACAACTTTCACCTTCAAAGGAAGACAACTATCATCCCATGATGTGACTTAAGGGATAAAAGGGAGCCTCTATAACCAAATACAGAGGTTTGCGAGATGAGAATAGATCTTAGTGCAATATCAGCATGGATTGCTTAACTTGAGGTAATCAGTAGGAAGTAGAGAAAAAGGGTTGTTTGACACAACTTCCTAGAAACTGCCTGCCTGTTGGATAGAACACACCGGGTGTATATCAGAATATGTAGGTTGACAAGGCACAATTTGGATTATAGATTAGAACTACAATATAATAAGACCAAATTCAAATAAATAGTGTGTGACAGTAACAGCATTGTTACCATCATCAGACAAAAGTACTGTGGATGATTACTGGGTATAGACTCCGTCTTTGCCGGTCCCAAGCCCGGATGAAAAAGGAGGAGGGGGAGCAGTAACAAGCTCACTAAAAAACGTGGGCTCAGCTGGCCCGGCTGATAGTACCCTGTAAGGGCTCCTAATCCAGGAATACAGGATGAGCAACGTTTGTACTCCATGTTAGGAGCAGCTGCACATGGCGTTTGTTCCTCATGTCAGAGGCGGCCATTTCTTTTGGAGCCAAGTCGGCCTGCCACTGAGTAGTGCCCCCAGTCTTAATGACAAAGGCAGACGCATTTTACTTCACACAGTCATGATGGTTGTCAAACAAGATTGATACCCTAATATGATTGAGTGGAGATAAAGAAGAAGTAGGTTAACAGGACATAATTTGGATTATAGATTAGAACTACAACATTATTCAAACATAAATTCAGATAAATAGTGTGTGACGTTTCGGTAACAGCGTTGTTACCATCATCAGACAAATGAACTGTGGGTGATTACTGAGTACAGAATGAATTATTCAGTACTTTTTGTCTGATGATGGTAATAACGCTGTTACTGAAACATCGCACACTATGCATTTATTTGGATTTGGTCTTTATTACCTTGTAGTTCTAAAATAAGATGGATATATTCAAGTGATGGTGGTCACACAGCAGTCTTTCTGATACCATGTTGACATGACTTACAGTAGAACCTTATTTTAATGCAACACTTACTAGAATTCACAACCATTTAGTTGGCCTATTTTCCTTAACAGATATATCAACTTTGATGCACTAGCGCGCCATCTGTTATCAAAATTTGAAACTATTTTAAACAATTTCATTAATTTTTCCCATGCAGTAAGGGCAGTAGAAATTATTTAATTTCAAAAAGAATCCTATGCCTTTAAAATAGTTTCGAATTTTTATATCAACTTTAACTCAACTCAAAATTCTGATCCCTTTTGGGGTGTTGAATTAGAAAAGTTAGGCTGTATTTGATTTGGTTGTAAAAAAAAATGGTGTTAAACAATATTGTAAGGGTAAAAATATTTTTATCAATACTACAATATATATATATTGCGTATGATATTGTTTTTTACAGCACAATACAACAATGTTGGCAAGTTTCTCTAGAGTGGAATGTCGAGGTGACGAAATACTACAATAGAACTACATCCATGAGAGAAAACACTTTCTACAAAGGACAGTTTTCATTATCAAAATTTTCATTATTATTAATTAGCAACCTTTTGGACATGGTTCTCTAAAAGATGCTCTGCAACTAGGTTTTTTTTTTCCTTATCCCTAGTACATGTGGTACAGGTCATGATAATCATGGTGGGTAGAAGTAGGCGACTGCTTTTACTGGAAGTGCACCACATATCATATCTACACATATGAAAAACAGTTCAACTTTAAACTTACAAATGTGCCAGAGCCCCGTTTGGTTACTTGCACTCGCTGGTGGGGTTGAACTTTTGCAAGAAGCGGGGGTCATTGGAGCATTTTTTTTTTAATCAGAAAAAAATATCCAATGTGGGAATCGAACCCGGGTCGTAGTGGTCGAAAACCGACCCCCTGTTGCAACTAGGTGATGTCCTTTAGTGAGAAGTTGTTTTATAATAAAAATATGTTCTGTGAAGAATACTATATAGTAGTCTTGAAGATCATTTATTGGTTTGGAAGTTTAGTTTGGAAAAAAATAATATGGTTTTATCAACCAATTTTTTTATTTAGTTCCTGTCGTTACACATTTGTAAGTGCAAAGTCGAACTGCTTTTCACATGTGTAGACATGTGATGCACTTACAGTAAAAGCAGTCGCCTACTTCTACCCACCATGATTATCATGGCCTGTACCATGTGTACTAGGGATAAGCAAAATAAAAAAGTTTGTGATATGTCAGTGATTCACTGTCACTTCCTTGGGGGGAAGTCAGTGAAACATAGGGAACTGAATAAAAATATTCGCTGATGTAGCCGTCTTTTTCCAAACTATATAGTGGGACATATTAGAGGACATTTGTCTATTCAAGAACTGAAAGGGGGTTTAAGATGGTGCACCGCTGGAAACAAGGACCTTTTGTAAAGCAGAAAAACTAAAGATGGCCTTGTGATTTCTATCTGATATCAAAATAGTGGATTTTGTAATTGGACTGATCAACATCAGGATATGGATTAAATTGCTTAGCTCAAGGAACTAAAGAATACCATGGGGGTCGATGGAAGGATGGTCTGAATCGTTGGTTTTCGACCACTATGACCTGGGTTCGATTCCCACATTGGGCACTTTTTTCTGTCTCCAACCCCACCAGCGAGTGGAAGTAACCAAACAGGGCTCTGGCACATTTGTAAGTGCAAAGTCTAACTACTTTTCACATGTGTAGACATGTGGTGCACTTACAGTAAAAGCAGTCACTTACTTCTACTCACCATGATTATCATGGCCTGTACCACGTGTCCTAGGGATAAGCAAAAAAAAAGGGTATCAAGCTTGTATTTTCTATATACTGAATGTATGTGTGTGTGTGTCTGTCCTTTATGCTTGACCAAACCACTCATTGGAACGCCATGAAACTTTGGGAAGTTATTTAGTATAGTGCAGGGAAGGTTTCTGAAAAATAATTTCTTGAATATCTTGAATATCCTTAGTGTTATTTGCAGATTTGTAGATTTAACTCGCAAGCAGCGCCCCCATTGCGACGATGATAAGTTTTTTTTATCTATAAGTTTTATTATCACTAAGTTTATTATCTTAAAGATTATTTATCAAAAGTAAGATTTTCTACCTATTAATTGCGCACAAGTCAAAGTTAGTTATCGAGTATTTTTCAAGGGACCTGGAAAAAATGTTCACTAGATAAAACGATGATTTTGTAATGTAGAAAATTAGGAAAGACAAAATTCAGGATGACACTGCAATTTATTTGAGACAAGAAAATGATACAATTCCAAGGCAAGATACTATTCCTTTAACTTCCAATTACCGACTTATTCAACTTTTATTCAACTTATCGAGTATTTTTCAAGGGACCGGGAAAAAATGTTCACTTTATCGAGAGATTCAAATTTACGAGTTTCAAATTATCAAAATATATCTTTTATTTTTTTTATAAGTTTATAGAGAATTGTTTTAACAAATGTTCGTTAGACAAACCTTTACTCGGGTAAATCCCGGGCGAAGCCGGGTACATCCGCTAGTATTTATATAATTTAATCCTATAAAAAAATCTCTAGATTCAATTATTATCATAGAAAATATTTTAATAATATTATTTATCTGTGTGAAAATAATTCTATTCACAATAATAATAATTTATTATTTTAAGACATTTTATTTTAATTCAAGTCAATTCAATGTTTTATAATTCTTTGTAAATAACTCTTAAAAAATTATAAGAACCTTAAAATACAAGGTAATAAGCCCAAATCCAAATAAATAAATAGTGTGTGACGTTTCGGTAACAACGCTGTTACCAAAACGTCACACACTATTTAATTATTTGGATTTGGGCTTATTACCTTGTGTTTATAATCAATAATCCAAATTGTGCCTTATCATTTTACATTTATAATTATGCCAGAGCCCCTATTTGATTACTTGCATTCATTGGTGAGGTTGGACTTTTGCAAAAATCAGAGGCCATTGGAGCATTTTTTTAATTAGAAAAAAGTACACAATACAGGATTCGATCTTTAGTCGAGAAAGAGAGAGTAGTGGTTGAAAAACAACAGCTTGTACACTGACCCCCTTATTTCAAAAATAGCTTATTAAATCAATTTTTTTTTTATGTACCACTTTCTATTTAAATAAACTACAATGACCTAACTTGTCATTTAACATAGGATAAAAAAATTTAAATTATTTAATTTACTTCATAATTGTAGTCAATTATTCTAAATACTTTAATTAGTAAACAAAGTAAGAATTTAAATTAACTAATGTTAGACCTTGTTACTCAATAAATAAGCTAAAATTATATATTGCAATATTTTTTTGGTTACTAAATTATTTCAAAATTATCATTTTAATTCTGAATATTTTTCTTTTGTTAATTAGAAATTTATATAATATTTCAAAATTATATTACTACAATTAATATTAAATATTTAAATGCATAAAATATTTCTACAATTTTGGCATATTTTTTTGTCGAATTTTCTAAACTGTTACTATTTTTTTTTATCTCAAATGGTAATGGTGATTTTATCAATATTATCAATTTATAAATTTAAAAAAGTTATTACTCTTGAAAATAATTGTATTTGTTTTTTCTGTAATGTTTCGTATTAATTTATAGGTTAGTAATCTGGGTTGTAAGCATTTAAAAAGTGCAATGACACTTTGGAATAGTTACTTCATTCTATAATATAAACAAATTTAATATTAAGTTGATTATTTCAAAGTCTAAATTGGTTAGCTATAAACATTTTTTTAGAGAATGTAAAATGTATTGATATATAAATATTTACTTACTTTTATTGAAATGTGTGTTAACGCCTATAAATGTAAATTAATCGTTTGCCATTATATACTTTCAGAAAGATTATCTATTTTATTTTAAATATATTGTTATTAAATGTGAAGTTTTATTAAAAAGAGATATACAAAACTAGGTGCTAGTGGCTAAAGGTTTATCGACTGCCCGTTCATAACAAAATGTAAAAAGCAATGTTTTCAAAATGGCGTGAGTCAAGGCGATCGCTGCGCTGGCGATCTAAATATCAAAATCAACAATAAAAAATGTGCTATTTAATTTTTCTAAATGCCTATAAATATCAAATATAATTTTTAAAATACATTTGCAATAAATAAAAAATGTATTAAAAGTAAAAATAATTTTCTTGTATATCTAAATCGAGAGGGCGTTGTTTGAAGCTTAGTCATTGGTGGAAAGGTCTTATGTTATTTTTTTTATTTGAGGTGTGTCTCTTTAGTGAGAAATTAATTATTTGATTAAACAACGATAAATCGGTGGGTTTTTATTTATTATTTATTTGTCAAATTTTACATTAGTTTGGTAATTGGTATTATTCGTTTAATTCAACACATAAAGGTAAAATATTGTACCACACGTTTATAAGATATACGGATTGAAAAATATATATTTACATATAAAAAACCAAGTATTTTATAGTACCTACTTCTAATTTTTAACAACAAATATATAATAATTATTTTCCTTCCTCTCTCTCCACCTTGTTTACTTAAAGAAAAAGGGTAACACGAAGATATAAAATTTTAAAGGGCCTTACATCAACAACTTATTAAAACCAGTGATAAAAATGCACAAATTAACACAAAAAGAGTGAGAATATATATTCCATTATATTTAAAACAAATCAACATATAGCCAAGAAACACCATTTGTTAAATTTATCTTTGAAAATATCTATTTACTTTTCTTATAAAAATACCATCACATTTTCAAAGGTTTTCAGTCAATAGACATAGTACATACCTGAAATAATAAACATTCTAATTTTGTATATCTTTTGCTTCTATTTTGACAGGAGAGAGGTAACTTTTCCCTTTTTATAAAACTAAATGGGTTGCAAACAAGGTAACAAGGCCACATCCAAATAAAATAAAATCCATTATAAATAGAATCCTTAAGTGATAGCATTTTCCATGATATATCATTAATTTAGTGGTTATAATTCTAACAATAATGTTTTTGATAATTTGAGTGTAAATAAACTATATTTATTGTATAATTATTGCTCTAAAATGTAAATTTAAATAACTTTAACTCTCTCTCTCTTTAAAACTGGAAATGGTTTGTATATATATTTAAAAACTATGTGGAGATATGAAGAGGTGAATTGTGCAAGAATAGAATAGAATGTAGTCCATAATGGCTGTTGTATCGGAGATGCTGCCTCACATGTTTGACAATGTTAGACCTAATGTTGTTGTTGTCGTGTCCAATGAAGAGCCTCAGATGTCTCCTGCATCTCTATCACAGCAGTCGCAATGTCCTCTATCTTGGGTGTGTAAAACTGCTGTTCTGGGTCCATGTGAATTTTCTGTTGTTGTTGTTGTGTCCAATGAAGAGCCTCAGATGTCTCCATAGATCTCTATCACAGCAGTCGCAATGTTCTCTATCTTGGTTGTGTAAAGCTGCTGTTCTGGGTCCATGTCAATTTTCTGTTGTTGTCATGTCCAATGAAGAGCCTCAGATGTCTCCATATATCTCTATCACAGCATTCGCAATGTCCTCTATCTTGGTTGTGTAAAGCTGCTGTTCAGGGTTCATTTCAATTTTCTGTTGCTGTTGTTGTGTCCAATGAAGAGCCTCAGATGTCTCCATACATCTCTATCACAGCAGTCGCAATGTTCTCTATCTTGGGTGTGTAAAGCTGCTGTTCAGGGTTCATGTCAATTTTCTGTTGTTGTTGTTGTGTCCAATGAAGAGCCTCAGATGTCTCCATACATCTCTATCACAGCAGTCGCAATGTTCTCTATCTTGGGTGTGTAAAGCTGCTGTTCAGGGTTCATGTCAATTTTCTGTTGTTGTTGTTGTTGTCATGTCCAATGAAGAGCCTCAGATGTCTCCATACATCTCTATCACAGCATTCGCAATGTTCTCTATCTTGGGTGTGTAAAGCTACTATTCTGGGTCAATGTCAATTTTCTGTTGTTGTGTTCAATGAAGAGCCTCAGATGTCTCCAAGCATCTCTATCACAGCAGTCGCAATGTTCTCTATCTTGGGTGTGTAAAGTTCTGGGTCAATTTCAATTTTCTGTTGTTGTTGTGTCCAATGAAGAGCCTCAGATGTCTCCATACATCTCTATCACAGCAGTCACAATGTCCTCTATCTTGGGTGTGTAAAGTTCTGGGTCCATGTCAATTTTCTGTTGTTGTTGTCATGTCCAATGAAGAGCCTCAGAAGTCTCCATACATCTCTATCACAGCAGTCGCAATGTCCTCTATTTTGGTTGTGTAAAGCTGCTGTTCTGGGTCCATGTCAATTTTCTGTTGTTGTTGTTGTTGTCGTGTCCAATGAAGAGCCTCAGATGTCTCCATTCATCTCTATCACAGCAGTCGCAATGTCCTCTATCTTGGGTGTGTAAAGCTGCTGTTCTGGGTATAATTCAATTTTCTGCAAGGCCGCAGCCATTGCTGGACATGAGAATATGCGATCCTGCATGCTTATTTGACCGTCATAGACACAGGACCAGAGCAACAATTTCATTGTTAATGGCTCTCTCATTTCAATCTTTTGGCATTTTTTTATAATCAAGTGCAGGTACATAGGTATTATAAGATATATAAATACACTCATGGACAAAACTTTAGGAAGTTGTACTTTTTACATGTATATCTGGATTTAGACAATAACTCTGAAAGATACTCGTGGACAAAACTTAAGGAAGTTTTACCTTTCAACATGTATA
>CP092879.1:55404396-55432492 GCA_030710605.1 Cordylochernes scorpioides
TTTACCTACACTAGATTATAAAAATATGCCAAAAAGATAAGATTGAAGTGAGAGATTCATTAACAATGTATTTGTTACCCAGCTGCTGCTGTCAAGGATGATCAAATAAACAAGCGGGATCGCTAGGGATCTTTGTTCATCTTACCTTCATTAGGTCTAACCTGTCCTGGTGTGGAACTAACACCTACCCACATATTCTCATATCAATCAATGGCCACAGCCTTGCAGAATATTGGATTATACCCAGAACAGCAGCTTTACACACCTAAGATAGAGGACATTGAGACTGCTGTGATAGATATGTACGGAGACATCTGAGGCTCTTCATTGGACACAACAACAACAACAGAAAATTGGCATGGACCCAGAACAGCAGCTTTACACACCTAAGATAGAGGACATTGAGACTGCTGTGATAGATATGTACGGAGACATCTGAGGCTCTTCATTGGACACAACAACAACAACAGAAAATTGGCATGGACCCAGAACAGCAGCTTTACACACCTAAGATAGAGGACATTGAGACTGCTGTGATAGATATGTACGGAGACATCTGAGGCTCTTCATTGGACACAACAACAACAACAGAAAATTGGCATGGACCCAGAACAGCAGCTTTACACACCTAAGATAGAGGACATTGAGACTGCTGTGATAGATATGTACGGAGACATCTGAGGCTCTTCATTGGACACAACAACAACAACAGAAAATTGGCATGGACCCAGAACAGCAGCTTTACACACCTAAGATAGAGGACATTGAGACTGCTGTGATAGATATGTACGGAGACATCTGAGGCTCTTCATTGGACACAACAACAACAACAGAAAATTGGCATGGACCCAGAACAGCAGCTTTACACACCTAAGATAGAGGACATTGAGACTGCTGTGATAGAGATGTATGGAGACATCTGAGGCTCTTCATTGGACACAACAACAACAACAGAAAATTGGCATGGACCCAGAACAGTAGCTTTACACACCTAAGATAGAGGACATTGAGACTGCTGTGATAGAGATGTATGGAGACATCTGAGGCTCTTCATTGGACACAACAACAACAACAGAAAATTGGCATGGACCCAGAACAGCAGCTTTACACACCTAAGATAGAGGACATTGAGACTGCTGTGATAGATATGTACGGAGACATCTGAGGCTCTTCATTGGACACAACAACAACAACAGAAAATTGGCATGGACCCAGAACAGCAGCTTTACACACCTAAGATAGAGGACATTGAGACTGCTGTGATAGATATGTACGGAGACATCTGAGGCTCTTCATTGGACACAACAACAACAACAGAAAATTGGCATGGACCCAGAACAGCAGCTTTACACACCTAAGATAGAGGACATTGAGACTGCTGTGATAGAGATGTATGGAGACATCTGAGGCTCTTCATTGGACACAACAACAACAACAGAAAATTGGCATGGACCCAGAACAGCAGCTTTACACACATAAGATAGAGGACATTGAGACTGCTGTGATAGAGATGTATGGAGACATCTGAGGCTCTTCATTGGACACGACAACAACAACAGAAAATTGGCATGGACCCAGAACAGCAGCTTTACACATCCAAGATAGAGGACATTGCGACTGCTGTGATAGAGATGTATGGAGACATCTGAGGCTCTTTATTGGACACAACAACATTAGGTCTAACATGTCAAAGACGGGAGGCAGCATCTCCGATACAACAGCCATCATGGACTACATTCCATTCTATTCTTGCACAATTCACCTCTTCATATCTCCAGATCATTGGAATTCCTAAGCAGACAATTAATTTAACAACAATAACCAAAAATATTCTTCTTTCCTTTCTCCACTCAATCATATCAGGATATCAAGTATGTAGAGCTTGTTGACGGTGTCTGCTGGGGATGAGTAGAACTCATCAATGGATGAGTCAATACAATCAATGATGTAGTTTGGGGTTATAGGTTGAGATAGAATCTTTGTGTTTATTTAATTTTTTGAACTAAAGAGATAATTTTACTACTAAAGAGGAACCTCCCTGTAAAGGACACTTAATTGCCAAGTAAAGTTGTCATTTAGGGAGAGGTGTCCTCTTACTGGAGAGTTGGTAAATTGTAAAGATGGAAATTTTGCAAATGAAAACTATTGTTTATAGAGAAGTGTCTTCTAGCGTGAGTTTCCTCTCATGAAGGTTCTACTGTACAAAAATTTATCTATTATATAAACAAGGTAATATGACCAAATCCAAATAAATAATCAGTTTATTTTGGTCTTACCTTGTGTTTCTAATCTAGAATCCAACTCTTGTACCTAATCATAGTCAATTATTTAAAAAAGAATGTACTTAGTTCTGTGTGTGTGCGAAAGAAAAATAATTGATCACTGATCAAGGTACACCTTTTTTAAATATAATTATATTGAATGAATCGCCACTTTCAACTAAAATATTATTATTATTATTTTTACTTATCCCTAGTACATGTGGTACAGGCCATGATAATCATGGTGGGTAGAAGAAGGACACTGCTTTTACTGTATATAAGTGCACCACATGTCTTACACATATGAAAAACATTTCGACTTTGCACTTACAAATGTGCCAGAGCCCCCTTTGGTTACTTTCACTCGCTGGTGGGGTTGGACTTTTGCAAGAATCGGGGGCCATCATTGGGAGCATTTTTTTTTTTTTAAATAAGAAAAAAGTGCCCAATGCGGGAATTGAACCCGGGTCGTAGCAGTCTAAAACCATTGGTTTATGCCATCCTTCCACCGACCCCCACTAAAATCTTATAAATTTTCTCACATAAAGAGTACAACACCCATTTATGATACGGTACACAACTTGGATTATAGGTTAGAAATATAAAGATCACATCCACAAATAATACATAAAGTATATAGAACCTGTATGAAGGACATTCAACAAAAGGACAGTTTTCACATCGCTAAATTACCATTTTTACTAATTAGCAAACACCAATTAAGAGGACACCACTCTCTAAAGGACACTTTGGCTCTGAAACTAGGTGTTTTTGTTGTCATGTCCAATGAAGAGCCTCAGATGTCTCCATACATCTCTATCACAGCAGTTGCAATGTTCTCTATCTTGGGTGTGTAAAGCTGCTGTTCTGGGTCCATGCCAATTTTCTGTTGTTGTGCCCAATGAAGAGCCTCAGATGTCTTCATGCATCTCTATCACAGCAGCAGCAATGTCCTCTATCTTGGGTGTGTAAAGCTGCTGTTCTGGGTCTATGTCAATTTTCTGTTGTTGTTGTGTCCAATGAAGAGCCCCAGATGTCTCCATACATCTCTATCACAGCAGCAGCAATGTCCTCTATCTTGGGTGTGTAAAGCTGCTGTTCTGGGTCTATGTCAATTTTCTGTTGTTGTTGTCGTGTCCAATGAAGAGCCTCAGATGTCTCCATACATCTCTATCACAGCAGTTGCAATGTCCTCTATCTTGGGTGTGTAAAGCTGCTGTTCTGGGTCTATGTCAATTTTCTGTTGTTGTTGTCGTGTCCAATGAAGAGCCCCAGATGTCTCCATACATCTCTATCACAGCAGTTGCAATGTTCTCTATCTTGGGTGTGTAAAGCTGCTGTTCTGGGTCCATGTCAATTTTCTGTTGTTGTTGTCGTATCAAATGAAAAGCCTCAGATGTCTCCATACATCTCTATCACAGCAGTTGCAATGTCCTCTATCTTGGGTATGTAAAAGCTGTTGTTCTAGGTCCATGTCAATTTTCTGTTGTTGTTGTCATGTCCAATGAAGAGCCTCAGATATCTCCATACATCTCTATCACAGCAGTCACAATGTTCTCTATCTTGGGTGTGTAAAGCTGCTGTTCTGGGTCCATGCCAATTTTCTGTTGTTGTTGTCATGTCCAATGAAGAGCCTCAGATGTCTCCATACATCTCTATCACAGCAGTTGCAATGTCCTCTATCTTGGGTGTGTAAAACTGCTGTTCTGGGTCCATGTCAAGTTTCTGTTGTTGTTGTCATGTCCAATGAAGAGCCTCAGATGTCTCCATACATCTCTATCACAGCAGTCACAATGTCTTCTATATTAGGTGTATAAAACTGATGTTCTAGGTCCATGCCAACTTGAGAATATGTGTTAGTTCCATGCCAAGACAATTATTGCATGTCCTTTTAAAGACCTTATATTTCTAATCTATAATCCAATATTGTACCGTTATCATTTTTATATGCTTCAATGGACATACTAAGTTTTCATGAGCTGAACAAAATGAAAGCATCATTTATTTATTACAAAACACATGCTATATCCTATGTGGATATTTTCATGTAAAGTTTAAACTATTTTATGTACATAGTTTTTAAATACACCTATCCCCCGATTTACACGGTAGATACGTTCCTGAGAAAAAGTAGTAAATCGAGGGATAGGTGTATATTAAACTGTCAAATATGAATAGGTGTTCGCCCCCTCATGAATCAGAGCCTCCCAATATTCTTTTCAACATAGGTAGTATAGAGTAGAATATCGCATTTTAGTATAGTGTGATAAAAACAAAAAAAAAAAAAACTTATTTGGAAAACCGTGTAAAAGCGAAAACGTGTAAAACAAGTACCGTGTAAATCGGGGGATAGGTGTATATATATATACAAACCATTTCCAGTTTTAAAGAGAGAGTTAAAGTTATTTAAATTTACATTTTAGAGCAATAATTATACAAAAAAATAAAGGTTATTTACACACATATTATCTAAAAACATTTAATATATTGTTAGAATTATAACCACTAAATTAATGATATATCATGGAAAATGCCATCACTTAAGAATTCTATTTATTCATAATGTATTTTATTTGGATGTGGCCTTGTTACCTTGTTTCCAACCCATTTAGTTTTATAAAAAGGGAAAATTTACCTCTCTCCTGTCAAAATAGAAGCAAAAAATATACAAAATTAGAATTGTTATAACTTCAGGTATGTACTATGTCTATTGACGGAAAACTTTTGAAAATGAGATGGTATTTTTTTGAAAAAGTAAATGGATATTTTCAAAGATGAATTTAACAAATGGTGTTTCTTGGCTATATGTTGATTTGTTTTAAATATAATGGAATATATTCTCACTCTTTTTGTGTTAATTTGTGCATTTTTATCACTGGTTTTAATAAGTTGTTGATGTAAGGCCCTTTAAAATTTTATATCTTCGTGTTACCCTTTTTCTTTAAGTAAACAAGGTGGAGAGAGAGGAAGGAAAATAATTATATATTTGTTGTTAAAAATTAGAAGTAGGTACTATAAAATACTTGGTTTTTTATATGTAAATATATATTTTTCAATCCTTATAAACGTGTGGTACAATATTTTACCTTTATGTGTTGAATTAAACGAATAGTACCAATAACTAAGCTATGTAAAAATTACATAAATAATAAATAAAAACCCACCGACTTATCGTTGTTTAATCAAATAATTAATTTCTAACTAAAGAGACACACCTCAAAAAAAAAAAATAACATAAAACCTTTCCACCAATGACTAAGCTTCAAACAACGCCCTCTCGATTTAGATATACAAGAAAATTATTTTTACTTTTAAAACATTTTTTATTTATTGCAAATGTATTTTAAAAATTATATTTGATATTTATAGGCATTTAGAAAAATTAAATAGCACATTTTTTATTGTTGATTTTGATATTTAGATCGCCAGCGCAGCGATCGCCTTGACTCACGCCATTTTGAAAACATTGCTTTTTACATTTTGTTATGAACGGGCAGTCGATAAACCTTTAGCCACTAGCACCTAGTTTTGTATATCTCTTTTTAATAAAACTTCACATTTAATAACAATATATTTAAAATAAAATAGATAATCTTTCTGAAAGTATATAATGGCAAACGATTAATTTACATTTATAGGCGTTAACACACATTTCAATAAAAGTAAGTAAATATTTATATCAATACATTTTACATTCTCTAAAAAAATGTTTATAGCTAACCAATTTAGACTTTGAAATAATCAACTTAATATTAAATTTGTTTATATTATAGAAGGAAGTAACTATTGCAAAGTGTCATTGCACTTTTTAAATGCTTACAACCCAGATTACTAACCTATAAATTAATACGAAACATTACAGAAATAACAAATACAATTATTTTCAAGAGTAATAACTTTTTTAAATTTAGTAACTGATCATTGATAGAATCACCATAATCATTAAGATAAAAAATTAGTAACAATTTAGAAAATTCGACAAAAAAATATGCCAAAATTGTAGAAATATTTTATGCATTTAAATATTTAATATTAATTGTAGTAATATAATTTTGAAATATTATATAAATTTCTAAATAACAAAAGAAAAATATTCAGAATTAAAATGATAATTTTGAAATAATTTAGTAACCAAAAATATTGCAAAATATAATATTTAGTTTATTTATTGAGTAACAAGGTCTAACATAGTTAATTTAAATTCTTACTTTGTTTACTAATTAAAGCATTTAGAATAATTAACTACAATTATGAAGTAAATTAAATAATTTCAATTTTTTTATCCTATGCTAGATGACAAGTTAGGTCATTGTAGTTTATTTAAATAGAAAGTGGTACATAAAAAAAATTGATTTTAATAAGTTATTTTTGAAATAAGGGGGTCAGTGTACGAGCTGTTGTTTTTCAACCACTACTCTCTCTTTCTCGACTAAAGATCGAATCCTGTATTGTGTACTTTTTTCTAATTAAAAAAATGCTCCAATGGCCTCTGATTTTTGCAAAAGTTCAACCTCACCATTGAGTGCAAATAATCAAATAGGGGCTCTGGCATAATTATAAATGTAAAATGATAAGTCACAATTTGGATTATAGAATATAAACACAAGGTAATAAGACCAAATAAATAAATAGTGTGTGACGTTTCGGTAACAGTGTTGTTACCATCTTCAGACAAAATTACTGATATACTTACAGTAAATACTACAGTACTTTTGTCTGAAGATGGTAACAGAGTTGTTACCGAAACATCACACACTATTTATTTGGATTTGGTCTTATTACCATGTGTTTATAAATGTAAAAGTGAAACTGTAGTGCATTTACAGTAAAAGCAGTTGCTAACTTCACCCACCATATAATGGCCTATACCATGTGTATTAGGGATAATAAAAATAATTTTTTTGAAAGAAAAATCACTCCTGTTTACCCCTGTAGAAGCGCTACGATGCCCAAAAGCTAGATTTGCCAATAAAAAAGAAATGATACTCATATCTGAGACTTATTGACTTGTTTAATAAAAAAAATATATATATATTTAACACATTGACCATTACTGACTAATTGATTATTATTGACTAATATTTCAGTGATTTTATCTATTTTTTTAAAACTTGACTCATCCATTGATGAGCTCTACTCATCCCCAGCAGACACCATCAACAAGCTTTACAAGCTTGATGCCCTAATATGATTGAGCGAAGATAAGAAAGAAGAATATCTATTTTAAAAAATTTATAACTACAGTAGAACCTCCTTGTAAAGGACAACACTTAATTGCAGAGCCAAAGTGTCCTTTAGAGAGAGGTGTCCTCTTACCGGAAAGTTGTTAATAGTAAAAATGGTAATTTTGAAAATGAAAACTGTCCTTTACGGAAAGGTGTCCGCTAGAAGGGTGTTGGTTAAAGGGAGGTTCTACTGTACTTGTCTTACAATCTCAAAACGCTCCAGGAGCTTGGGTTACCAATATGTTTACAAACTTGCAGGATTTTTATTTTGCCCATTAAATTTCCTTTAACTCTCTATAAATGATGTAAAGAATCAATTGGCCACAAGGTAATAAGATCAAATAAATAAATAGTGTGTGACGTTTCGGTAACAACACTGTTACCGAAAAGCCACACACTATTTATTTATTTGAATTTGGTCTTATTACCTTGTGTTTATAATCTATAATCCAAATTGTGCCTTATCAATCAATTGGCCACTTGAATTGATTTTGATTTGAATCGGAATTTTTTTAAAAGACTTTGATTCAGAGTTTTATTCATATTTTATATTTCTTGATAAAAGGCACAATTTGGATTATAGATTATAAACTCAGGGTAATAAGACCAAATCCAAATAAATAGTATGACGTTTTGGTAACAGCGTTGTTACCATCTTCAGACAAATTCAGTTATTCGATTCAGTACTTTTGTCTGAAGATGGTAATAACGCTGTTACTGAAACGTCACACACTATTTATTTATTTGGATTTGGTCTTATTACCTTGTGTTTTATGGTTTTTATAAAATTTGTGAGAGTTATTTACAAAGAATTATAAACATTGAATTGACTTGAATTAAAATAAAATGTAATAAAATAATAAATTATTATTATGAATAGAATTATTTTCACACAGATAAATGTTATTAAAATATTTTCAATAATAATAATTGAATTTAGAGATTTTTATAGAAATATTTTGTATGAATAAAATACAAGCTTGATACCCCCTCCCCCCTTTTTTTTTTCCTTTTTTTTTTTGCTTATCCCTAGGACACGTGGTACAGGCCATGATAATCATGGTGGGTAGAAGTAGGCGACTGCTATTACTGTATGAGTCTTGCTATGTGAAGTATGAGGAGTTTCTGTGAGTTGAGATTTGTTTCTAGATTGTACATGACTGCTATTACTGTAGGAATTAAAGATTTGTGGTTAACATTCATGTTTGTCATCAGTCTAATATTCTGCATTTAGGATCATTGTGACAGTTCAAATGAAATGTCGTTACTCACTAAATGTTTTCTTGAATGGTGTTCTTTTTGGCTTATCCCTAGGACACGTGGTACAGGCCATGATAATCATGGTGGGTAGAAGTAGGCGACTGCTATTACTGTATGAGTCTTGCTATGTGAAGTATGAGGAGTTTCTGTGAGTTGAGATTTGTTTCTAGATTGTACATGACTGCTATTACTGTAGGAATTAAAGATTTGTGGTTAACATTCATGTTTGTCATCAGTCTAATATTCTGCATTTAGGATCATTGTGACAGTTCAAATGAAATGTCGTTACTCACTAAATGTTTTCTTGAATGGTGTTCTTTTTGGCTTATCCCTAGGACACGTGGTACAGGCCATGATAATCATGGTGGGTAGAAGTAGGCGACTGCTATTACTGTATGAGTCTTGCTATGTGAAGTATGAGGAGTTTCTGTGAGTTGAGATTTGTTTCTAGATTGTACATGACTGCTATTACTGTAGGAATTAGATTTGTGGTTAACATTCATGTTTGTCATCAGTCTAATATTCTGCATTTAGGATCATTGTGACAGTTCAAATGAAATGTCGTTACTCACTAAATGTTTTCTTGAATGGTGTTCTTTTTGGCTTATCCCTAGGACACGTGGTACAGGCCATGATAATCATGGTGGGTAGAAGTAGGCGACTGCTATTACTGTATGAGTCTTGCTATGTGAAGTATGAGGAGTTTCTGTGAGCTGAGATTTGTTTCTAGATTGTACATGACTGCTATTACTGTAGGAATTAAAGATTTGTGGTTAACATTCATGTTTGTCATCAGTCTAATATTCTGCATTTAGGATCATTGTGACAGTTCAAATGAAATGTCGTTACTCACTAAATGTTTTCTTGAATGGTGTTCTTTTTGGCTTATCCCTAGGACACGTGGTACAGGCCATGATAATCATGGTGGGTAGAAGTAGGCGACTGCTATTACTGTATGAGTCTTGCTATGTGAAGTATGAGGAGTTTCTGTGAGTTGAGATTTGTTTCTAGATTGTACATGACTGCTATTACTGTAGGAATTAAAGATTTGTGGTTAACATTCATGTTTGTCATCAGTCTAATATTCTGCATTTAGGATCATTGTGACAGTTCAAATGAAATGTCGTTACTCACTAAATGTTTTCTTGAATGGTGTTCTTTTTGGCTTATCCCTAGGACACGTGGTACAGGCCATGATAATCATGGTGGGTAGAAGTAGGCGACTGCTATTACTGTATGAGTCTTGCTATGTGAAGTATGAGGAGTTTCTGTGAGTTGAGATTTGTTTCTAGATTGTACATGACTGCTATTACTGTAGGAATTAAAGATTTGTGGTTAACATTCATGTTTGTCATCAGTCTAATATTCTGCATTTAGGATCATTGTGACAGTTCAAATGAAATGTCGTTACTCACTAAATGTTTTCTTGAATGGTGTTCTTTTTGGCTTATCCCTAGGACACGTGGTACAGGCCATGATAATCATGATGGGTATAGGTAGGCGACTGCATTTACTGTAAGTGCACCACATTTCTACACATGTGAAAAGCAGTTCGACTTTGTTTAAAAAGAAAAAGGTGCCCAATGCGGGAATTGAACCCAGGTCATAGTGGTCGAAAACCAACGATTTAGACCATCCTTCCATCGACCCCCATGGTATTTTTTAGTTCCTTGAGCTAAGCAAGTTTATCCATATCTTGATGTTGATCAATTCAATTACAAAATCCACCATTTTGATATCAGATATAAATCACAAGGCCATCTTTAGTTTTTCTGCTCTACAGAAGGTCCTTGTTTCCAGCGGTGCATCATCTTAAACCCCCTTTCAGTTCTTCAATAGACAAATGTTTTCTAATCTGTCCTACTATATAGTTTGGAAAAAGATACGGCTACATCAACCAATTTTTTTATTTGGTTCCCTATGTTTCACTGACTTCCCCCGGGGAGAGTGATAGTGAATCACTGACATATCACAAACTTTTTATTTTGCTTATTCCTAGTACACATGGTACAGGCCATGATAATCATGTTGGGTAGAAGTAGGCGACTGCTTTTACTGTATGTGCATCACATGTCTACACGTGAAAAGCAGTTCGACTTTGCACTTACAAATGTGTAACGACAGGAACTAAAAAAAATTGGTTGATAAAACCATATTATTTTTTTCCAAACTAAACTTCCAAACCAATAAATGATCTTCAAAACTACTATATAGTATTCTTCACAGAACATATTTTTTATTATAGAACAACTTCTCACTAAAGGACATCACCTAGTTGCAACAGGGGGTCGGTTTTCGACCACTATGACCCGAGTTCGATTCCCACATTGGATATTTTTTTCTGATAAAAAAAAATGCCTCAATGACCCCCGCTTCTTGCAAAAGTTCAACCCCACCAGCGAGTGCAAGTAACCAAACGGGGCTCTGGCACATTTGTAAGTTTAAAGTTGAACTGTTTTTCATATGTGTAGATATGTGGTGCACTTCCAGTAAAAGCAGTCGCCTACTTCTACCCACCATGATTATCATGACCTGTACCACATGTACTAGGGATAAGGAAAAAAAAAAACCTAGTTGCAGAGCATTTTTTAGAGAACCATGTCCAAAGGGTTGCTAATTAATAATAATGAAAATTTTGATAATGAAAACTGTCCTTTGTAGACAGAGTGTTCTCTCATGGAGGTAGTTCTACTGTAGTAGTGATAAAAAATATTTTTACCCTTGCAATATTGTTTAACACCATTTTTTTTACAACCAATTCAAATACAGCCAAACTTTTCTAATTCAACACCCCAAAAGGGATCAGAATTTTGAGTTGAGTTAAAGTTGATATCAAAATTCGAAACTATTTTAAAGGCATAGGATTCTTTTTGAAATTAAACAATTTCTCTCTCTCTCTCTCTCTACTGCCCTCACTGCATCGGAAAAATTAATGAAATTGTTTTTAATTTCAAAAAGAATCTTACGCCTTTAAAATAATTTCAAATTTTGATAACAGATGGCGCGCTAGTGCATCAAAGTTGATATATCTGTTAAGGAAAATAGGCCAACTAAATGGTTGTGAATTCTAGTAAGTGTTGCCTTAAAATAAGGCTCTACTGTAAGTCATGTCAACATGGTATCAGAAAGACTGTTGTGTGACCACCATCACTTGAATATATCCTACTTGTTTTAGAACTACAAGGTAATAAGAACAAATCCAAATAAATAGTGTGCGATGTTTCAGTAACAGCGTTATTACCATCATCAGACAAAAAAGTACTGAATAATTCATTCTATACTCAGTAATCATCCACAGTACTTTTGTCTGATGATGGTAACAACGCTGTTACCGAAACGTCACACACAATTTATTTGAATTTGGTCTTATAATGTTGTAATCTATAATCCAAATTGTGTCCTGTCAACCTACTTCTTCTTTATCTCCACTCAATCACACTAGGGTATCAAGTTGTGACCCTTGATGGTGTCTGTTTGACAACCATCGTGACTGGGTGAAGTAGAATGCATCTGCCTTTGTCATTAAGACTGGGGGCACTACTCAGTGGCAGGCCGACTTAGCTCTAAAAGAAATGGCCGCCTCTGACATGAGGAACAAACGCCATGTGCAGCCGCTCCTAACATGGAGTACAGACTCATCCTGTATCCCTGGATTAGGAGCCCTTACAGGGTACTATCAGCCGGGCATCAGCTGAGCCCAGGTTTTTTAGTGAGCTTGTTACTGCTCCCTCTCCTCCTTTTTCATCCGGGCTTGGGACCGGCAAAGGCGGAGTTTCAACCTACATATTCTGATATACACCCGGTGTGTTCTATCCAACAGGCAGGCAGTTTCTAGGAAGTTGTGTCAAACAACCCTTTTTCTCTACTTCCTACTGATTGCCTCAAGTTAAGCAATCCATGCTGATATTGCACTAAGATCTATTCTCATCCCCCAAACCTCTGTATTTGGTTAAAGATACCCTCTTTTACCCCTTAAGTCACATCATGGGATGATAGTTGTCTTCCTTTGAAGGTAAAAGTTGTATATAAACCTAGTTGGGAGGTCTTTTTTTTTTTTTTGGAAGATGAATCTCCTAGCTGTGCATCAATCTGTTGTAAATGTTTTTTTTTTTTTATCAGGGTAAACTATGAGGAAGAGAGAAGTGGTAGAGATTTTTATAGAAATGTAAGAAATATGAAAGGAATTTAAGGATGGTTGAAGAGGATATCTATCCCAATATAGATGAAGAGATGGCACTGTGTATGAAGATGGTATGATACCATATATTGGCAATACATCAAGCCCATCTGACTTCTACATCAGCCCACTACTCACAATCACCTCCATCACTGCAGTATCACACAGGACAGAGAGAGTTGGAGGAAGCATCCTTCCTGCTAACCAGGTCTCAGATGGTAAAGAAAGGGTAGCAGTAACAAGCTTGCTAAAAAAAAAAAAACCTGGGTTTAGCTAACCTGACTGATAGTACTCTGTAATGAATCCTTATCCAAGAACACAAGATGATCTGCGTCTGTACCTGCCCAAGAACTCTGTCCCTCATGTCAATAGTGGCCATTTAGTATCAGGGCAGGAGCTAAGTCGGCCTGTGGAGTACCCCCAGTCTTCTCAACTAAAATAAAATGCATTATAAACACAAGGTAATAAGACCAAATAAATAAATAGTGTGTGACATTTCGGTAACAATGCTGTTACCGAAACGTCACACACTATTTATTTATTTGGATTTGGTCTTATTACCTTGTGTTTATAATCTATAATCCAAATTGTGCCTTATCATAAATGCATTGTACTTCTATCAGTCATGAAACTAAAGATCTCTCTCCACAGACATCTTTAAATGATAGAGAGGAGAAAAGAAAGTTCTCTAGATAAATTTCATCTAGCTTTCCCTATTTTACCTACAAATTGGTAAATGCTGGTGATTCCCTCCAATTAAGGAGGATGGTTGGTAGCATTGGGTGACAAATATATAAACTAGTGTCACATTTCAATAACACCTACTCATCTCCTACCAGGCTAGTTTACAGACCAATTTGGTTTTGATATCATAAAATAAGACCTAATCCAAATAATTTAATAGTGTGTGATGTTTCGGCAACAGTATTGTCACCATCATCAGACAAATTAATAAAATTTTATGATGGTGAGACACTAAATTATTTGGATTAGGTCTTATTTTCTTTTATTATAATCTATAATGAAAATTCGAAACTATTTTAGATGCGTAAGATTCTTTTTGAAATTAAACAATTTCTACTGTCCTTACTGCAATGGAAAAATTAATGGGAGGGCCTGGCTCATCAGTGGTGACCCTCCCAGCGATTTTGCCAGTTTAATCTACCGCTGGGAGGGTTCACCACTGATGAGCCAGGCCCTCCCATTAATTTTTCCATTGCAGTAAGGGCAGTAGAAATTGATTAATTTCAAAAAGAATCTTACGCATCTAAAATAGTTTCGAATTTTCATAACATTAGTGCTAGTGCATTATAACCTATAATCCAAATTGTGCTATATCATGGTTTTGATATCATTTTGATTTTCAGCTCTTTTTATTTGTGTTGTTTTACAAGATAAAGTTATTTTTTAAAGAATATTTTCAAGGCTTCCATTCTACTATGGAAGAGTAATGACACCTAAAATGTATATAGCATTGACTATCTAGATTTGATCAGGCTTTACTTTCATCTACCCATTGAATTATGTTTGCATTATCAAAAACAACAACAACAAAAAGCCTTTATTCAGGGTCACTGACCCTATACAGGATTCACCAGAGGTATGCATAAGAACAAAGCAGTGAGACAAAGGAAATAACGATATATACAGAAGAAAAAGAAAAAAAAAAAAAGAAAGAGGGAAGCAAGAAAAACAACACAAAAAGAGTAGCAGTAAGAAAGTGAGGAGTGAGTGTCACTTGGACTTCTTCTGAGATATGGACTTGTGGAAACCATAAAACGCCGTAGCAATATACTTATTCTGGGTCATATTGTCAATTATTGATGGAAGTGAAGCACAAAGTTGCCCAGTTTTGAGCATAAGGGTTCTTCTTTCAGAGCAGAGCAATCAAAAATATAGTGAGTGATATCATTTTTTAGTTTTGAATTACAGAAGGTACAAATCGGGTCCTCACCCAAGAGCATCTTGGTGTGGTTTTCTCTAAAAAACTTGAAAGTATTCTAACTTGTGCGAGTAGTCTTACAACCGGGAAATGTTTGCATTATCATATAGTGCCATTTCCAATACAGAGGTTGGCCATCATTGCAATGTCATTTCACCCAGTTCTGAACAATTCTCTTCTAATTCTTCAGGCCCATTGTACAGTTAATCCCCTATGAGAGGAGCTTCTCAATAAAAAGGACAGTTTTTATCACCAAAATTACAATTTTTATTATTTAGTGACTCTAGTAAGAGGATACCTCACCTTGAAGGACACTTTGGCTCTACAACTAGGTGTTGTTCTTCAAAGAGAGTTGATCAAACTTTCCACAGAGATAGTAAATTTAATCCATGAATTCAGTATCCATAAGCTTGAAATTGGTCTTCCTCACCTCTTCATTCTTCAAGCTATGGTTGATAAACAATCTCTCAATGATCCTCACCTATTTATACAAAAATATATATCCAGACTTGTAGATATGCGCTGCACTTACAGTAAAAGCAGTCGTTTACTCTCCCCCACCATGATTATCATGGCTGTACCTCATGTATTTGAATAATTAAAAAAAAAGGAGGACACTTCTCCGTAAAGGACACTTTGGCTTAGCATCTAGGTGTTCTCAGAAATATGGCAGAAAACAATTCATTTCTGAATCTTAGATGATGCTATGATATTATTATCATAGTGCAACGCAATCTCTTTAATTCAACACTCACCACAATTCGTTTATTTCTCAAATCTCCCACACCATTTGTAAAATCTAACAATTCAACAGTCTCTTCAATTCAACAAGAAGCCCTCACCTATCTCTTGGGGAGGTTTGCTGAATTGAAGAGATTGTTTAATTAGAAGCTATTTTCAGCCATTTCAAAGGAAGAAGAACCAGCCTGGCTGGTGACCTCCCATGTAAGCCAATTAAATTCCATCTTGACTGTGTGTACAGTGTAAACAGTGCTGTGTTGTCAACACAGCTAGCTAGGACATAGAGCTGTGGGAACTAATAAATCCCATTTAGCGAGAGGCAGGCAGTACACAACACATCCTTCTCCATGTGAGTCAGTCACGCTGGCAAAGTTCCAACAGTTTCCTGCCTTTCTAGTTTAATGAGGACCCCCCCCTGCTGAGTGACTTGCTAGGTGATATCGTCCTTTAGTACCTCCATCACAGCAAGGTAAACAAGACCTAATATGTAAGGACTCTTCTTTTTTCAGTAAGAGCATTGCTCTGTTACTAGACTAAAATGACTGGATACATTATTCAGTACTCTCTGGTATGTGGGGGTGGTAACAATCCACTCCTTAATTAAATAATTAAAAAAGGTTTCTGGAGATGATTTTCTTTTTTATTTTATTGAGGCAGCCTCAAGATTTCAGGCATCTTTGTCCTTTTATGCTCACTCTGTGTTTTCCAGAAACTCCATATACAGTAAACTTTTCTGTAAAATACACCTAGTTTGGAGTGGTAACAATCCACTCTGTTTTACAGAAACCTCATATATACAGTAAACCTTTCTGTAAAATACACCTAGTTTGGAGTGGTAAAATCCACTCTTGTTTTACAGAAACTCCATATACAGTAAACCTTTCTGTAAAATACACCTAGTTTGGAGTGGTAACAATCCACTCTGTTTTACAGAAACCTCATATATACAGTAAAACCTTTCTGTAAAATACACCTAGTTTGGAGTGGTAACAATCCACTCTGTTTTACAGAAACTCCATATACAGTAAACCTTTCTGTAAAATACACCTAGTTTGGAGTGGTAACAATCCACTCTTGTTTTACAGAAACTCCATATACAGTAAACCTTTCTGTAAAATACACCTAGTTTGGAGTGGTAAAAATCCACTCTTGTTTTACAGAAACTCCATATACAGTAAACCTTTCTGTAAAATACACCTAGTTTGGAGTGGTAACAATCCACTCTGTTTTACAGAAACTCCATATACAGTAAACCTTTCTGTAAAATACACCTAGTTTGGAGTGGTAAAAATCCACTCTGTTTTACAGAAACTCCATATACAGTAAACCTTTCTGTAAAATACACCTAGTTTGGAGTGGTAACAATCCACTCTGTTTTCCAGTAACTTCATATATACATTAGAACCTTTCTGTAAAATACACCTAGTTTGGAGTGGTAACAATCCACTCTGTTTTCCAGTAACTTCATATATACATTAGAACCTTTCTGTAAAGGACACCTAGTTTGGAGTGGTAACAATCCACTCTGTTTTCCAGTAACTTCATATATACATTAGAACCTTTCTGTAAAGGACACCTAGTTTGGAGTGGTAACAATCCACTCTGTTTTCCAGTAACTTCATATATACATTAGAACCTTTCTGTAAAGGACACCTAGTTTGGAGTGGTAACAATCCACTCTGTTTTCCAGTAACTTCATATATACATTAGAACCTTTCTGTAAAGGACACCTAGTTTGGAGTGGTAACAATCCACTCTGTTTTCCAGTAACTTCATATATACATTAGAACCTTTCTGTAAAGGACACCTAGTTTGGAGTGGTAACAATCCACTCTGTTTTCCAGTAACTTCATATATACATTAGAACCTTTCTGTAAAATACACCTAGTTTGGAGTGGTAACAATCCACTCTGTTTTCCAGTAACTTCATATATACATTAGAACCTTTCTGTAAAATACACCTAGTTTGGAGTGGTAACAATCCACTCTGTTTTCCAGTAACTTCATATATACATTAGAACCTTTCTGTAAAGGACACCTAGTTTGGAGTGGTAACAATCCACTCTGTTTTCCAGTAACTTCATATATACATTAGAACCTTTCTGTAAAATACACCTAGTTTGGAGTGGTAACAATCCACTCTGTTTTCCAGTAACTTCATATATACATTAGAACCTTTCTGTAAAGGACACCTAGTTTGGAGTGGTAACAATCCACTCTGTTTTACAGAAACTTCATATATACATTAGAACCTTTCTGTAAAGGACACCTAGTTTGGAGTGGTAACAATCCACTCTGTTTTACAGAAACTCCATATACAGTAAACCTTTCTGTAAAATACACCTAGTTTGGAGTGGTAAAAATCCACTCTGTTTTACAGAAACTCCATATACAGTAAACCTTTCTGTAAAATACACCTAGTTTGGAGTGGTAACAATCCACTCTGTTTTCCAGTAACTTCATATATACATTAGAACCTTTCTGTAAAATACACCTAGTTTGGAGTGGTAACAATCCACTCTGTTTTCCAGTAACTTCATATATACATTAGAACCTTTCTGTAAAGGACACCTAGTTTGGAGTGGTAACAATCCACTCTGTTTTCCAGTAACTTCATATATACATTAGAACCTTTCTGTAAAGGACACCTAGTTTGGAGTGGTAACAATCCACTCTGTTTTCCAGTAACTTCATATATACATTAGAACCTTTCTGTAAAGGACACCTAGTTTGGAGTGGTAACAATCCACTCTGTTTTCCAGTAACTTCATATATACATTAGAACCTTTCTGTAAAGGACACCTAGTTTGGAGTGGTAACAATCCACTCTGTTTTCCAGTAACTTCATATATACATTAGAACCTTTCTGTAAAGGACACCTAGTTTGGAGTGGTAACAATCCACTCTGTTTTCCAGTAACTTCATATATACATTAGAACCTTTCTGTAAAATACACCTAGTTTGGAGTGGTAACAATCCACTCTGTTTTCCAGTAACTTCATATATACATTAGAACCTTTCTGTAAAATACACCTAGTTTGGAGTGGTAACAATCCACTCTGTTTTCCAGTAACTTCATATATACATTAGAACCTTTCTGTAAAGGACACCTAGTTTGGAGTGGTAACAATCCACTCTGTTTTCCAGTAACTTCATATATACATTAGAACCTTTCTGTAAAATACACCTAGTTTGGAGTGGTAACAATCCACTCTGTTTTCCAGTAACTTCATATATACATTAGAACCTTTCTGTAAAATACACCTAGTTTGGAGTGGTAACAATCCACTCTGTTTTACAGTAACTTCATATATACATTAGAACCTTTCTGTAAAGGACACCTAGTTTGGAGTGGTAACAATCCACTCTGTTTTCCAGTAACTTCATATATACATTAGAACCTTTCTGTAAAGGACACCTAGTTTGGAGTGGTAACAATCCACTCTGTTTTCCAGTAACTTCATATATACATTAGAACCTTTCTGTAAAATACACCTAGTTTGGAGTGGTAACAATCCACTCTGTTTTCCAGTAACTTCATATATACATTAGAACCTTTCTGTAAAATACACCTAGTTTGGAGTGGTAACAATCCACTCTGTTTTCCAGTAACTTCATATATACATTAGAACCTTTCTGTAAAGGACACCTAGTTTGGAGTGGTAACAATCCACTCTGTTTTACAGAAACTTCATATATACAGTATAACCTTTCTTTAAAGGACACCTAGTTTGGAGTGGTAACAATCCACTCTGTTTTCCAGTAACTTCATATATACATTAGAACCTTTCTGTAAAGGACACCTAGTTACAGAGCAAAAATTGTCCTTTAGAGAGAGAGAGAGGTCTTTTACTGAAGAGTTTTGCTAATTTAGCAAAAAAAAAAAGGTCATTTAGGTGATGAAAGCTACTTTTTGTGTGGAGAGGTGTCATATAGTTGAAGTGTCCTCTCATGAAGATTCTACTCTGTTGAATGTTTTACAATAGAACCTTCTTATAACAATGTTTTTTTTAACAACTGGGTTATAACATCGTAATTCTAAAGTTCCCAGGTTTTATGTCTCCCACTTTTTATAACCATACTTATAACAAACTTGATTATTTGCCCACAAGCAATGTTGTTATAACGAGGTTTAATGGATTTGTGAAGATTTGGTCTTACCTTGTAACATTTATTGCCAACTTTGAAGGCCAGCCATCAATTGACTGCCAATTTTGACCATCTCCTGCTGTTAGTCTATTAAGTTGGGGACATGGTCCGATATATTGCTCACACAACCCAGGTAGTTCAACATCTACTTTATAGGATACACACACACCTATTGCTTACAATCTACCCAGTAGACCCTCTACAGTAGATACAGTATATTCAATAGAACTATACCTCTTTATAAAGGACAATACCTAGTTATAGATCCAAAGTGTCTTTTAGAGAGAGGTGTTCTCTTACCCGAGAGCTACTCATTAGTAAAAAAACACAAGGTAATAAGACCAAATCCAAATAAATAGTTTGTGATGTTTCGTTAACAGCGTTGTTACCGAAACGTTACATACTATTTATTTATTTGGATTTGGTCTTATTACCTTGTGTTTATAATCTATGAAAAATAGTACAAAAGTGGATCTGTACTTGGATCAGGTGGATATATTAAGAAAAAAAGGGCATCTCCTGATTGTGCAACTAAAAGTTGCTGATTGCTTGCGCCATCTTTCAGAATAACAAACCTTCCCTTATAACAAACCTTAAATAATCCCCATTTTTATTCAATAATAAAGTGAACCACAGACCTCTTCGGGGTTCCTAATAGAAGGATTTTACTGTATTTTTGGGTCAACCAAGATTGGCGTGTACTGCCACTTAAAATCATGATAAATTATATTTTTAAAGGATTGAATTTATATTGACTCTTTTCATATAGAAAAAAAAAAGAATAGTTTGTATTTTCCACTATGTCTCAAGGAATTTTATAATTTAATAAAAGTAAAAGAGTATATTGAATTATCATTTATGCTTTGTTCTAATTGGCATGCTATCACCCAGAAATGTAGATTAAGGTCTTATCTATGTCTGATAATGAAGGGCAAATTCAGTGTACATGTGCAGCTTAGGTGATCCCCCCCCTCTCTTTCTTTCTTTTAAATGTATGATGGATATAAATATGGTTCTTGTTTTAGAATCATTGAAATATTCATAACATCATATTAGGGTATCAAGTTATGACTCTTGATGGTGTCTGTTTGACAACCATCATGACTGGGTGAAGTAGAATGCATATGCCTTTGTCATTAAGACTGGGAGCACTACTCAGTGGCAGGCCGACTTAGCTCCAAAAGAAATGGCCGCCTCTGACATGAGGAACAGATGCCATGTGCAGCTGCTCCTAACAAGGAGTACAAACGCTGCTCAACCTGTATCCCTGGATTAGGAGCCCTTACAGGGTACTATCAGCCGGGTCAGCTGAACCCAGGTTTTTTTTAGTGAGCTTGTTACTGCTTCCCCTCCTCCTTTTTCATCCGGGCTTGGGACTGGCAAAGGCGGAGTTTCCTTTACACACAAACTAAAAAAACTGGCCATGTTTTATTGTTTGCAGAAGAGCATTGCATGATGAAAATATTTATATGTAATTCTACTGTCCTAAAAGCTTATTTCCATAGTTTGCTTCAATACCATTTCTAATAGTCCAACTTTCAGTATTGCATATATAAGCAGAATGATCCAATACAGTATTAGAGCTCTAAGAAGCGGTCTGATAGATTAAATTGACGAAACAGCAGGGAGAGTTCACCACTGATGAACCAAGCTCTCCCAATATTTTTCAATCGTAGTAAGGATAGTAGAAATTTTGTTGTTTTTTATAAGTAAAAGAAAAATTTGTACTTAAATGCTTTCCATTCTTATCTATAGATGGCATGTTATTTATTTTATATTAATATTCATAACTATTGTGTAAAAGTTGATGTGGGTACATTCCATTACAGTAAGGACAATAGAAAGATTTTTTTTTTTAATGTATAAAAGTGTCGTGTTCTCTACCTAACAAAATAGCAGTTGACGAACACCACACGGTATAAAATATTTATTTCTATAAAATGGGATCCTTTCACTCTCCTCTTACACTCTATATATATCCAATCATTTTTACATAATTAATTTTCTATCAGAAAATTAATACATATTTACATATATGCTGCACATTTTCTCCAAGAATAAAATCTGCATATGGAATCATTACAAAAAGAACCATTCATACTTAAATGCTTTTTTTCCTATATAGATGGCATATTATGGCTTTATATATTAAAATTCATAACTGTTATGTAAAATCCTGAAGATAGAGGTTACCTGGCCGGCATTCATATTTCTGTGAAAAATAGACACTTTAGCCAGTTAGAGTTTTTTTTATTTTCTCAACGTTTCCACAAAAATCTTTTGTCTTCGTCAGGACAAAATAAATAAGCATTTGGCAAGGCATTAAAAATTTTAGTAGAAACGCTGAGAAAAAAAAAAAAAAAACTCTTAACTGGCCGAAGTGTCTTATTTTTCACAGAAATATTGTGTAAAAGTTGATGAATATAATTGTTCTTCTTTTAGAGAGATGCTTGCTAGAAGATCTTAAAACTCCGGATGAAATGACATTCAGTGATGGTCCTCCTACCTACTTATTCACAAAATAAAGCATTTGGCAAGGCAAATATTTTAGTTGAAGCGTTGAGAAAATAAAAAGCTCTTAACAGGCAGAAGTGTTTATTTTTCACAGAAATATTGTGTAAAAGTTGATGAATATATTTGTTCTTTCTTTAGAGAAATGCTTGCTACAAGATCTTAAAACTGCGGATGAAATGACATTCAGTGATGGTCTTCCTACCTACTTATTCACGATGGCACTGCACCCTATATTGATGTGAGACTATAGGTTTACGTTCAAGGAAGGGCAAGGACTGTAGAACTACTAGTCACTTCAGGCTCTCCAGGCTTGAAATGTGACCCCCATCAATATCACCTTCTTTTTTCATTTTTCAAATGGTGCCCTAAATCATCTTCCAAGGGACAACATAAGTGGGAGGGTTTTTCTCATGTACCATTACTTCACAAGGGTCAGATTTCTTTTTTTATTATTTTTTTATTTTTAGCCTTTCAAAGGGTTGGGGGGGTTTTGTAAGACCTACAAAAATAATAACCTTTGTGTGTGTTCCGTTTCTTTGGTAACAACATTGATACCACCACCACTAAACATCCTGAGAAGTGATTTTTATGGAGAAAGATTGAGATTACTTTTATTATATCGTTCTTATATGATTATTTAATGGTTTCATACACAAATGTGTGAATAAATATGCAAATAAAATAAGATATAAATATGAGTGAGAGTAATTTGGTCTCTTCTATATTGTATCTTTGAAATTTATCATAAAAATATAATTTTAGACATTAAATTTTTGCTTCTTAAATAAAAACAAGGTAATAAGACCAAATTCAAATTAAAATAATAATAATAATAATGTTCCAATGGCCACTAATTCTTGTAAAAGTCCAACCCCACCAGCGAGTGTAAGTAATTAAACGGGGCTCTGGCACATTTGTAAGTGCAAAGTCAGAACTGCTCATCACATGTGTAGATATGTGGTGCACTTACAGTAAAAGCATGGCCTGTAACCTGTGTACTAGAGACAAGCAAAAAAAAAGTCTGTATTGTGCCATAAATCAACCAGATCATTTGTTCTCACACCATATAGCTAGCTGTGGGAGAATGTCTGCTGACAGAGGGGACAATATTGCAGATGCCGTTGCTCCAGCGGCTCATAGAGCCGGTGCACATCTGCCGGGAGACCCTGCCAGTGGACCACCAGGGGGCTCTTGCAGTAGAGGTCCCCAATGAGCTGGAGTGTGTGACCAATGGCACGCTGGCCAATGTCATCCGGCAGCTGGCTTCTCTATCACGTCATGCCGAGGATCTCTTCGGCTCTCTTTTCCAGCAGGCTTCCGGCTTGGTGGCCCGGGCAGTGTCCCTGCAGGGACGCATTGACCGTCTGGCTGTCAAGGTCACCCAGCTTGACTCCACAGTCGAGGAAGGTAAAACTTCTTTAAACTCATCTCCACTCATTCATGTAAAGTCTGTGGAGATTTTTGATGGTGTCTTCTGGGGATGAGTAGGAAATGTGGTTCTTTTCTTTTTACTGATCTTCACTCATTCCTCTATAGTCTGTGGAGATTTTTGATGGTGTCTTCTGGGGATGAGTAGGAAATGTGGTTCTTTTCTTTTTACTGATCTTCACTCATTCCTCTATAGTCTGTGGAGATTTTTGATGGTGTCTTCTGGGGATGAGTAGGAAATGTGGTTCTTTTCTTTTTACTGATCTTCACTCATTCCTATATAGTCTGTGGAGATTTTTGATGGTGTCTTCTGGGAAGGGATAGAACTCATCAATGGATGAGCTAATACAGTCAATAATGTGGCTCTTTTCTTTTTACTGATCTTCACAGATTGATATTTTTGGTGGTATCTTCTGGGGATGAGTAGAGTTCATCAAGGGAGGAGCTACTGCAGTCAACAATGTGACTCTTTATACTTATCTTCACTCATTCATATAAAGGTGCCAAGTCTTGTGTATCTTGTGATTTTTGATGGTTTTTTCGGAGGATGAGTAGAGCTAGCTCAACAATGGATGAGCTAATGCAGTCAATAATGTGGCTATTTACTCATCTTTCTCATCTTCACTCAATCATATAAAGGTGTCAAGTCTGTGGACTTTCAATGATTTTCAATGGGGTCTTCAGAGGATGAGCAGAGCTCAACAATGGATGAGCTAATGCAGTCAATAATGTGGCTTTTATCTTTTTAGTTATCTTCACTCTTTCATATAAAGTCTGTGTATTTTAAGATTTTTGATGGTGTCTTATGGGTAGAGCTCTTCATTGGATGAGCTAATACAGTCAATAATGTGGCTATTTTCTTTATACTCATCTTCACTCAATCATATAACGTCTGTGGAGATTTTTGATGGTTTCTTCAAGGAATGAATAGAGTTCATCAATGGATGAGCTACAGCAGTCAATAATGTGGCTGTATATAGTTGTGTCAGAGCCATGTGAGTAATCTAACTAATCACCTTGATGATGACGTGACCTCCCAATCTAATTACTGTCTGCTTGAATCTCTCAGGCCATGTTTCAGTCTGAGAATATAGAAACTTGGATTGGACATTTGTTGTGTGATTGGATTTCCCTCTAGGATGGATTAGTACAGTTTTTAATTATGGAAATACTTTTTTTTCCTTATCCCTAGTACACGCGGGTACCGTGATAATCACGGTGGGTAGAAGTTGGCGACTGCTTTTACTGTAAGTACATCACATGTCTACACATGTGAAAAGCAGTTTGACTTTGCACTTACAAATGTGCCAGAGCCCCATTTGGTTACTTGCACTCGCTGGTGGGGTTGGACTTTTGCAAGAATCGGGAGGCCATTGAAGAATTTTTTCAAATCGGGAAAAAAAGTGCCCAATGCAGGAATCAAACCCGGGTCGTAGCGGTTGAAAACAATGGTTTAGACCATCCTTCCACCAACCCCCTTGTGGGAATATCAATATGGACAATTCGCTTTGTGTTTACCAAAACTTTCTTAAAACGCACTCTGTCTCTCTTTTTGTGGAAGATGGAATCTGAGATTCCTATATACACATCTAACACAAAACCTATTAACAAAATCTATCCTTATTTCTGACACTATAAGTGCCTATAACAGCAGTATGACTTTGTGCATGCTAGATTCCAGAGCCTACCTGCCATCACAGTGGGGCAGGAGGACTTGTACATGCTGTTGCTAAAGTTTCATGTTCTGTTTACCTTTTCAGCTTTGTTTATCCATCTTATAATCCAAATTGTTCCATCATTATAATATGGCTCTTTAATTTCTTTCTATAATTGAATTGTTGTTAATTCCCACGTATGAGATGCATGCAAAGATGATTTACTGTTTAAATTCAAAGAACACTTTTCTTATTATAGCAAAAGTGGTTCTTTTTCTCAACCTTTAAAAATGATTAAAATAATGCATTTTATAGGTTTATCACCCCAGGATAAAACTTGGAGTTGGTGTTAATTGCGTTAAATTTCTTCAAAATCTTTTGTTGTTTTAGAAGAAACAAAAGAATTTTATGATAAGGTCCCTAATTTGGATTACAAATTAGAAATATAAGGTAACAAGGTCACATCCTCCAAATGAATAAATTGTATGTGATGTTTCAGTAACAGTTTTTTTAACCAAAACAATTTCATATTTATTTATTTGGATGTGGTCTCATTACTTCAAGTATTTGACGTCATTGATGAAAGTTTCTCCATCTTGAATGATATGGAGCTAGGGTTCTCACTGACTGGTTAGCCTGTTACAGTAGAACTACCTCTCTGTAAAGGACAACACCTAATTGTAGAGCCAAAGTGTCCTTTAGGTAGAGATGTCCTCTTACCGGAGAGTTGCTAAATAGTAAAAATGGTAATTTTTGGCCATGAAAACTTTCCTTTATAGAGAGGTGTCCTTTAGCGTGAGTGTCCTCTAATGGAATATGTTCAACTGTATATACCAGCTGACCATGCTCTGTATAATGATGAATGTATAAAAAGACAAAAAGTGCCAATAGACCAAATTTATTATAATTCGTTTTATATTCTCATTTAGAAGAGTAGGGGGGTCGGTGGAAGGCTGGTTAAACCGTTTGGTTTTCGACCACTACGACCCGGGTTTGATTCCCGCATTGGACACTTTTTTCTGTTTAAAAAATATATAAAAATGCTCCAATGGCCCCCGATTCTTGCAAAAGTCCAACCCCACCAGCAAGTGCAAGTAACCAAACGGGGCTCTGGCACATTTGTAAGTGCAAAGTTGAACTGCTTTTCACATGTGTAGACATGTGGTGCGCTTACAGTAAAAGCAGTCGCCTACTTCTACCCACCATGATTATTATGGCCACATGTACTAGGGATAAGCAAAAAAAAAAAATTTAGAAGAGTTGCTAAATAATAAAAATGGTAATTTTTCAAATGAAAACTGTCCTTTATAGAGAGATGTCCTTTAGCATGAGTGTCCTCTCATGGAGTATGTTCTACTGTTATATCAGGTTTATGGAGGCAGGCAGGAACTCTCTGGCTTTGTTCCTGCTCCAGAAGTGTGATCATCACCTACAGAGGAAGTTGACTCAGAGGGGAAAGAAATAGATTTCCCAACGCAGAATGACTGGCCACACATGTCGTCTATTCACTCTTCCCATCATCACATCATCTTGTAACTGTTGGTTACGGATTCATCTTTCTTACTTACTTTAATAACAACAGTAACCACTCCTCCCCTCTGGTTATTCCACTCTGGACTTACCTACAATCCCCCTGCTGTACCCTGGTTATCATTTTTAACAAGATTATAAACACGAGGTAATAAGACCAAATCCAAATAAATAAATAGTGTATGACGTTTCGGTAACAGCGTCTTCTTCTTCTTTCTTATCTCCACTCAATCATATTAGAGTATCAAACTTGTAAATCTTGAGACTTTTGATGGTGTCTGCCGGGGAAGAGTAGAGCTCATCAATGGATGAGTCAATACAGTCAATAATGTGTCTTGGGGTTGCAGGCTGAGAATTGCACTTAGTCTTCTTCTTCTTCTTTCTTATCTCCACTCAATCACACTAAGGTATCAAGCTTGTAAAGCTTGAGATATTGCACTTAGTACATAGTGGGAAAACCCTGCAACCATTCTGGAAAGTCATTGTCCGTAGATGACCAGACGGTAACAGTGTTCAAATACATAATGTGCACTTTTGTCTGAAGATGGTAACAACGCTGTTACCGAAACGTCACACACTATTTATTTGGATTTGGTCTTATTACCTTATGTTTATAATCTATATTCCAAATTGTGCCTTATCATTTTTACAAGATGTTAATACAACATAGGTTTTTCTGGAGATGAGTTTCTTTTCATTTTTATGAATGTAATCTCAAGCTTTCAGGACATCTCTACCCTTCTACAGGAGTACATTAAATGACTAATAATAAAACACCGTTACTGATTGTAATTATTTAATTTATATTCAGCAAGATTTAAATCAATTTACAAGATGTTATGTTATTTATTTGTAAGTGCAAAGTCTAACTGCTTTTCACATGTATAGACATGTGGTGCACTTACAGTAAAAGCAGTCGCATACTTCTACCCACCATGATTATCATGGCCTGTACCACGTGTACTAGGGATAAGCAAAAAAAAAACAAGATGTTATAGAAGAAACAACAAGTCGGACAGAAGAGCTACTTTTATAAGAGTACCATCGTACACAAGCTCTTGGTCAAGACATCTTTCTTACGGGTTGTTGTTGTTTCTTATCCCCTTGTGTAAAGATTACACAAATTCCATGAGTTCATGTTCCTTGAGTTGTTTTATGATGAGCAGCAGCCTCTCCCAAAGGTCCTGTTTAGTACATCTAATGCAAGCCAAAAT
>CP092879.1:55432592-55464887 GCA_030710605.1 Cordylochernes scorpioides
GTGTTCTTGAGCTGCAGGTGCCAAGCTACATTTTGGGCAAGTGGGGTAGAGTTTGTTATTATTTTCTATCTTCAATGGCTTGAGATGGTCTGTTCTAAATCTTGTTAGTGTTGTTTGATGCTGTCTATTTCTTACGGGTACTTTGCTTGAAAGAAAGATTGTACCACTGTCCTCTTATAAAAAAAAGCTCTTCTCCCCACTTGGGTTTCTTCTTCTTCTATAGCAAATAGGGATATTATCATTGCACGACGTTTGACAAATTTTACCGCAAATGTTTCTTTTGAGCGAAAAATTTATTTTAAGGAGAAATAACGACTATTTCTAAACACAAGGTAATAAGACCAAATCCAAATAAATAAATAGTGTGTGACGTTTCGGTAACAGCGTTGTTACCATCTTCAGACAAAAGTACTGAATGAGAAATTTTACCACAGCATGGTTTTAAATAGTTCCTGTTATCAAGTGTGTAAACAAGATAACAGATAAGAAGATATTTATCTGATAAACACAGAATATTATTCTTAGAATTAAAAGTTTTTTCAAATATAATTAAAAGCATATCTATAAATATCATTTATATTTCCTCTTTCTTCTAGACTTTTGTCTGAAGATGGTAACAACGCTGTTACCGAAACGTCACACACTATTTATTTATTTGGATTTGGTCTTATTACCTTGTGTTTATAATCTATAATCCAAATTGTGCTTTATCAACGACTATTTCTATCCTTAGGGATGAATTGTTAAGAGTAATGATGAACGTAAAAATAAAAGTGTCCAGGGATGGGAATTGTAATATTGTGCTATTGTTGTTTTTTATCCCCTTGTGTAAAGATTACATAAATTCCATGAGTTCATGCTCCTCGAGCTTTGTATTATTGTATGATATTATATTATCATTGAATTAATTAAAAAGATGTTGTTGTTAGCTCTATCAAGTTGACTTTAGATGACTATATGAACAATATTTCCCCAATTCAATCTGTTAGTTACCATCATTCACAGCTCAGCTAGTGATCTTCCTGTAGTTTTCTTGACTCCTTCTAGCCAGCTCACATTGCAGGTCTTCATCTCTTCCTTCAATTTTTCCCAATATCAATGTCTTTTCTAAACCATTTTCTCTCATTATATGCCCAAAGTAGGTCAGTCTGCTTACATATTTGGGATATTATCAAGATATCTATACTGATAGTAGTAGTTGTCAACAATTCGGAGAGAAGAGCTACTTTTATAAGAGTACCATCGTACACAAGCTCTTGGTCAAGACACCTTTCTTACGGGTTGTTGTTGTTTCTTATCCCCTTGTGTAAAGATTCCATGAGTTCATGCTCCTCGAGTTGTTTTATGATGAGCAGTGGCCTCTCCCAAAGGTCCTGTTTAGTACATCTAATATAAGCCAAAATGTGTTCTGGAGCTGCAGGACCCAAGCTACATTTTGGGCAAGTGGGGAAGATTTTGTTGTTTTGTTGTTTCTTTTATCCCCTTGTGCAAAGATTGCACAAATTCCATGAGTCCATGCTCCTCAAGCTCCTGCGAGAGCCTTATGTATTGTCTCTGCTGTCTGAGCCTTTGTTAAGCCTGGGATTCCGTCATCCTCCAGCTCAAAGGGGGGAATGGCCTAAGGGTCTCGTAGCATGTGGGGAGTTTGGATTCCATCCAAGAAGTTTCGCAACTCTTCCAAAGATAGAACTTGCCGGAGGTAGGACCTGGAAATAGAAAGATGTGAATGACATTTGATGGATTTACCCCTCTTTAACTATCTGTACAGCCAATTCCTAATCTAATTTATTGATTCGAAGATTTTTTTTTTATTATCCCAAGAAGAATCCCAACATTCTGTACATATTTAAAATATCTTTCTTTTCTTTCAAAATTTTTGTTTATCCTTAAAATGCAAGTGTCTCTAGGGGGACATATAATTCTAAATCGAAATAAAGAATGTTAAAGAATCCCAACATTGATGTTAGGGGTAGCTAACATATTTCTCAACCTTGTTTTCATCCCTGGAACATAGGTTGCGTCCGCTTCCCCGGACACAGTAGCATTCATAGCAATATTTAGTCCATAAGTCTCCATGATGGGTAACAATTTAAAGATTTGAAGATAATTATGAATAATTGGATTTTTCTCTCTATTCACCAATTTGTAGGATATTTTGACAAATTGTTATTGTTAAGTTCCCTCTTCCCCCCCCCCCCCCCCCCCCCCCCCCCCCCCCCTTCCAACCAAGTATATTAAAATGTTAATTATTGAATTTCAAAATCCTATATGCATTCTATCATTCCTCATAGATGTTGTTGTTTGGAATGGTGTTAGAGACAAATTTACTTATAAAACACCTTGTCAGAATCTCTTTGCTAGAAAATAATAACAAAATCAACCCCACTTGCCTAAAATGTAGCTTGGTACCTGCAGCTCCAGAACACATTTTAGCTTGCAAGATGCACTAAACAAGACCTTTGGGAGAGGCTGCTGCTTATCATAAAACAGCTCGAGGAGCATGAACTCATAGAATTCGTGTAATCTTTACACAAGAGGATAAAAGAAACAACAACAACAAAAGAAGGCATGCTGACAAGAAAAAGTTTCAAAAATGCCTGACATGTGATGAAATGAGTTGTTCCACCTTGAGGAATTAAAAGCTTTGATGATGGTATATAGGTTATAGCTTTCTGGGTTTTTCCAAGTATATAACCAGGGAAGATTCCTGTCCTCTTCTAGCTCCATTGCAGTTGTCAGCCCATGGTTTATCAGAGCAGATAAGGAAGGACAAAGATAACTGGGAAGTTTTTTCCAACTTTGCCATCTGAAGTACTGCCTGCTGATTTGACCCTACCTGCCTTCAGTAATGTGCTGGAACAGGGAATTTGATATTAGGATATACTGTTGATTCCCAATCTACTTGTGTAAAGTGAAGATTTTGACAGACATGTTCTATTCTCACTGCTGGATATATCTACAGAATTTTTCTTGAAAGTTGTGCAACAAGTACTTTTAGGTGGCAGCTCTTTCTAAACTTGGATGACTTTGTTTACAACTGTAACCCGGTAAATCTCTGTTAAATCGGGTATGTATAATTTGAGTGGTAAATAGGCACAATTTGGATTATAGATGAGAAACACAAGATAATAAGACCAAATCCAAATAAATAGTGTGTGACGTTTCTTTAACATATGATGATGGTAACAACGCTGTTACCGAAATGTCACACATTTTTTATTTATTTGGATTTGGTCTTTTTACCTTATGTTTAAAAAGAAATCTGTTATATTTGGGGATTCCTTCTATACAGTGGAGTCAACAATATAACTTTCTTATAAAAAGATTATGAATGCTTCTTCCATGTTGATGACACCTATTGAGAGAGGAACTTTGATATGCCTGTTCTGAAAGTTTGTGGAAGAAAAAACTTGTCTCCTACTCTCTAACTCTCTACAGTCGAACCTTTTAAAACAACAGTACCTGGGGCTACGATGTTGCTATAGCAACAGTTAAAATAATCAGGACTTGGTGGGGGCCTTAGAATTATGATATTATAACTACATTTGCGTTGTTATTATAATCACAGTTGAAATAAATTTGAGGACTTAAAATGCTGCAGCTTAGAATTATGATAACTACATTGCAACTATGATAAGGCACAATTTGGATTATAGATTATGAACACAAGGTAATAAGACCAAATCCAAATAAATAGTGTGTGATGTTTCGGTAACAGCGTTGTACCATCTTCAGACAAAAGTACTGAATGATTATACACATTCAGTACTTTTGTCTGAAGATGGTAACAACACTGTTACCGAAACGTCACACACTATTTGGTCTTATTACCTTGTGTTTATAATCTATAATCCAAATTGTGCCTTATCAAAAGTGATTTTAATAATGCGGTTTCACCCTAATCCATAGATGTGAGCAGAATGGATTCAAATCAGATGTGGCAGCTATTGCTCTGACTGGATTGTACAACTTTGCTGTGTATCTTCCCTTCACTCTGGGAATAAATGGTGGTAATTACGAGGTCTATATGGGGTATTTAGCAACACTTACATGGCTTCCTGCCCGCCCAACATATTTTGTTGGCGGTAACTGTCCGCTTCCTCTCTTTGTTAGAGCACTTCCTTTCCCAACTGGCATGTGGCCTCCCTCCACTTTGTAATTTGATATACTACCTGCTGATCTCACACCTCTTTTAACATATCAATTTATAAGAAAAATGAACTATTTTGAGCACTCCCGTAACATCTCCAACCATGACTCCAGATCCCTCCTATATCAGCATATACAAAATACAGGCCATTCTTTTAACACCAAACACCCCACCATACATTACAAATACATTCACAACCAACACCAAAGACTTATACTAGAATCCATAGAATCCCATAAACAGAACAGTATCAACCGTAAAATTGACCTCCCCGACGCTTATCATGCTCTCCTGGCCTTTATATAATTTTCTCATTTATATACTTTAACTCCATATCAGCCATATCATATACTTCACTAATATTTCCTACCTCCAGCTATGAATTTGCATCTCATTGAAAATATATCCTCTATGATTATTATTTTACAAATCGTTAAATTACTCATTTACATGTTACTTTGCTATAGATATGTAAATAATATGTGTATATATATTCACTTCAGCCATTAGTATCTACGTTCATAGTGTCGTATTTATACTTTAGCTTGCCTGTTGAAGGGTTTTTACCCGAAAGCTTGCGTCGTTAAATGATTAAAGAAACTTGTCTTCTTTCATTTTATTAAATCGCTACGTATGATTCTTTTAAAAATAAATCAATTTTCTACTGCCCTTACTGTAATGATAAAATAATGGGAGGGCCTGGCTCATCAGCGGTGAACCCTCCCAGCGGTTTTGCCAGTTTAACCTACCATAGTTCATATAAAATACCCCTTCCAAGAGTCTAGCTTCAGTATCAGTATAAAAGGAAAACCGAAAAATGCAATTTTACTCAGGTATTGTAGATTAAACTGGTGAAACCACTGGGAGGGTTCATCACTGATGAGCCAGGCCCTCCCATTATTTTATCAATATAGTAAGGACAGTAGAAAATTGATTTATTTTAAAAATAAGATACGCGTCAAAAACAGTTTGAATTTCTTATGATAGATGGCACGCTAATACATCATATTAATTTATTCAAACAATAAACCTTTCTTTGTCATCACATTCTAAATCTTACTTTACTGGTACAGTAGGAAACCTCTCTGTAAAGGACACCTAGTGGTAGAGCCAAAGTATCCTTGTGAGAGTTGTCCTTACCAGAAATTTGCCATTGATAGACAATATGTATAGATTCAAGCAAGGATGTGTATAGATTCCAATGGTTTCTATTTTGATTATAAAGTCTTGTTTGAAGCAAGTTATTGCATTTTAAAGTTACAGTAAAAAAAAAAACAGCAATTGTTTTTGCACTCGCCTAATAATCAGGAAAAATGACAATTTAGGCAATGAACACTGTCCTTTGCAGAGAGGTGTCCTCTAGCTAGAGTTTCTTTCTCATGGAGGTTCAATTATTATTATTATTTTTTTATTATCCCTAATACATGTGGTACAGGCCATGATAATCATGGTGGGTAGAAATTGGCAACTGCTTTTACTGTAAGTGCACCACATATGAAAAGCAGTTCGACTTTTGCGCTTACAAATGTGCCAGAGCCCCATTTGGTTACTTGCACTCACTGGTTGGGTTGGACTTTAACAAGATTCGGGGGCCATTGGAGCATTTTTTTTTTTTTTTTCAATTATAAAAAAGTGCCAAATGCGGGATTCGATCCTGGGTTGTAGTGGTCGAAAACCATTGGTTTAGATCTCCATTCCACCGACCCCCATGGTTGAATTGTATTATTCTGAAATGGAAAAAATAGCTGTTATATGAGTGTTGTGTGTCCAGTTTCCCTCCAAGACATCCACATGAGAAAGGCCTTCAAGAGCAGTGTCATCTTTGACCAGCAGGTGGTAGCGAGGTCCTCCCTCCCTGCAGCCATGAGGGATATCTACACCCAGTGTGACAAGCCCCCGCCCCTGGATAAACTTAACCCTTACAGGTCTGTTCCCTCTGCATGTGTCACCCCCCACACTCTTTATATATATTTATATTAAAATATAATTTTATTTAAAATTTTATTTCATAGATACAAATACTCTGCTAAATCGACCGCCAGAGGTCACACTTCCCTTATAAAAACTCATTGTTGTTGTTTTCCGATGGCCGGCACAAACCGTTTGTAAATATTGTACATAAGTTTATCATTCTTACGCCTTAAGCCAAACAGCACTTTTATCAAATTATGTTTTTTTTATATATTCCTTTAGCTCAATTAAAGCAATTACTGATCAAAACTATTTTTATTATTAATTCAAGATTTTTGCCACGACTGCATTACCAATACCATTTAGTACTGAAAAGAACCAGCAAATAATTCAATAGCATAATCCTCAAGCTAATCAAAATCAGCAGAAAATCTCATTTTTTAAATATTACATATATACAGTAGAACCTCCATGTAAAGGACAACACCTAATTGCAGAGACAAAGTGTCCTTTAGGGAGAGGTATCCTCTTACCGGAGAGTTGCTAAATTGTAAAAATGGTAATTTTGCAAATGAAAACTGTCTTTTATAGAGAGGTGTCCTCTAACACGAGTGTCCTCTCATGGAGGTTCTACTGTAGTACAATACCTTTTGTCTGATGATGGTAACAATACTGTTACTGAAACGTCACACACTATTAAATTATTTGGATTAGGTCTCATTTTCTTGTATCTATAATCAATAATCCAAATTGTGCTTTATCATAGTACAATAGAACTTCCATAAGCACACTCTAACTGGTGGTCATCTCTCTACAAAGGATAGTTTTCATCAGCAAAAAAAAGATTGCCATTTTTTAAAAAAACAATTACTGCTCTTAGAGGTAAGAGGACACTTCTCCCTAAAGGACTCTTAGTCTCTTAAACTAGGTGTTGTCCTCTAAGGAGAGGTACTACTGTATAGTTCTTCCAGAATTATATTCCTAACCCTTAAATATTCTTTAGCATTAAATGTGATTGGGTTTTGATTAGGTATATAAAATTTGGATTATAGATTAGCAAGGTAAATAAGACCAAATGCAAATAAATAAGAGTTGTGAAGTTTCGTTACAGCGTTGTACAAGGTAATAAGATCAAATCCAAATTAATGAAATGTGTGACGTTTCTGTAACAAAGCTGTCACTGAAATGCCACACACTATTTATTTATTTGGATTTGGTCATATTACCTTGTGTGATTGGGTCTTGAATCCAATAGGTTGAGCCAGTACTTTTGTCTGAAGATGGTAACACCGCTGTTACTGAAACGTCACACACTATTTATTTATTTGGATTTGGTCTTATTACCTTGTGTTTATAATCTACTAGTCGAATGACCCGGGCAACGCCCGGGGTTTACCCGATTAAATGCTTTTATTCAAATACTATTTGTTACAATTATAAATTGGCGCCGTGGATGTCATTCTTGTATAATATATAAATGAGTTTTAAAAATTGTAAAAAAAAAAAATGCATCGGCCGGGAATCGAACCCGGGGCGCCCGCGTGGCAGGCGAGCATTCTACCACTGAACCAAAAGCAAACGGTGACAGAATTAAGAACGCATGACGATGATAACTGTATATTATCCGTGACAGAGGCGGCCGATGAGGAAAGACGGTCGTAACTATATATAGTAATAATCCAAATTGTGCCTTATCAACTTCTTATATAGATATATAATAAAGTAAACAGGCTATTAATAAAGAAGTTGATTAAATTTACAAGAGCTATCTATCTATGCAACTTTTAGAATGTTTTTATTACTCAAGAACAATCACCAAAAGTCCTGGCTACACTTCCTATGTTATGTATACATTGTTAGCTATTCTTTCTTGGTCACTGACCTATGCATAGTTTCCGGCTTCTGATGCCCCCACACAGGACACAATCTAAAAAAGCAGCAAAATAATTCAAGTTGATAACAAATGGAAAGGGTCAGTTGAATGAGTGGATACATCGCAGGAATAAGTAACAGCAACAACATACAGTAAAACAACAATGACAAACTCATCTAAAGGGCAACCACTTTGTTGCTTGTTAAATATATATATATATTTTTACTTATCCTTTTAGTCTAAATTAGACAAGATCTTAGAGGTCGTGCTCATAAAGAAGCTCAAGAACTCTTCTTGTGCACGACTCCATATAGGTTATATGCCAGTTACGTTAGAGCGCTGGTTTTATCCAACATTTCCCCGAGGTCACCTACAGAGAGGTGTATCTTGGACTTTGACCTGGTATTAAATGGCCGCCTCTAACATGAGGAATAGACGCCCTGTGCAGCCGCTCCTAACATGGAGAACAGACACTGCTGAATATCCTGTAACCCAAGAATAGGAGCCCTTACAGGGTGCTATCAGTCGGGCCAACTGAAACCTGGTTTTTTAACGAGCTTGTTACTGCTCCCCTTCCTCCTTTTACATCTGGGCTTGGGACCAGCAATGGCGGAGTTAAATCTAAAATGACCCAGCCATCCTCCAATGAGAGGACCAATATGTGAGGTGTTGTTGCAGGGAAGACGGCAAGGATGGCCTCAAGTTCTACACGGACCCCAACTACTTCTTTGACCTGTGGAGGCAAGAGATGCAGAAAGAGACTGAAAGGATAATGCATGACAGAGGCAAGAAGGTAAGAGAGTTGATTATATATTTCCTCAAACACTTTCATCTAGCTTCATTTCATCTCTACAGCTTTCTCTTCATCCTTGCCAATTTGTCTTTTAGGGGTTTTCTACATCTAACTTTACACTGCACAAATGATAAAGCACAATTTAGATTATAGATTATAATACAAGAAAATAGGACCTAATCCAAATAATTTATTAGCGTATGTCGTTTTGGCAACAGCACCATCATCAGACAAAAGAATAAAAATGTTTATTATTTATTATTATGAATTAATTTTTTTTATTCTTTTGTCTGATGATGGTGACAATGCTGTTGCCAAAACATCATACACTAATAAATTATTTGGATTTGGTCTTATTTTCTTGTTTTCACACTGCACAGTTCTTCTCCCTACAGGTGTCAACTTGTGGAGACTATACTCTCTTACTGGGAAACCACTATATTTCTGTTTTTACAGTTTAATCCAAATTCAATTAAAAATGTAGTTGTTGTGATAACTTCTTCTTCTTCTTTCTTATCTCCACTCAATCATTAGAGTATCAAGTTGTGACCCTTGATGGTATTTGACAACCATCATGATTAGGTGAAGTAGAATGCGTCTGCCTTTGTCATTAAGACTGGGAGCACTACTCAGTGGCAGGCCGACTTAGCTCCAAAAGAAATGGCCGCCTCTGACATGAGGAACAGACGCCATGTGCAGCTGCTCCTAACATGGAATACAAACGCTGCTCATCCTGTATCCCTAGATTAGGAGCCCTTACAGGGTACTATCAGCCGGGCCAGCTGAACCCAGGTTTTTTAGCGAGCTTGTTACTGCTCCCCCTCCTCCTTTTTCATCCGGGCTTGGGACCGGCAAAGGCGGAGTTGTGATAACTAACCTGCATAAAGACCATTATGTCACATAATTAGGAACTTAGCCCTTTACAACTATTATATAAGTTTATATAAAAGGGCGTACCTGAATCTGTAAAGAAAAAAACTTAATTAAATTATTTAATTATATAATTAATATTAAAAAATAATAATAATAAACTTAATTGATGGATCGCCTTTTGACTCAAACTATTATCACAAAAATGCTTAGCAGGATTCACATATGGAAATGGTTGAGCTCTAGTTTGACACATTTGTTATCCATTGTGCGCTACATTCTAATATTCTCTTTTTTGATATGTTGGTGACCATCACTTGCAGCTCCTTCTAGTGACCTTCTGATAGTTTTCTTGGCCCCTTCTAGCCAGCTCATTACAAGGCTTCCTTCTTCCCTCAATTTTTCCATTCTCTTAGCGACTATGACTTTACCTGGTCCTATTCATCCTCCAATGAGAGACCAGAAAAGATTAAGGTTATCTGTGTTTTTGGGGGAAGTGTTTGTTCCATGGGAGGTTGTACCATATGTATTAGAGTACAGCCTTGTAAACTTGATCTGCTATACCTTGCTGTCTGTCTGTCTGTACTTTTCTAACCTCTTCTATACCTGTGCTAGCTGACCAAGGAAGGGGATGAGGCAAGTGTTCTCTCAGCTCTCCTTGCCACGTGACACTGACTGACATGTACCTGGGTGCAGCCCAACCGACCTAGGATGGCAGAAGGCAAGCGCCACAAGAAGGTCCGCCAGCCTCACAACACACGGGAGAAGCTCCGGCAGATAGCCACAGCTCAGGACTTTATCGGACTCAACAGGCCGGGGACTCTAGAGGTCCATAACAACTATGAATTGTACCCACAGCAGCCTGCCTCTCCTGTCAGCAACCACGTACCGCCACGAGTGCCGTCAGCACCACCGACTGTGACAGCTCCCCGGGTGCCCAACAACCTCCGACCATCCCAGCCGCCCCCTGCCCCTCCCAGTTCCAGCTCTAGCGGACCTTCCACCCCCCTCCAGTGGGGCGCGGTATCGAGCCAGGGAGACACTGCCTCCGCCTCCCCCACCCCCAGAGACCACAGCCCCACCGCCCCCACCCCCAGTCAATGGCTACCACCACCACCACAGTCCCCCGGACAGCCTGGACCTGCCACCTCCGCCCCCCACTCCAGAGATCTTCCCTCCAGTTGCCGTGGAGGAGCAGCTACCTCCCTCCCCTCCCCCTCCACCACCGCCCCCCACCCCCTCCTCCACCTCCCCCACCTCTGGAGCCCCAAGCCCCTCCCGTCCTGGAGGAGTCGGGCAGCGAGAAGGCCCCCTCGGAAGTGGGCGGTCCCCCTGCCGACAGTCAGACAGATGCCCGCAGCGACCTGCTGGCTGCCATCAGGGAAGGTGAGCTTCCTTCTCAACTAGACTTTTGTAGTTTAAACAATTCAGGATATTTTTTTTCTGATTGTCGGCTTTTTATTCTGAAGGGAAGAATGTGGTCTAAGTGGATGTTTTATCAACTACCAACAGGTTACTCAACTCCTGTTGTTGTGTCTTATCCCCTTGTGTAGAGATTACACAAATTCCATGAGTTCATGTTCCTCGAGCTCAACTCCAGGCAGAGCTAGTTGATCCTTTGAAACCTTCTGTGGTAATAGCATGCTGTAGGTGTCCACCCTGTGTTGAACCTTTCTCTTTACTATCCCTCCCAATATTGTTGTTGTGTACTGTCAACCTATTGACTCAGGAGCTAACCAACTACCTTTGCGCAGGAATCAAGCTGCGCAGAGTGGAAGACATCAAACAGAAGGAGGTTGAGAAAGCTGCGCCACTCCACGATGTGGCTTCCATATTGGCTCGGAGGGTGGCCATTGAGTTCTCAGACTCGGAGTCGGGCTCAGATAGCGAAGGCGGAGCAGACAGTGAGGGATGGGCGGAGGACAGTGAATGCTGAGGTCCCGCCCCCTCACTGCTATTGGTGGTCACTAGCCCCGCCCCCACTGCTTTTAGTGATCACTAGCCCCGCCCCCCACTGCTATTGGTGGTCACTTTTCTCCGCCCCTTCCCCTCTTCTTTCTTTTTCTTTTTTTTTTTTTTAACAAGAAGAAAAAAAAAAAAAAGATATTTATTAATTTTTTTAGATGGAATTAAAAAAAAATAAATTTGTATAAAAGATTAAATAAAAACTAATTATATATATATAATATGTGTATACAAAGATAAAAACAAATCAACTTTTTTATTTTTTTTATATAAATATTTTTTTCATAAATTTTACAAAAATTATTATTATAATTCTTTTTTTTTTTATATTTCTCTTCTTTCTTTTTTTCTTCCCCCTTTCTCAAAGTGTTGTAGATAACTGAATAGCAACAAAGATGTTTATTGTTACGTTTTTTTTTTTTTAATCCTTTTTTATTATTTTCTTTTTTTTTTTTCTATGAAGAGGATTAATTGTGTTGAAAGTTGTAAAGAATGAATCAAAATGTTTGTGTGGTCTGCAATAATTTCAGCTTTTTATATAATAAAAGCTCTGGACTTGTAACGTAAATGCTCTGGCAACACTGTGATAGGCTTTTTTTCTCGAAATCTTTTTTTTTTTTTTGTGTCATTTTCTCGAGACTGTAAATAAGATTAAAAAAGTAATTGTCCCACTCTCTTTCTCAAATTTCTTCTACTACTCTGTCTCCTTCAAGCGTCTAGTGCAGAACTAAAATATATATATATTAATAAAACTAAAATATACTATAAGAATCCCCTTTTAATATTCTGTATTAGTCTTTTTTTAAGTATTTTGAAAGGTGTTTGTGTGTTTTCCTTTTTTTTTTGAGCCTAAAGTGCCAAAATGGTTTCCAATTGCCAATAGAAATTTTTTTTTTTTAGTTAAACAAAATTTTTTTTCTCAGCATTTAAATAAAATGGTGTTTTTGATTCCTTTTTTTTTTAGGTTAATATGTTTTCTTGTTTTAAAAAGGGGGGAAAAAGTACTTTGGGCAATGTTATTTTAATCTATTCCCCAAGTAAAACTTTCTTGTTGGGAATTTTTTTATTTTTTCAAATGAAGAATTTAATACATTTATAATTAAGTATGTTTGAATATGAGAATTTTATGGATGCTTTTTTTAAAAATATAATAATAATATATTCATTCCTTATTATTTTTTTGTACTTCTCTATTTTATCTTATTGCTCAATCATTGAAAAAATATTTTTTTTTACTTTTGACCATTTTTTCTTTCTCTGTTTATTTTTTTCCCTTTTGCTCTTTGCAAAGTAAATGTGAGTAAAGTTTTTTTTTTTTTTTTATTCCTACTTTTTTTATATATACTTTAAAAATGTACAATGTTAAATTAATTTTTTACTTCCAAATTCTCTAATACAGTAGAACCTCCCTGTAAAGGACACCTAGTTGCAAAGCCAAAGTGTCCTTTATGGAAAGGTGTTGTCTTACTAGAGAGTTTCTAAATAGTAAAAATGGTGATTTTGTAAATGAAAACTGTCTTTTGTAGAGAGGTATCCTTTCATGGAGGTTCTACTGTATTTCATGTTTTTATTTGTTTGTTTTTCTTCAGATACAAGTTGATTCTTGGTTTAAGAAAGAGTTATTATATAACCGGATAATTCCATTCTTTTTGAATCCCCTATTTCCAACCAGTATTAAAATCTTACTTGTCTTGTCTTTCCGAGTTAATTGGTCATTTAGAGCATGGTCTTCTAATCCCCATGGCAGACTTCCAGTGGCAAGTGATCCTAAGATCTGGCAGCAAAGATGTCCCGCAGGGGTGGAGGAAACATAGAGATGGAAGGGGAACAGCTCCAGTGAGAGGCAGGAGTCTTGGCAGGGGAGGAAATCCAGTAGAAGAGGACAGTGAAGGCAAGAGGGGGTCCAGGAAGCCTAGAACTTGAGTGGCCCTAGATTTCAGGATGGAGCAGCTTGAAAAAAAGTTAGAATCTTAAATATTATTTTACATAGGACCAGAAAAATCTTTGGGTTCTTATGATATGATCGTGTCTGTTTAATCCAAGGGAATCTTTCTTTTTTTGGAACTTTCTATTTATTATTAATTTCTGTAAAATTTATATCTATTAAGACACAAGGATTATCTTCCTATTTTCACTATAGAAGAAGTACAAGTCTGTAAGAAGAGCTTCTTTTGATAAGGCACAATTTAGATTATAAATACAAAGTAATAAGACCAAATAAATAAATAGTGTGTGACGTTTCGGTAACAGCATTGTTATCATCATCAGACAAAAGTACTGAATGAGAAATTATACCACAGTACTTTTGTCTGAAGATGGTAACAATCCTGTTGCCAAAATGTCACACACTATTTATTTATTTGGATTTGGTTTTATTACTTTGTGTTTACTTTTGAGTGAAATAGTTTAAAAGAAAATAACAAATCTATTTTTTCAATTATTCCATTTTTTAGAGATTACCTACAGTTATGTTTCTTGATCTAAAAGACCCAAGTCAAATTGGACAAGAAAGTTTCTGGTCTTTAAAAATATATATCCAAATGATCAATTTGGTTTATAAAAGGAATTTTCTATTTTTGACCATTCTATTTAAAATTGTAAAAAGATTACAGGTTGGTGACCTCAATTTTCATCCACTATATATGGCAAGTGCTTTATATTTGTAAATGTTGGTTTATTGTATTATTTTTCTGAAAGTTTTTATGTCTTTGGCTACTTTTTTTTATATTCACACGTTACTAATTTGTAAATCGTAGAGTGGAAATTTTGATATTGTTTCAGAAATTGTGTTAAAAAATGGATTTTTTTCTGAGAATGGGGGATTCTGACAATAATCTTTAGAATTTCTAATATAATATTTCTTCTTTTCTTTCGTCTTAAATTAAGAATCAACTGTATTTATGAAGACCTTAATTACAATTTTTTCGGAAAAAAAAAAAAAAAAATTTTTTTTGGCTTTTTTTTTAAATGACCCTTTTTTTTTTAAAGCCATTCCATTTTGAAGAAGAAAAAAAGGTAATAGTTCACTATTAATATTTTTGACAAATTTTGACAAATTCAAAAGGTTTTTTTTTTTAAATAATTAAATAGGTTCTATATAAAGAATTCTTTAGCCACATCTCTCTCCGTCTGATTTCTGGTGAGATCCAATCACCATGCTTCCATCCACCTTTTAAAACTGTAATTCCAGATATCTGATTGGTTCTTTGATTAGTCACATGACTTATAGAGACCAATCATATGTCTTCTTTTTCCTTTACTACCTTCCCCATCATGATTTTTTTTTTTTCCCTGTTTAAATTTTCACCTATAATGTGTTGGATCTTTCTATTTTATTCCTTTCTCTGTCTCTCCCTTACCTTCCTATTTTTTTTTCTTCTTTTAAAAACTTTTTTTTTTGCTGTATAAAGGTAAATAAAATATTTATTTAAAGATTACTTTTATTATTTACTTTCAAATTTTGATATTTCACATATTTTTTAGATTATTTAAAAAAAATATATATATTATTATTTTTATTTTTGCAAAAGTCCAACCCCACCAGCGAGTGCAAGTAACCAAACGGGGCTCTGGCACATTTGTAAGTGCAAAGTCGAACTGCTTTTCACATGTGTAGACATGTGGTGCGCTTACATTAAAAGCAGTCGCTAACTACCCACCATGATTATCATGGTCTGTACCACGTGTACTAGGGATAAGCAAAAGATTATTTTAAAAATTTGTTGCCTATTATGTTGTTTAAGAACAACAACAACAAAAAAGCAATTAAATATTGGATGTGGAATGATAAGGCACAATTTGGATTATAGATTATAAACACAAGGTAATAAAAGACCAAATAAATAAATAGTGTGTAATGTTTCGGTAACAGCGTTGTTACCATCTATGGCATAATATGGCTACTAGTTTAACCATCAGTTCACCAAATGCACTTCTTGTTGTTTCTTATCCCCATGTGTAAAGATTACACGAATTCCATGAGTTCATGCTCCTCAAGATGTTTTATGATAAGCAGCAGCCTCTCCCAAAGGTCCTGTTTAGTGTATCTAATACAAGCCAAAATGTGTTCTGGAGCTGCAGGTGTCAAGCTATATTTTGAGCAAGTGGAGTAGATTTTGTTATTATTTTCTATCTTCAATGGCTTGAGATGGCAGGTTCTAAATCTTGTTAGTGTATGCACTTCTTTAATGTAAATTGGATGTGGAAGAAGAAACACAAGAGAAGGATGTTTCTCCAACATTAGATTCCTAAGGTCTTCATTTCTTATATCCTAATATATTACGGAGTCCCAACTCACTGAACTAATAATAGATATCATGGCAGACATTAGGGGGTTGGTGGAAAGATGGTCTAAACTGTTGGTTTTCAACCACTATGACCCAGGTTTGATTCCCGCATTGGGCACTTTTTTTTCTGATTTAAACAAAAAATGCTCCAATGGCCCCCGATTCTTGCAAAAGTTCAATCCCACCAGGGGGTGCAAATAACCAAACAGGGCTCTGATACATTTGTAAGTGCAAAGTCAAAATACTTTTCACATGTGTAGACATGTGGTGCACTTACAGTAAAAGCATTCACCTACTTCTACCGACCATGATTATCATGGCCTGCACTAGAGATAAGCAAAAAAAGATTCCTAAATAAAAGTATCAAAGATCTTCTATTTCTTACATCCCGATATATTACAGAGTCCCAACTCACTGAACTAGTAATAGGTATCATGGTAGACATTAAAATCCAAAAACAGAAGATTCTTAAGAAGCATGAAAGGAAACTTATATTCTGGTCCTTAAAATATACTAGCCGAATGACCCTGGCAACGCCCGTGTTTTCATTTAGACACGTGGACCTGTTGGATCATTAACGCCAGTGTTTTACCCGATTGAATGTTTTTATTCAAATACTATTTGTTACAATTATAAATTGGCGCCTTAAATAAATGCATATATTATTTAATAACTATAGCCTATGTGCTTTATCTGTCTATGTACTGTTGGCTTCCGTAGGCGTTTCTTACTGGGAAAAAGAGATTTCCATTTAGTTATTAACTAATATACGCATTTATTTAAGGAGTGACCCGCTCCAACACAATAGTTACAAAAAGCGAGTGGGGGGGGGCAAAGTGTCTCGCACAGTGGCGGTGCCATCATAGCGAACCAATAGGAGAGCGCCATTCCAAAAAAAAAGCAAACGGTGACAGAGATGAAGAACGCATGACGCTCGTAACTGTATATAGAATAATTGTCCATACAAGCCATGAGCAGGTAGAATCTTCTAGGTCAGAGGTCGGTAAACTGCGAGCCACACAAAGCTCTTTGGATGTAAAGCTGCGGCTCTTTATATAGTTCCATACGTAAATATTATTTATGTGAGTACTATTTATTGTAAAACGACATTTGAAAATTATCCCGCATGAGTTTGCTTTCCACGAAAAATCAAAATTTATTTTAAGGAGAAATAACGATTATTTCTAACCTTAGGAATGAGGTATGAAAGGATGAATTGTGAAGAGTAATGATGAACGGAAAAATAAAAGTGTCCAGAGATTCATACCTCATCCCTAAGGTTAGAAATAATCGTTATTTCTCCTTAAAATAAATTTTGATTTTTCGTTGAAAGGAAACACATGCGGGATAATTTTCAAATGTCATTTTACAATAACAAGCTGCATTATATTATATTGTATTATTTATTGTTGTCAAAAAAAAATTTTGTGGCTCTTTAAAAACTTTGAAATTTTGTAAATAGTAATTTTTGACTTTTTTCCTACTCAAAAATTTGCTGACACCTGTTCTAATATCATCAATATTGACATCATCTTAAGTATAAAAATATCTTCTCCCCAACTTGTGTCTCTTCTATATCAAATAGGGAGATTGTCTTAACCCTTTAGGTGCCGGCCGTTTTCAAGGTCATTCCTGATTATTGTTAGCCTTCAAAAGACATCAAACTATTCTTTAAATTATTTTTAAAATAAACGCTTTTATGATTCATACAAACATATGAAACACAATGCAACAGAATATGCGCTTTAAACTACGATTAATTAATTTTAATTAGATTTTTTTAAGGAGAAAAAGAGCATCAAGTGACATCAAACCGATACATCGGCATGCATGGTGCTTAAAGGGTTAATATTGTGTTCATAAATATCCTCACTTAGGATTACTCTAAATGACATTTGAAAATTATCCCGCATGTGTTTCTTTTCAACGAAAAATCAAAATTTATTTTAAGGGGAGAAATAACAATTATTTCTAACCTTAGGGATGAGGTATGAAAGGGTGAATTGTGAAGAGTAATGATAAACGGAAAAATAAAAGTGTCCAGGGATGGGATTTTCCGTTTATCATTACTCTTCACAATTCACCCTTTCATACCTCATCCCTAAGGTTAGAAATAATCGTTATTTCTCCTTAAAATAAATTTTGGTTTTTCGTTGAAAAGAAAACTTGCGGGATAGTTTTCAAATGTCGTTTTACAATCACAAACCGCATTATATTATATTGATTATATTGTATTACTCTAAATCATTGTCTATATTGGCAACTCTGCCTTTGCCTGTCCCAAGCCCGGATGAAAAAGGAGGAGGGAGAGCAGTAACAAGCTCACTAAAAAACCTGGGTTCAGCTGGCCTGGCTGATTGTACCCTGTAAGGTCTCCTAATCCAGGGATACAGGATGAGCAGCGTTGTACTCCTTGTTAGGAGCCGCTGCACATGGCGTCTGTTCCTCATGTCAGAGGCGGCCATTTCTTTTGGAGCTAAGTCGGCCTGCCACTGAGTAGTGCTCCCAGTCTTAATGACAAAGGCAATCTACTTCACCCAGTCATGATGGTTGTCAAACAGACACCATCAGGGGTCACAACTTGATACCCTAATATGATTGAGTGGAGATAAGAAAGAAGAAGAATATCTATATAGGCAGAACAACATCTCATATACAATTCTGGTATATTAAACTGGTGAAATGGCTGGAAGAATTCACTATTACTGATGAACCAAACTCTCTCTTTCAATAATCTTTCTCATTACATTAGGGAAAAAATGTTGACAAAAAAAGAGAGCTTGCCACATATTCATAAAATAAACTAAACCCAAAATGGATTCATCCAAGATACAGTCCATGTCGATCAAATTTAAAAACCTTAAAAGACTCTTCAGCCCCTACAAAACACTCTTACAAAAAGTTGCTTCATATTAAAACTCTAAATTACTAATTTTTATAAGGCACAATTTGTGGATGATAGATTAGAAACAAGATAATAAGACCAAATCTAAATAAATAAATAGTATGTTAAAATTTTACACATATAAATTTACTGGCAATGCGCTTCTTTTAAATACCATCAAATATTATCTCTACAGACCTTACTGCAATGATATGAGTTATTATATATATATTTTGATGGGAGAAGCGCCCATTGCTTCTATATATAGGTCTGTAGAGATAATATTTGATGATATTTAAAAGAAGTGCTTTGCCAGTAAATTTATATGTGTAAAATTTTAACAGACTATTTATTTACCATAAATATAAATTAAATTTACCAATAAATAGTATGTAAAATAAAAAAGCTGGTTTCGCCCGGGATCGAACCAGAGACCTTTCGCATGTAAAGCAAACATGATATCCACTATATTTATTTATTTGGTCTTATTAACTTGTGTTTAAAACTAAATTTATAATTTTTAAAAGGCACAATTTGTGGATTATAGATTAGAAACACAAGATAATAAGACCAAATAAATAAAAAGTGTGGGACGTTTCAGTAACAGAGTTGTTACCATCATCCTATAAGGCATCATACAATTACATACACTTGCCTAAAATGTAGCTTGTAGCTTTAGTTGCCCAAGGTCCTGGTTGCCTAGTTTCCAAAGAACCTGATTGTTTAGTTGCCTAAGGTTCTGGTTGCCTAGTTTCCAAAGAACCTGATTGTTTAGTTGCCTAAGGTTCTGGTTGTCTAGTTTCCAAAGAACCTGATTGTTTAGTTGCCCAAGGTCCTGGTTGCCTAGTTTCCAAAGAACCTGATTGTTTAGTTGCCTAAGGTTCTGGTTGTCTAGTTTCCAAAGAACCTGATTGTTTAGTTGCCCAAGGTCCTGGTTGCCTAGTTTCCAAAGAACCTGATTGTTTAGTTGCCTAAGGTTCTGGTTGTCTAGTTTCCAAAGAACCTGATTGTTTAGTTGCCCAAGGTCCTGGTTGCTTAGTTTCCTAAGAACCTGATTGTTTAGTTGCCTAAGGTCCTGGTTGCCTAGTTTCCAAAGAACCTGATTGTTTAGTTGCCTAAGGTCCTGGTTGCCTAGTTTCCAAAGAACCTGATTATTTAGTTGCCTAAGGTCCTGGTTGCCTAGTTTCCAAAGAACCTGATTGTTTAGTTGCCTAAGGTCCTGGTTGCCTAGTTTCCAAAGAACCTGATTGCTTAGTTGCCCAAGGTCCTGGTTGCCTAGTTTCCAAAGAGCCAGATTGTTTAGTTGCCTAAGGTTCTGGGTGCCTAGTTTCCAAAGAACCTGATTGTTTAGTTGCCTAAGGTTCTGGTTGCCTAGTTTCCAAAGAACCTTATTGTTTAGTTGCCCAAGGTTCTGGTTGCCTAGTTTCCAAAGAATCTGATTGTTTAGTTGCCCAAGGTCCTGGTTGCCTAGTTTACAAAGAACCTGATTGTTTAGTTGCCTTAGGTTCTGGGTGCCTAGTTTCCAAAGAACCTGATTGTTTAGTTGCCTAAGGTTCTGGTTGCCTAGTTTTTAAAGAACCGGATTGTTTAGTTGCCTAAGGTTCTGGGTGCCTAGTTTCCAAAGAGCCTGATTGTTTAGTTGCCTAAGGTTCTGGGTGCCTAGTTTCCAAAGAACCTGATTGTTTAGTTGCCTAAGGTTCTGGTTGCCTAGTTTCCAAAGAACCTGATTGTTTAGTTGCCTAAGGTTCTGGTTGCCTAGTTTCCAAAGAACCTGATTGTTTAGTTGCCTAAGGTTCTGGGTGCCTAGTTTCCAAAGAACCTGATTGTTTAGTTGCCTAAGGTTCTGGGTGCCTAGTTTCCACAGAACCTGATTGTTTAGTTGCCTAAGGTTCTGGTTGCCTAGTTTCCAAAGAACCGGATTGTTTAGTTGCCTAAGGTTCTGGTTGCCTAGTTTCCACAGAACCGGATTGTTTAGTTGCCTAAGGTTCTGGTTGCCTAGTTTCCACAGAACCGGATTGTTTAGTTGCCTAAGGTTCTGGTTGCCTAGTTTCCAAAGAACCTGATTGTTTAGTTGCCTAAGGTCCTGGTTGCCTAGTTTCCAAAGAACCTGATTGTTTAGTTGCCTAAGGTTCTGGTTGCTTAGCTACCCAAGATTGTTTAGTTGCCTAAGGTTCTGGTTGTTTAGCTACCCAAGATTGTTTAGTTGCCCAAGAACCTGATTGTTTAGTTGCCTAAGGTCCTGGTTGCCTAGTTTCCAAAGAATCTGATTGTTTAGTTGCCTAAGGTTCTGGTTGCCTAGTTTCCAAAGAACCTGATTGTTTAGTTGCCTAAGGTTCTGGTTGCTTAGCTACCCAAGATTGTTTAGTTGCCCAAGAACCTGATTGCTTATTTGCCCAAGGTAATTTTTAAACAAAAGAACGCTGTCTAAAGGAAATGACATCAAGTTCCACAATAATATAGTTAGAAAAGAGTAACAGTCAGTATATGATGTGGATGCTTTGTCAAAATTCAAGATGATCCAACAAAAGACAAAGATGTGACATAAACGCTGAGAGAAAATTAACAAAAACAATCGCAAGACTCAGAATGAAATATTATAAAGGAATGACAATACATCCAGATGGCACAAGAACCTATAGGAAATGTAACAATTGTGGAACTAACACCTACCCACATATTCTCATGTCCAGCAATAGCTGCAGCTTTGCAGAAAATTGACATGGACCCAGAACAGTAGCTTTACACACCCAAGATAGAGAACATTGCTGTGATAGAGATGTTTGGAGACATCTGAGGCTCTTCATTGGACACAACAACAACAGAAAATTGACATGGACCCAGAACAGCAGCTTTACACACCCAATATAGAGAACATTGCTGTGATAGAGATGTATGGAGACATCTGAGGCTCTTCATTGGAAACGACAACAACAACAGAAAATTGACATGGACCCAGAACAGTAGCTTAACACACCCAAGATAGAGGACATTGTAACTGCTGTGATAGAGATGTATGGAGACATCTGAGGCTCTTCATTGGACACAACAACAACAACACACACACACACAAAAGAAAGATACAATGATTATAAATAATAATAATAATAAAGTTGATTTTTATTGATGGCACTTCACAACCAGTCATTTCTATCACTTTAAATAAAATTAAAGAACACAGTTCAAAGGAAAAAATGACATCAAATTATTAAACTTGGTTTGTGAAGATGACAATATCGATTATAAATAATACTGTATCAAAATTTTGATATTATTTTATTAACAGATTAACAATTTTGATATGTGTACACTCATTGAGAAAAACTTAAGGAAGTGGAAAGTCTTTGATATCGCCGGTCGTCTATATATATATATACTAGCCGAATGACCCTGGCAACGCCCGTGTTTTACCCCCCGATTGAATGTTTTTATTCAAATACTATTTGTTACAATTATAAATTGGCGCCTTAAATAAATGTATATATTAGTTAATAACTATAGCCTATGTGCTTTATCTGTCTATGTACTGTTGGCTTCCGTAGGCGTCTCTTACTGGGAAAAAGAAAGAGAGGATTCCATTTAGTTATTAACTAATATATGCATTTATTTAAGGAGCGACCCGCTCCAACACAATAGTTACAAAAACAACAAAGCGAGTGGGGGGGGGGGGGCAAAGGTGGCGTGATCGTAGCCAACCAATAGGAGGGCGCCATTCCAAAAAAAAAAAAAAAAAAGCAAACGGTGACAGACATGAAAAATGAATGACTGATTAAGAACGCATGACGCTCGTAACTGTATATAGAATATTTAAGGAGTCAAGGGAAATTTGTTTACACTTGGTTATATCTAGTTTATCTTAAATAAAGATCACACTGTAATTTCTTTTAGAGTTATTGTCTGATTCCCGATTGCTTTGTACAAAACGAAATGTTTTAAAAAATAAATTCCATCAGTAACCACATTGACAAGGGCCAACAGCCCGAAACGCTTTCGTGGTTGGCTTTTCTTGATTTTTTAAGTAAATGAGTTGTCCAAATATCAGGGAACAAGTTAAATCAACGTTTAGTTTATTTCTGTTCCACTAGATGGCGCTCTGCCATCTAAAAAACGCCCATGTTAGTGTTCAGGATATTCTTAATTTGTTTTTATAATATGTAGTGTAAATAATTCTATATACAGTTACGAGCGCGTCATTCCTCATCTCTTTATCAATCAACTCTGTCACCGTTTGCTTTTTTTTTTGGAATGGCGCCCTCCTATTGGTTGACTACGATCACGCCACCTTTGCCCCCCCCCCCCCCCCATCATGCCTCCCCCACTCTGTTTCGTTTTTGTAACTATTGTGTTGGAGCGGGTCGCTCCTTAAATAAATGCATATATTAGTAATTACTAAATGGAATCCTCTCTTTCTTTTTCCCAGTATGAGACGCCTACGGAAGCCAGCAGTACATAGACAGATAAAGCACATAGGCTATAGTTATTAACTAACATATGCATTTATTTAAGGCGCCAATTTATAATTGTAACAAATAGTATTTGAATAAAAACATTCAATCGGGTAAAACACGGGCGTTGCCCGGGTCATTCGGCTAGTATGAGAATAAGAGAGAGATTGAATATATTGTTGCGTTGACAAAGAATAACTTCCGTGGGTACAAAGAATCTTTAGGACTTTATTTAAGCCTAATAAATAAACAGAAGAATTCAAAATAAAGAAAACAGAAAACTCACCAACTTCAGTCCAGTGAAGGAAAGCAGGAGCAGAAGTTGGTAGAATCTTCCAGGAAGTACACCGGCGTCGGCGGTAAGCAGCAGTCCGACCTCTTGAGACAGCAACGTTTGCTTGGAGTCCACCACGTAGATTCGTTCTTTTTCTTTACTTCTTATCTTTCTTCTCCCCGGCATGAGCTCCTCATCCCTATATATCCCAGAGTAAATCTTTTCAGAACGGTCATGGTTGGTCAGCCAATCAAAAAGCCGCCAGCACTAAGCCTTGCGCAATCGCTTTAGATTGGCCTATCAGTTGTTTTCCGCTTTTCTACATTATTCTTAAACGTTCTAGAACATTCTCTCTGCATTCTGGAATGTGCTTTTATTTCTACGTAACAATATTTTATTAATCGATCACATAAGAATATACTTTGAAAATAGAGCAATCCATAAAAATAAATCTTTAATTAAAAAGACATATATTGGATCAAAATATCATTTATTTTACCAATATTTCAGTTGGCTGAACGCCAACCTTTAATACGCCAACCAATAACACCTTGATAAAGGTTGGCGTTCAGCCAACTGAAATATTGGTAAAATAAACGATATTTTGATCCAATATATGCCTTTTTAATTATAAGAATATATATAGAGAGAAAAGATTGAAAACCAAAATTAATATACATCATACGAGTAATCCCACTGAGGGTCGTCTGGTTCAATGTCACATCCCCCCCTGAAGTCGGACAAATCTCCCCGACTATTGCCATGTCGAGGAATTCCTTCAGAACACAGACCTCTGCTCAGGTGACAGGTACTCGAGAAAGTCCCCCCTGTTAGAAGGGGAGACAACAGCGTCTTCTAAGAGAGAGAGAGATTGTTCATTACGAACTGTAATTCCCAAATGACCAATCTTTTCCAAAATAAAAACTCCCCTAAGCGCGTATACTTTTTGTAAAAAATCAAAAGTTTGATATCACGCACACACACACAAAAGCCTTTATTAGGGACATACCCCATACAGATTCTCCCAATTGGGTAAGGTAATAATCATCTTGTGTTATTTGATATGACACAATATCACACATACGCACACAAAAGCCTTTATTAGGGACTTACCCCATACAGATTCTCTCAATTGAGTAAGGTAATAATCATCTTGTGTTATTTGATATGACACAATATCACGCATACACACACAAAAGCCTTTATTAGGGACTTACCCCATACAGATTCTCCCAATTGAGTAAGGTAATAATCATCTTGTGTTATTTGATATGACAAAATATAACACATACGCACACAAAAGCCTTTATTAGGGACTTACCCCATACAGATTCTCCCAATTGAGTAAGGTAATAATCATCTTGTGTTATTTGATATGACACAATATCACACATACGCACACAAAAGCCTTTATTAGGGACTTACCCCATACAGATTCTCCCAATTGAGTAAGGTAATAATCATCTTGTGTTATTTGATATGACACAATATCACACATACACACACAAAAGCCTTTATTAGGGACTTACCCCATACAGATTCTCCCAATTGAGTAAGGTAATAATCATCTTGTGTTATTTGATATGACACAATATCACGCATACGCACACAAAAGCCTTTATTAGGGACTTACCCCATACAGATTCTCCCAATTGAGTAAGGTAATAATCATCTTGTGTTATTTGATATGACACAATATCACGCATACACACACAAAAGCCTTTATTAGGGACTTACCCCATACAGATTCTCTTAATTGAGTAAGGTAATAATCATCTTGTGTTATTTGATATGACACAATATCACGCATACGCACACAAAAGCCTTTATTAGGGACTTACCCCATACAGATTCTCCCAATTGAGTAAGGTAATAATCATCTTGTGTTATTTGATATGACACAATATCACACATACGCACACAAAAGCCTTTATTAGGGACTTACCCCATACAGATTCTCCCAATTGAGTAAGGTAATAATCATCTTGTGTTATTTGATATGACACAATATCACGCATACGCACACAAAAGCCTTTATTAGGGACTTACCCCATACAGATTCTCCCAATTGAGTAAGGTAATAATCATCTTGTGTTATTTGATATGACACAATATCACACATACGCACACAAAAGCCTTTATTAGGGACTTACCCCATACAGATTCTCCCAATTGGGTAAGGTAATAATCATCTTGTGTTATTTACATAGAAATTGAACTGGCTTTACTCTTCATCTCAAAGTTATTTAATTGTTGATTGGTCCTTACATAATGATGATCTAAAAATTTATAGTAAGCTATTGCCTTAGATTTGTTTATTATTTTTGAAAGCAATACGTAGGGTGAAAGTGTTGGTACATCAAAAGTTTGATTAAAAGAGATTCAACACCAAACATATAAAAAAATCTATATACGTTTCTGTCTTTTTTATACGCGTCTTGATTTCGTTCTAAAATGAAATCTCTTCTATAGGTTTAAAGTTTTAATATATGTAAATATGTTTATAATTCTCGAATTTAAGATGTATAAAAGTCTATAATTGTTTATTTGGCAGCCCCTATATACAATTAAAGCTATAATACACATTCATGAACAAAACTTAAGGAAGTTGTACCTTTCAGCATGTATACTCATGGACAAAACTTAAGAAAGTTGTACTTTTAGCATGTATATCGGGATTCAGACAATAACTCTGAAAGATATTTGATACACAGTGATCTTTATTGAAGACATGAGATAACCAAGTGTGAACAAAATTGCCTCTTTCTTCTTAAAAAAAAAAAAATTGACAACCGGCGAAATTAAATAATGTTCATTTCCTCAAGTTTTGTCCATGGGTGTATCTATAAATAGCATATATATTGCTAATCTTTATAACGTTGGGTATTGTTTCAAGCCTGAAGAAGATCCCTTTTTTTTTTAGTTCGAAAGCTAACTTCGTGAATAGAATAAATGTATTGCTTTTCAATGTCGCTTTGAACTTTGAAAAAAAAAATCTTAATTTAAAAATCGAATGTGACTTGTTTTTATTTCATCTAACCTCCAATGAGAGACCACCTCCAATAAGAGACCACCTCTATAAGCGACCAAGAGTGTCCCTTGTTAAAGACGGTCTTTCACAGGAGAGATGTGTGTACCAATTTTAAACCAAAAGACCATAGTAAGAAAAAAAAAAAGGGAAGGAAATGACATCAAATTATTGTAATAGGGTCGTAAAAGTGACACTATTGATTGTCATTAGAGATGGCAGCGTCAATCTATCCCTCTTTACATTTCTCTCGGCCCCTATCAACGTATAACAATAACTCTGGCGTCAGGGGCCGTGCATGCACCGATCAATGTTGTAGCCAGGCAACCCGCGTTGCCTAGCAACCTGCATCCTAGTGGCCGCGACGGCACTGCGTGTCGTAAAGGTAGGTCTCGTCGTCTGCAAGGAATTCCTACGGGTTGTAGATAACGTCTGCTTGGAATTGATGAAAGTCTGTTTAAATGTCAAATGTTCTTGACCGCCACTATCGGGTAGAAATCAATGACCTTATTTCAAACAGTTCGTCTTTCTTGTCAATGTCTTTATATAAACATGGGTGTCGTCTCAACCATTTCCCTCCTTTTTTTGATTAGATTTGATATCGTCTGGGATAAGATATATCCGCGTTTTTTTTTTTGGTCAAAAATATTTCATAAATGGTTATGTATGTTTTAGTTGTCATGTGTTTGGGTGTGTCTTTATACGTTTTTACTTATCTGAATACATTTATATACACACTTCATTTATTTCGTAATAAATATGTTCGTTTGATATATATTTAAAACGATACATTTGTTTTATATCATCCCAATAAACACTTTGATAAGCATAATATATAGGCCATTAGGGATATTTTTTTATTTTTTAATAAAGTACACACACACTAATAATTAATTATTTTTAAATATATAAATATTTCAATATATTAAATAAAATGTGCGCATTTAAAACTAAATATACCGTTGCGATTTTTCCTGCTTTTTTATTGAGAATGAATATTTATATAATTATATTTTATATAGCATATAAAATATAACATTATACACTTAGCATTATATATGGGATTATAGTGTTTGCATAAATAATGACATAAATATATGAAGTTTTTTTTATACAACAACACACGAAATATAAATACCATTTATAATATAAAATGACTTTTTATAATGCGATAAAATATAGACAATCTATTATAGTAAGTTGCTTGAATTGAATAATAATAATAATAAAGACAATACTTGAAAGCTAGTTTATATAAAAATATACAATTGTCATATACAGTACATAATCGTTGATGTTCTATTGTGCATTATATATTTCGTTTTACATATATGCTTAGAATTTGTCGAAGCATAAATATATTTCCACAAAAAAATCTTTATTTAATTATAAAGAAATTTGAAATTATACCCTAAGTGCAAACGAAATTGGGGCTACAATTTATTTTCATTTCAAAGTCTTATGGAAGCGATTTTTATTGTTCCTGGATATCTATAAATCTTTTATTTATTTAAATATCGTTTTGCATAGTGCTTCCAATGAATATTTATTTTCTTTTAATAATTTGTAACTAGTTTCGAATATATCGAATCTTCTCTATTCACTCAAAGGTCGGTATTTTTATTATATTTCGCTTACGTTATATAGATTGCTTTGTGCAATTTCGAGAGAACAATTTACATAAATCAAAATCTAAGCTACAAATATATTTGAGGTATATTTTTAAACTTATTTATGATATGCCTCATTATATATAAAGTATAATTAATAAAAATTATACTGACAATCAACAAAATTGCATTCTCAGAAATATTTATAAAATATCAATAAACATTGGCAGAAATATTAAGTGTGAATATCAAATTATTCCAATAATTTAACTTAAAAATTATTAATATAAATTTATGAAGATATAACAAGATTTAACTTTATTTACTTGAGATATCTTTATTGAAAAATGAGTAGAAAATATCAAGTTGCATATATGAATACACTTTAAAGATATGCAAATATTTTAAAAATTGAATAAACATTTCTAGGGTATACAAAACTTGTTGGTTATTGTATTTACTCAAATATATGCAAATTTCAACAGTGAAAATGCTTTGTTGTTCTCATCCACCTAACATCCTAAACATTAGAAAAACATTCAATAAAAGTTGTTTATCCAAATTGTTCTATTACTGTGAATTGTATAAAGAATGCAAGGTATTTTTGTCGCTTATTTATTCAATTTAGAAAACCAGTATAGATATGTTTACATATAGACCAATACGATGCACTAAAATAAATATAATTTATAAAACATATTTACATATTATACCGTTTTATTGTTGAAAACATCGTAAAATATATTTGAGTAGTATTGTTTTACATATATGGTCGAATATCAAGGTTATATATAGGCTCTGAGGAATTTATCTTAAGTTAGATTGTGGAATAAATGCAATGGAGATTTAAAAGCTATACACCGATAAAATTAATTGCAAACCGATAAAATTAATTGCAAAATATTTTTCTTTATCAAGTAAAATAAAACGGCAAGCTTTCAAGCGTTTTAGCTCATCATCAGGCCAGATTATTTCGCAAATATCTACAATATATAGAGGTATAAATTAACACAAAGCAATAACGCGCCATCTATACATATAAAATAAAAGGATTTAAAAGCGCGAATGTTTCTTTTATACAAAATATAAAACTTCTACTGTCCTTACTGCGATGAAAAAATATATTGGGAGGGCTTGGCTCATCAGTGGTAACCCTCCCAGCGGTTTCGCCAATTTAATCCACCAGACCGCTTCTCAGAGCTCTAAAATTGCTGGGAGGGTTCACCACTGATGAGCCAAGCCCTCCCAATATATTTTTTCATCGCAGTAAGGACAGTAGAAGTTTTATATTTTGTATAAAATAAACATTCGCGCTTTTAAATCCTTTTATTTATATATATATAGAGGTGTGTGTGTGATAGGTATTTTTGCATATTTACACTTGAAAAAGGAAAAAGTTTAAAAATTCTCTCTGAGAAATGCTTTAAATATATATGATGAGCTAACGCTTGAAAGCTTGCCGTTTTATTTTACTTAATGAGGAATTTATATTTACATATATGCAACTTGTTCCTTTACTACATGCGTATGTGTTTAATAAAACAGGATCATTTGCGACGGAGAATTTTAAATATATAGCTAAAAATAAAAGTACAATTTAGTTTAAATAAATATAAGATCCATACAGGAATAAGTTTATTTTAATCATTTTTATTAACTTCAAGCTTTCGGGTTTATCATTCCATCGACAGGAGTATCATAATAAACTCTGAAGAGTAAGATACATACATAAGCCCTGACGAAGTTAGGCGTATAGTCTATTGAAATATTGGCATTTGTATTAAATAAAAGGTTCGTTTTATTCTTGATCCAAAATATGCCATTTAATGAATACACTTTTTTTCTATTGTTTTTTCATGTGTTAAGCGTATTTACGCAAATTTGGCCATAAATACCCATTTCTTGGTTTCTCAAGAAGCCTCTGGGACCAAAAATCTTTTTGGCCGCAGTGGTACAGCCTACCTCACGCTGACGAGTGCCAACAGCGCGAAACGCGTTCGTGGATGTCTTTTCTTGATTTATTAAGAAATTGGGTTGGCCAAATATCACGGAGCAAGTTAAATAAACGTTTAGTTGATTTCTGTTCCACTAGATGGCGCTCTGCCATCTAAAAAGCACATGTGCTCGTGGTTAGGATATGCCTTCTTTATTTTAAATACACCTATCCCCCGATTTACACGGTACTTGTTTTACACGTTTTCGCTTTTACACGGTTTTCCAAATATGTTTTTTTTTGTTTTTATCGCACTATACTAAATGCTACTGTGATTGAACACATGCGCTGTGTACACATCTCACGAGGAATCCCGAGCTTATGTGCTGACTTGCTGCACACGCACACTGTGTCTGTATTTCTTCGCATAAAAATTTCGCGAAAATTTTTAATTTTCGATTTACACGTTTTTCTCAGGAACGTATCTACCGTGTAAATCGGGGGATAGGTGTATATATATATATATATATGAAAAAATAATTTTAAAAATATCAGGGAACAGGTAAACCAACGTTTAGTTGATATCTGTTCCACTAGATGGCGCTCTGCCATAAAAAAACGCTATGTTCAGGATTTGCCTAATTTGAATAAATAGAATTTGTTTGACCTTGATTGGAAAAAAGGCAAGCGTTGTTTTTATATATCATGAAGAAAACTTTTGAGAGGTACATTTTAAAAAATATTTCATTATTCCATAAATCACACATATATGGAATTAGCTCATTTATTTCACCAAAGTGGCATTAATAGAGAAATATTTTATATATTATACACTCATGGACAAAACTTAAGAAAATTTCAAATTTTTATACGCCGGCCATTTTTTTTTAAGAAGACAGAGGCAATTTTCCCTCGAAAGCTTGTTGTTGTATATAAATAAAATTATACACTCATGAAGAAAACTTAAGAAGGTTATATCTTTTAGTATGTATATCGGGATTCAGACAATAACTTTAAAAGATATTTGATACACAATGATCTTTATTGAAGACATACGAGATAACCAAGTGTTAACAAAATTGCCTCTGTCTCCTTCAAAAAAAAAAATTATAAAATAAATTCGATTGAAAAATTCAAATTTATATATTAAAATTTGTATATAAAATACAAAATAAGTTTGCTTTAATCAAAATGTATCATATTACCTCATATAAATTAGAATTAGTTTTTCCAAATCATTACACCTGCATGTAAATTTAAACATTTTAATATTTTTCTAATTAAGCAGATATGCAAAACAATAGCTACGTGTATATAAATCCTATTTTCAAACTAGTTGGATTATTAGTTTATTAATTCCTGTAGAGGGCGTATGTGCCCGAAAGCTCGTAATATAGTCGTTCTAATAAAGATACGCAGCCCTTGATGCTTTATTTTATTCATTTATGAAATAAATTAGACGACCGGTGAAATCAAAGACTTTCCACTTCCTTAAGTTTTGTCCATGAGTGTATATATATATAAAAGTAAAATTTAATTCAAACGATTGTTTTATGTGGAGACGAGAAAACCCTTTAATTAATAATTATTATACCGACGTTTTTTAAATTTATATTACTCAAAATATTCAATTGGCCTAGCTGAGAGTTGATTTCGGTAATGGTTTCTAATCTACATACCCGGGTATTGCCCGAAGGGCATTCGTCAAGTTTATAATAATAAAATTAATATATTTTACACGTTTCTAACCATTATTTCCCCAAGAAATCCCTAAATACTTTCGTCCAAATTTTTACAATACTCAATTTGTTACAAACCACGGAAATTTCAAAAGTTTTTAAAATAGAATAAAGGCAGTGGAGGATTCAAGTTGCTTTTGTGGTATTGAGGAAAAAACCTCAAGACATCTACTGATCGATTGCCCAGCATTTCAAGATTATAGAATGAAGAATGAACTAGTTGTTTGTGAACTTAACGATTTGATTTCCGATAAAAAATCATATTTAAAGTTCAATTCATTTTGTAAATACATTCTAAACTTTCTACAAAATCTGGATCTCTAATGTTTTCATGCGTTGAATAATGTAAATAACTTATGTAAATAAACTTTTCTCCTTGTTTGGCGCAAGTATCCCTTGCGGGATAGAGAGCTTCGGAAATAAAATAATTATAATTGTAACCATTATTTATTCATTTATTACAAAACGCACACTAAATCCTGTGCAGATATTACATATAAATATACAAACTAACATTGTAAACATCTTATTTTTATT
>CP092879.1:55464987-55557553 GCA_030710605.1 Cordylochernes scorpioides
GTTATATTTTCCTCTCTTTCGTGTATAAGATTGTCTTAATGATACACTCATGTGAACCAAACTTGTGAAAATGCAAAGTCTTTGATGTCGTCTGTCGTCTATTTTTATTTATTTTTTATTTTTTGAAGGGAAAGGAGACAATTTTGTTCACACTTGGTTATCTCGTGTGTCTTCAATAAAGATCATTGTTTATTAAATATCTTTCAGAGTTATTGTTTGAATCCCGATATGCATATTAATAGGTACAAATTCCTTAAGTTTTGTCCATGAGTGTATGTATATTCTAATTATAAATATATATAATCTAAATTATTATTATTAAATAAAAATAGCTTTTAATTTAAAAACTCTTTTCATTAGTAGATTTCATGGTGTGAATCTACATGTGTCTATAAGACTTTGTCTTAAAAAAGGGATTTTGTGTATGATTCTAAGATGATGGGTTAGTTGAACTCTGTTCGTCTTATTTTTCCTCCTTGTTTACCGAACAAATACTCACTTGGGATCGGTGGAAGGATGGTCTAAACCGTTGGTTTTCGATCGCTACGACCCGGGTTCGATTCCCGCATTGGGCACTTTTTTTCTGTGATAAAAAAAAAAATAATTAAAAAATGCTCCAATGGCCCCATATTCTTACAAAAGTCAAACCCCACCAGCGAGTGCAAGTAACCAAACGGGGCTTTGGCACATTTGTAATTGCAAAGTCGAAATGCTTTTCACATTGTGTAGACATGTGGTGCACTTACCGTAAAAGCAGTCGCCTACTTCTACCCACCATGATTATCATGGCCTGTACCACGTGTACTAGGGATAAGCAAGAAAAAGAGAAGAGAAAAATCATCACAGCAACAATTGTGGATTCAATAACCTTTCTAATATCACATTTCAAAGGAATTCTTGAAATACTTCAAACGTCGACAACGGAATTCTCAAATCGTGTTTAGATTCTAATACAAGTGAAGGTTGGGTGAACATTTTTAATATATATAAAGACTTTTATTGTTCGGGTCTATATAAATATACTCATGAACAAAACTTAAGGAAGTTGTACCTTTTAGCATGTATATCGGGATTCAGACAATAACTCTGAAAGATACACTCATGGACAAAACTTAAGGAAGTTGTACCTTTTAGCATTTATATCGGGATTTTGGCAATAACTCTGAAAGATACACTCATGGACAAAACTTAAGGAAGTTGTACCTTTTAGCATGTATATCGGGATTTAGACAATAACTCTGAAATATACACTCATGGACAATACTTAAGGAAGTTGTACCTTTTAGCATGTATATCTGGATTCAGACAATAACTCTGAAATATACACTCATGGACAATACTTAAGGAAGTTGTATCTTTCAGCATGTATATCGGGATTTAGGCAATAACTATGAAATATACACTCATGGACAATACTTAAGGAAGTTGTATCTTTCAGCATGTATATCGGGATTTTGGCAATAACTCTGAAATATACACTCATGGAAAATACTTAAGGAAGTTGTATCTTTCATCATGTATATATGGATTTAGCCAATAACTCTGAAAGATATTACAGTAACCTTTATTGAAGACACACGAGATAACCAAGTGTGAACAGCCTCTATTTCCTTGAAAAAAAAAAAAAAAGACTGGCAACATCAAATACTTTTTAGTTCCTTAAGTTTTGTCCTTGACCATGAGTCCATATGTGTATTAAATATATTATAATCGAATTTTTAATATCAGAGATTCTCTAGAACCTGAATGCTAATTTAGTCTCTTCTGGAGGTAGTCACTCATTGGAGGTAGCTCATTATCATTTTGATTTTACACTAAAATGCAATCAAATAGTGATTGATGACATTTGTACTGCCAGAAATTTCAATTAATTCAATATAGAACAATAATTGAGTAAATTTTTATTTATTTATTACCAGTTGCAAACAAGACACGCTATATCCGATCTGGATAATTGCGCGTGAAACTATTTACAATAATTGTAGTAGAGTAGGTAACAGAAATATCAAAAAGAAAATAAACAATTAAGAAAAAGAGCATTAAATAAACATATACATTAAACAAATAATCAACAACATAAGCAGATAGAAGAAATCGCAAGGTAGTTATTTACAATATGTTAAGCAATGATGGAAGTTGATGAAGTTATCTGTAATAATTAGTATCGTGGAGAGAGAAAGTTGATCAAGTTGAGCTATTTACAATGAGTTATATTCTAAAGTAACTTATTAATTATTAAATATTAATTCGAAACTATTATAGACGCGTATGATTATTTTGAAAATTATTATATATTTATAATTATATATATGTAATTCTTCTGTCCTCAAAACTTATGTCCATAGTTCATCTAAAAATACCCATTCCAAGAGTCTAGCAACAGTATCACTATAAAAGGAAGTTGGGAGGTTTCACCACTGATAAGCCAGGCCCTCCCTTTAATTTTTCCATTGCAGTAAAGGTAGTAGAAATTGTTTAATTTTCAAAAGAATCATACGCGTCTATAATAGTTTCGAAAATTTATAACAAATGGCGCGATATGCATCATAATAAATAATAATTTAGTAAATTGAGGTATTTTTTAAATATCAATTAGCTCATCATTTATTTTAGAAAGTTTTCCTATAAGTAATTGTGATAAACCGTAAAAGTGGTGATAGAAAATGAGCCATAACATCTGTTATAGATTGGGTTTAGCCCGATTCTTCTAAACTTTATGCTGTTGCACATTTTTTATCACCATTTTTACAATTTTTATTGGGGTAATAAACACAATACATTGTTTTGAAGCATATTTAAAGAGAGAATTGCCTCTTTTGGTACGCACACATATATATTTAGGTAATAAAAAGGCATATATTGGATATTTTATTCAATCCAATATATGCCTTTTTATTATCTAAAGATTTATATTTGGATTGCTCTATTTTCAGAACACACACACACACATATATTTAAATAAAAAGGCATATATTCGATCAAAATATCATTTATTTTACCAATATATCAGTTAGCTGAACGCCAACCTTTATCAAGGTATTATAAAATTAATATGTGTCAACAACAAAATGTTATAATACCTTGATAAATGTTGGCGTTCAACCAACTGAAATATTGGTAAAATAAATGATATTTTGATCCAATATATACCTTTTTAATTAAAGATTTATTTATGGATTGCTCTATTTTCAAAAATATATATATATATAAATTTGCATAAATAATTGTTATTTTGCTCTCTGAATGTAAATTCAACGCGAGTTTAATTTTATTTACCTCTAAATATCTCAAGATGTTTTATAGCCTCTTCATCCATTGAATGAACAATTTATCCATCTACCCTGTGAGATTAGCAAGTTGGGTGTCTCATCATTATTGAAAGTGATACAGCTTGGACAACAACAAATCAAATTGAATGGACTTCGTTTAATGACTTCCAGTCCTGTTTAAATGATTATCATCACCATCGAAACTCCATCCTATCTGTTAGCAAGGTCATTAGAGGTGAAATTAAACTTTCAAGACTCTCTTCATCTAAATGGATTCTTAATCCTTTCAAATTGGACTTCCATCACAGAGTTCTCTACTTCTTAAAATTGATTTTTTTAAAACTATGTTAAATGATTTTTTTACTAATATTAATCATACTTAATCATAGACAAGCGTTACATTTTCTAACAAATTTTAGAAGATATTGAATGAATAGTTATCGTATTTTTTAACTGAGTGAGTCGAATAGCTCTAAAAATGATAATAAAAATTCATTTATTATATTATTAACCTTTCTATAGATTCCTGAAACAAATGCCAATATGAATATATCAGGTATTTTATGCATATAAAAGAACATTTTGGTAAAAGGCTATAGTTTATATTGATATGTACATTCGTGAAATAGCAGCAGGTAATATATATTTGTTCAATTTTTCATTTCGATTCTTTTCTTTGAAAACTAATATACTAAGAAATACATAAATGATAAGTACACAAATTTTTTTCGTGAAAATAATTTAATAAATATTTATTTTTATTTTTAAAAAAGAAGCAGAAATTTACAAGTTTACTTTTGAAATTTATAAAAAAAAAAAAACATTTTATATTTTAATAAAATAATATTAAAATATTTATATATCAACTTTAAAATAAACCATAATTGGCAATTTTAAATTGCAAGATAAAATCAAATATATAGAAAAGATTTTTAAAATTTCTAATACAAATAAATTCTTTAATAATGTCAATAAATATTCGTCTGGAATTTATTTTTCATAAAATCTATTATTAGAATGATGTTATTAATATGAATATAATCAAAATCATTTTAAAAAATATAATTAAAATATCAAATATAATTAAAATATTTATATATCAACGTTGATATGAACCATAATTGGCAATTTCAAGTTACAAGAGAAAATCTAATATAGAAAAAAAAAAAGATTCAAATTTTTATAATACAAATAAATTCTTTAATAATGTCAATAAAATATTTGTTTGGAATTTAGTTTTCCTAATATCCATCATTAGACTTATGTTATTAATATGAATATATTCAAAATCATTACTAAAATATTTCGAAATAATTTGTGTGAGCATTGCTATTATTTCCAAAGCAAGATAATTTTAAAAAGCAATTTAGAATCATTTTAAATGAATTAGAAAAGTTTCTGTCAATTTACTGATATATAAAAATTCTTACGAATTTATTTATACGTATTAATATTTCGTATTAATATTTTATTCCCCCTCTCCAGACATATTTTATTAATTTTACAGAAATTTTTAAATAATTTATTTTGAAAAATGAAAATGATTAATTAGATATCAAAAAAAATTTTTATTTTTGTATTATATAAGAATTACTTTATCTTTTTTTTTCTTATATAGACGTATTATCTATCGGGGCAGAAGTGTCCAATTGTTCCGCCTGCTAAGAAAACGAGATTTCCACAGAATAGCTGTTTATTTTCCCTGCTCTCAGCGGTGCCGAGTTGATTTGCACACAAGTGCCATGTAACATCGGCTGTCTCATTCGCTCGACTGAATCAATCCCCAGACGATCCTTTTATTTTGATCCAAACGATGTTTTAACTTGAAGGAAGGAATCGTTAAGTTTAGTTAACGCACTTTCACCCTGTAAAATATATATTTTTTCATAATCGTTTGAGAAATTTTCCTTTTTTTTATATTACCATATTTTAATTATAAATATTCTTTCAAAATCTTTAGCAATAAAAAAAATTGATAGTTCTTCAAATAAAAGATACTTCTGCCAGTAAATCTTTTTTATTGTATATTGTATAGAGATAATAAAAAAGATTTACTGGCCGAAGTATCTTTGATTTGAAGAACTATGAATGCCGGCCAGGCAGCCTCTATCTTTACGATAATTCAGATTGAATTAAACTACTTGTATACCTATATTTCTAGTAGTAAAATACTAAAGAAATATATATGTGAAAAAATATAAAAATATATTATTATTCTTATTATATGAATATTACTCTTTCTTTTTCTTATTTGAACGCTCTGCCCGCTAAAATGTTCATGTGAGAGATCAGGATTTACCTTTGGACAATTTTGTTCACACTTGGTTATCTCGTGTGTCTTCAATAAACGTCACTGTAATATCTTTCAGAGTTATTGTCTGAATCTCGATATAAATGCTAAAAGGTATAACTTCCTTAAGTTTTGTTCATGAATGTATATTTCAGAGTCATTGTCTGAATCCCTAAATACATGCTAAAAGGTACAAGTTTCTTAAGTATTGTCCATGAGTGTATATTTCAGAGTTAGTGTCTGAATCCTGATATACATGCTAAAAGGTACAACTTCCTTAAGTATTGTCCCTGAGTGTATATACACCTTTTGGTGGAGAGGGTCTAACAAACATTGTGTATCTTTCAGTCATTTTTATTCATCTTCTATAGTTATATTTTCAGTGTTTTTTGTGCTGTGAGCTGTAAAACAGATATTATAAGTAAACTTTTCTCAAAAATATGATAAATTTTTAAAACAAATATTTTAAATATACATCTATTTATAACTCAGTTTCCAGGAATGCAAAATTTAAAACATACATTATTAAATTTTAAATAAAATGTAATAAAATGGTTGCCATATATTCTATGATTAAATAAAAAAATCAAATTTGACCAGATTCAGAAATGTTTTGCAATTTGATAAAATATGTATTAAAAATATATATACATTACTTTAAAAAAATATTTTAGCAAATTACAAAAACATTTCTGAATTTCGGTCAAATTTAATATTTATTTAATCACAGAATGTAGCAATTGTACAGAATTGTAGAAAAATAAGGTAAAGAAACTTGCACTTCGACGTGCAACTCTAAGCCTAATTACAACAGCCGAAGTTGCACGAAATGCAGCGATCCATAAATGGAAGGGGATTTTAATTTACCGCATTTTCAACCGCAGAGACAGCGTCTTACTGAAAAGATGTCCATTTAAAAATTTTTTTCTTCCCTAAAAAAGCTCTAAGTGTTCTTTTTTTATTATTATCCCTAGTACACGTGGTATAGGCCATTATAATCATAAGAAGTTGGCGACTACTTTTACTGTAAGTGCACCACAGACCTTCACATGAAGAAAGCAGTTAGACTTTGGCACTTAGAAGTATTATGATACATTAGCGCGCCATCTGTTATGAAATTTCGAAACTATTATAGACGTGTATGATTCTTTTTAAAATTAAACAATTTCTACTGTCCTTACTGTAATGAAAAATTAATGGGAGGTCCTGGCTCATCAGTGGTAAACCCTCCCAGCAGTTTCGCCAGTTTAATATTTATAAGTATGCCAGAGCCCCATTTAATTATTTAAATTCACTGATGTTGTTGGACTTTTGTAAGAATCGGGCGCGTCATTGAAGCAATCTTTTCTTCAGAAAAAAGTTTCAAATGTGAGATTCGAACCCGGATAGAATTTATTGAAATTCAGTATCAAATAAAATGAAGATTTCAGTGACATAACGTTATGAATTAATTTGTAACCACCCGTGAAGCCTCTCCCCTCCCCTTGAAGCCTCTAATAGAAATCCAAACTAAAAAAAAATGTGTCAGAGCCTCTTTGGTTACCCGCATTCATTGATGGGGTTGGACTTTTACAAGAATCGGGGCACCATTGGAGCATTTTTTTTATTTAGGAAAAAGTGTCCAAAATGGGATTGGATCTCGGGTCGTATCTGACAGAAATAGACGGTATATACCACTCGTTTACCTCCCTCAGTGTTCTTTGAAAAAGGAAACTTGGACTTTTGTAAATGGATTTTTTAAACATACGACACAATAACGCGATATATAAACCTTGTGGAAAGGCTGTACCAACTCCTCCTTTCAAAAAAGAATGTGTCCAGGTCATAATAGAACTATACAGCTATGGATAAGTCCAATGGTAAGAAAGTTTATATTGTAAAACGACATTTGAAAATTATCCCGCATGTGTTTCTTTTTAAACGAAAAATCGATATTTAAATAACGATTATTTCTATCTTTAGAGATGAAGTATGAAAGGATGATTTGTGAAGAATAATGATAAACGGAAAAATAAAGTCTCCAGGGATGGAAAACGAACCCACCGGGCAGATGCCATGTCCACTAGGCTACCCTGGACATATTTCTCCATTAGTAAATATTATATAAAGTAATTTTTAATACAATATAATGCGGCTTATGATTGTAAAACGACATTTGAAAATTATCCCGCAAGTGTAATGTACATAAGCCGCATTATATTGTATTATTATTATTTTTTTTGCTTATCCCTATTACACGTGGTACAGGCCATGATAATCATGGTGGGTAGAAGTAGGCAACTGTTTTTATTGTAAGTGCACCACATGTCTACACATGTGAAAAGCAGTTCGACTTTGCACTTACAAATGTGCCAGAGCCCCGTTTGGATACTTGCACTCGCTGGTGGGGTTGGACTTTTGCAAGAATCGGAGGCCATTGGAGCATTTTTTTTAAACAGAAAAAAGTGTCCAATGTGGGAATCGTACCCGGGTCGTAGTGGTCGAAAACCAAACGGTTTAACCAGCCTTCCACCGACCCCCTGGTCTGGTAGATTAAATTGGCGAAACAGCTGGGAGGGTTTCACCACTGATGAGCCAAGTCCTTCTAATGTTTTTCATCGTAGTAAGGAGAGTAAACATTTGATAGTTTGTTCTTGCCTGAACTAAATTGTTGTCTCATCCCGAAGTTGGTCTTCCCTAATTTTCCACGTGGCAATATATTATAGAATTGAATTATACCTTGTACTAATATATATTTTCTCTATTAATCGCTATTACAGTAGAACATACTCCATGAGAGGACACTCACGCTAGAGGACACCTCTCTATAAAGGACAGTTTTCATCTGCAAAATTACCATTTTTACTATTTAACAACTCTTCGATATAAAATATGGCAAGCTTTCGAGTAGAGGCTCTTCGACGGGGCCTAACGGTAAAAGACTTATAGAGCACAGAGAAATGCAATCTTTGCCACAAGAAACATTAATGGTATTTATATGATAACTTTTAATACTGAATTTAAAAGTGTAATTAGAATTTTTTATCACCCTCACCGGTAAGAGGACACCTCTATCTAAAGGACACTTTGGCTCTGCAATTAGGTGTCTTTTACATGCAGGCAGTGAGAATTTTTACTGTTACGGGTTATCACACAAAAATGAAATATACTAGGGCCTAAAGTAAACGTAACTTAATACACAGAAAAGAGTACACTCAAGAGTACAACACCAACAACAAGAAGGAAGTAAATAAAACTCGCGATTGGTAAAATAAAAACAAAACAGTACTTATCTTTATTGTAGCGTTGGTAGAGATCGGACTCGGATCACACCGGGATGCGAAGAGATCCCCAAACACGGGAAAAATCACGTAAAAAATTTTTTCATTTGATTTTAAAAGAAACACATTCATGCTTTGTGTGGTTTTATAAATGGATTTCTCTACTTAAAAATACATAAAGATCTGTGAGCGACTTCTATAAGCCATCTGGGCAGATAGCGAGATCAGTAAAAATGACAAAACATCTTATTTCTTGGAGATAGCTACCGCAAGTCAATATACACAGTCCTGAACTAACAGTAATTAACAGAATGTGGTATACGACTGTCCGAACTTTACAGAAGTGAGACATCGATTGTTCCCTGATCTAAATGATTTAACTCTCTTACATCAGCCACTTTGTGGCTTCTCCACCTTTGCCGGTCCCAGGCCCGGATGAAAAAGGAGGAGGGGGAGCAGTAACAAGTTCACTAAAAAACCTGGGCTCAGCTGGTCCGGCTGATAGTACCTTGTAAGGGCTCCTACTCTAGGGATACAGGATGAGCAGCGTTTGTACTTCATGTTAGGAGCGGCTGCACATGGCGTCTGTTCCTCATGTCAGAGGTGGCCATTTCTTTTGGAGCTAAGTCGACCTGTTACTGAGTAGTGCTCCCAGTCTTGATGACAAAGGCAGACGCATTCTACTTCACCCAGTGTGGAGATAAGAAAGAAGAAGAAGCCACTTTGTCTATATACATTTTATGTGAACTCTGTCGATTAATACATGTAAATTTGTAAATATTTAATTCTAATTGAAAAAAAAAAAAAGTGATATTGATAAGGCACATTTTGGATTATAGATTATAAATTTATCTGCTATCTTGTTTACACACTTGATAACAGTAACTATTAAAACGTGCTGTGGTAAAATTTCTTATTCAGTACTTTTGTCTGAAGATGGTAACAACGCTGTTACCGAAACGTCACATACTATATATTTATTTGAATTTGGTCTTATTACTTTGTGTTTAATATGTGATATTGTACTGGGATAAGGTGTATAAATTATGAAAAAGGCATTTCCTTATCGTGCAACTTAAAGTTGCTGATGGCTTGCACCATCTATCGGAATAAAGATGAATCAGTCTCGTTAATTTTTAATTATTCCAGAATTGAAAAATATATCCATTCTTGATTAATCAAGATTAGCTTTTCTAAAATTCCTTTTTCATAATTTAATTCTAAGTTCTAATTTGTTTTGTTTGTTTCCTCTGTATGAGGCGCAAATATTTCAATATCGCGTCTGTTTGATTAATAAATAAAAAAAGTAAGATCTATAAATAACCATAAAAACTCGATATTGGGTCAATGGTCAAATTATACACCGCCATTACAAGGAAACACTACCAACAGCTGCGTCTGAATTCATGTTAAGGTCTTAGCTACAAAGATGTCTGTTCTACATCTTGGTAACAACCTCTTCTAAAGCTAAGTTGAACTGTTACAGTATGTGGGTTCAGATTCTTTGGAATCAATAATAATCATACGTATCATTTAGGTGAATCATCTTTCATCCCTAATATATACACTCATAGACAAAACTTAAGGAAGTTGTACCTTTTACCATGTATATCAGGATTCAGACAATAACTCTGATAGATAAACTCATGGACAAAACTTAAAGAAGTTGTACCTTTTACCATGTATATCGGGATTCAGACAATAACTCTGAAAGATAAACTCATGGACAAAACTTAAAGAAGTTGTACCTTTTACCATGTATATCGGAATTCAGACAATAACTCTGAAAGATAAACTCATGGACAAAACTTAAGGAAGTTGTACCTTTTAGCATGTATATCGGGATTCAGACAATAACTCTGAAAGATACACTCATGGACAAAACTTAAAGAAGTTGTACCTTTTAGCATGTATATCGGGATTCAGACAATAACTCTGAAATATACACTCATGGACAAAACTTAAAGAAGTTGTACTTTTTAGCATGTATATCGGGATTCAGACAATAACTCTGAAAGATACACTCATGAACAAAACTTAAGGAAGTTGTACCTTTTAATATGTATATCGGAATTCAGACAATAACTCTGAAAGATAAACTCATGGACAAAACTTAAGGAAGTTGTACCTTTTACCATGTATATCAGGATTCAGACAATAACTCTGAAAGATATTACAGTGACCTTTATTGAAGACACACGAGATAACTAAGTGTGAACAAAATTGCTTCTGTCTCCTTCACAAAAAAAATAAATAAAATAAAACGACCGGAGATAACAAAGACTTACCACTTCCTTAAATTTTATCCATGAGTGTATCTTTTTTTTCTTATAAATTAAGAAAAGCTAACAGGAGAATAATTTTGCACTTATTTGATTTTACAATAATAAAAAAGGTGTTTATAATGTACACTATAATGAAGACTGTATAGATTCACAATTTATTAATCGGGAAAAAGAGAGAAAATTTAACAAATATAACACTTCTTATAGTTTATATAATCTTCATTAAAATATATTTGCGCAAAATTATATATTTTTTAAGCAATATAATTTCTAAAGCTATATTTTTGTTTTGCATAGAGCGTCGCTTTTTTTACGCAAAAAAGAAAAGAAACTCATTTTGAACAATTCAAAATAATTTTTATTCTTTTGATAATATATAGATTGTAATCAAAAATAAGATTTTCATTAGATATCATTTTTGTAAAATAGCATTATTATTTTATTAAAATATAAAATCAATTAAAAGTAAAAAAAAAAAACCAGAAATGTTTTCAGTACGTCTTTATTTGAATAAAATGTATATGTGCAATATATTAAAGCTTATTATTATAAATGCATATATATAATATATAAATGTATGATGCATAATAATGTTTGATATATATTTTTAAAAAGTCGATAACAAGCTGGTAACCCTGGTGTTAAGTCAGCCAGACGACCCCAGTTGCCAGACTCATCATGTCACTAAAGGTGCGACTAAATAATTAAACGAAATGACTTATGAATTGCTCAGTGCTGCGCTATAACTCAGAGAAATGATGATAAATTAAAACGAGACAATTATTCTGTGAGCGTTCGATCCAGGGTGACCGAGCTCTAAAGGTCGGGTCACGGCTCCGCGAGCTCTGATTGGCTGGGCCATCCGATGACGTCAATGTGGCCAATTCATGCTTACATTTTTTCTCTTGGTTCCTTTTTTTTTTTTTAGTTTTCCATTCTGAGCGTTATTTTTGTTTGATTTTGCTCCGATACTATTTTTAGCATCAACTGACCCCATTCCATCGTTGCTTCTTCCACGTTGTTTTAAATTTGCAAAATGGCGTCCACCCTTATCTCGTCTGTTTTGAAAAGGAATTAACATACAATTTTGATCATTAAATACATTTGGTATTTTTGAAATCGAAAGAATGCGTTTATATATTTGACATTTAAAAAACGCATTCACAAAATCAGTTTTTATATATATATTTTTTATGTTTTAAAAATAGCATTTATAGATAGAACAAAATCAATATTCGCCTTTCTATATTTAGAAATGTAAATTTGGGTTGACCTCTTTTTGCATCAATTTTACAAATTATTGCAATTGATAAAGACATTGAATATTTTAAAATGATATGATTAACTAAAATGTGTATGTGTTTGGGACTAAATATATATATCCTATTAATCTGTGAATAAATATATATCATCATTGTAAACAATAAGAATAAAATGTAGAATGTAAACAACGTGGTGATGTAAAAAGATCAGTATAAATTTTAATAAACAATTTATACAAATTTCATTCTTAATTATCAAAATATAAACATCAAACAGTATGCTCTTAATATATATAACAAAATATGCATTTTTTTCACATTTATATAATAATGCATATTTATTATGGATTAGAACAACGCATTATTAAGATGGAAACTTCAGGCTTTCAGGGTTAATTTTCTTTTAGATTTTTTTATATTAAAGAAGTGCCTGTGTTTTTTTAACGTTAATAATGATACAAAAGATTATTTAATTGAATTATAAACTCAGATTAATCAATGGTCAAATATGATTTAATATGCAATGTTCTATATTTGTGCCATTGGTTTAGTGGTTGTAATTCTAAAGATATATTGGACTTTTGATAATATGTGTGTAAATAATCTTTATTTCTTGTATAATTTATTTGTATTAAAAATGTAAATTTAAATAACTTTCACTCTCTCTCTCTCTAAAACTATAAATAATTTGTATATATATTTAAAAACTATATACACCAATACCTCGCTTTGCGTCGTTTCGTTTTGCGTTTTTTTCGAAGTTGCGTCGCTGCTTAATTTTTACTGATTTTCACTGTGCGTCGTTAGATTTTGGAAGTTGCGTTGTTTTGGATTCGAGTCTTTAATTTTTTTTTGAATTTTTTTTTCATAAAATATGGCAACACCTTTGTTTTTGATTGCGCCTTCACATATTTTCACTTTGCGTCGTTTCAATTTGCGTCATGTTTTTTTTTGGAACGTAACCCCGACGCAAAGCGAGGTATGGGTGTGTATAAAATAGATTAAAAATTTACATTCAAATATCCATATAGGATATAGCGTGTGTTTTGTAATAAATAAATAAATAATAATAATATGCAACAATCGATATTCATCACTCTTTTATTTATATATTAATTATATATTTATAAATGTATGTAATTCTACTGTCCTCAAAGCTTATGTCCATAGTTCATCTAAAATACCCATTCCAAGAGTCTACCAACAGTATCACTATAAAAGGAAGTTCCAAAAATACAATATAACAGCGGTATGGTAGATTAAACTGGCGAAACCGCTGGAAGGGTTCACCACTGATGAGCCAGGCCCTCCCTTTAATTTTTCCATTGCAGTAAGGGCAGTAGAAATTGTTTAATTTTGGAAAGAATCTTACGCCTTTAAAATAGTTTCGAATTTTAATTCATTGCTCTAGTAAAAATATTCAGTAAATAAGGTAATATGGACAACACTTAAAGTTTCACCGCATAAGTTTCTTTTCTGTGAAAAATCAATATTTATTTCAAAGAGAAATATTTACTATTTCTAACTTTTTTTTTGGATGAAGTATGAAAGGGTGAAAATATGAAGAGTAATGGCGAACGGAAAAATAAAATTATAATGTATTATAAGGTAATATGGAATGAACCACAACACCTGTTTTGGAAAACTCAGACAAAAATCAAATCTGTGGTGTCGTAGCTAATCCCTTATCACTACTAGTAAAGTTTATTATTATAGGACAGCACTGGCAAACTGCGGCTCGCGAGCAACATGCGGCTTTTTGAATATAAAACTGCGGCTCTTTATATAGTTCCATATGAAAAAACAATAGAAAAAATAAAAGATAAGTGGGTCAGGTGTTGATATTAAAAATAAAGAAGGCATCTCCTGACCACGAGCACATGTGCTTTTTAGATGGCAGAGCGCCATCTAGTGGAGCAAGAATAAACTAAACGTTTATTTAGCTTGCTCCGTGATATTTGGCCAACCCAATTTCTTGATAAATCAAGAAAAGTCATCCACGAATGTGCTCGTGGTCAGGAGATGCCTTCTTTATTTTTAATAGTTCCATATGTAAATATTATTTATATGCGAGTACTATTTATTGTTGGCAAGTAAAAAAAAAAGTGACTCTTTAAAAACTTTGAAATTTTGTAAATTGTAATTTTTGACTCTTTCTACTCAAAAGTTTGCCGACTCTTGTACTAAGATGATAAAATAATGCATTGTTTTAATGTATAATTTATTTATTTAACAGTTTGGAGAGACACGCCATATCCACAATTTGGATAATTGCGTGTATATCTTAAATTATATACAATTAATACAATTGAACATTGGGAATCATGAAAATTAAACGTTCGATGTCAAATTTTGCATATAGCAATTATAAATAGTAGCTTGAAATATGTACAGTCAACACTCTCGCCTCAAAATATAGATCCTGCAGAATCTATTAAACTTAATGTATTGGTCTTTATTGCAAGCAGCTTGTTTTGTATTAGTCAGGTAAAGTTGGTTTTCATCCCTTAGATCAGAAGTTAATGGACAGTTTATATCAGAAGGTGTTCAGGGGTTTGTTGTTCGTTTCCACAAGTGCATGCAGGTGAACCAATTTTGCCAATTCTAAACAAATATGTGTTGAAGTCATTATGTCCAGTAAAAAAAATTGAACGTTATAGAAGTTGGGTTGAATATAGTTAGGAAATGTATAATGAAAGGAAGAGTTGACTTTTTCGATACATGAATATCATAATCCCGAAACTTTATATTGTATTCTATCCTGAAACGCGGCCCTTTTGCCACTTTACCAGTTTTAACACCCTTTTGGTAAATTCGACCGGTTTCCAAAACCCTTCTTGTAGGATGTTATGAAATCGAAGCCGACCCTATACTGATGAGGGCCATATCCTGAAACCATGGTATATAGGTTGTTGGTTTTTTGTCTGAATTTTCCTAAACTGGTGTTGTAGCTCATTCCTTATTACCACAGTAAATGTTTTTACTATGGGGATAAATATTGTTGGTTAACAAAGAATAACTTCCGTGAATACAAAGGATCTTTAGGACTTTATTTAAGCCTAATCAATAAAATAATTACAGAAGAGTGTAAAAAAATAAATAAAACAACCATAAAGAAAACAGCAGTTACAAACTCACCAACTGCAGCACGGTGAGGGAAAGCAGGAGCAGAACAGGAGACAGAAGTTCGTAGAACCTTCTAGAATCTTTCAAGAAGTACACCGGTGTCGGCGGTAAGCAGCAGTCCGACCTCTTGAGACAGCAGCTTGCTTGGAGTACACCACGTAGCTGCGTTCTTCGACCTCCACTTCTTATCTTTCTTCCCCTCTGGCATGAGTTTCTCCTCCCTATATATCCCTATATATTCAGGATGCCTGAATGACCTGTTTTTTTTGGCCGTTGAGGTACAGCTTACACCACACTGATGAGGGCCAACAGCCCGAAAAGCGTCCGTGGTTAGCTTCTCTTAATTAATCAAGAATGGGTATTTGGCCAATTCTGGAATAATTAAAAATCATCGAGAATAGTTGATATTTATTCCGATAGATGGCGCAAGCCTTGAACAACTTTCAGTTGCACGATAAGGAAAGCCTTTTTTCTTAATTGTTATATATTGTTTATATGATAAATTTAAATACTTCAGTCTGTTTACCTAGATCCGTATTAACTATTGTATTTAGATTGTAGATATGCAAATCTTTTTAAGAGAGAGACTTGATATAAAAAAAATAAAATTCTTCTCTGATTTATTTATCCTGAAGTTAGAGGTTGCTTTGCCGGCATTCATATTTCTGTGAAAAATAAACACTTCGACCAGTTAGAGTTTTTTAAAATTTTCTCAACGTTTCAAATTTTTTGTCTTCGTCAGGAGAAATAAATAAAAATAAAGCATTTGGCAAGGCGTTAAAAATTATTCTCTTTTATTTTTATTTATTTCTCCTGACGAAGACAAAAGATTTTTGTCGAAACGTTAAGAAAATAATAAAAAAACTCTAACTGGCCGAAGTGTCTATTTTTTCACTAATTTATTTAGTACATTTCGTTAATATTTTAACTTAACATTAAAAAAAACCTTTTGGTGTAAAATTTATATATATTTTAGAGATTGTAGCGTGAAATATTTTAAATAAATCTTTTATAAAAGGTATTAGCTTAATAATATTTTTGATTCTTAATGAAACAGCATGTATATATTTGTACAACCTTTTCTTTAATATGCTGGGAATGTTAATACAAATAAACGTATAGAAATTTTACTTTTTTTTTTACAAAACACACAATTGTACAGTAACATTTCTATTAAAATATTCTGATTATATATTTATTTTATGCGATATATATGTACCCTTCAAAATCAGGTATAAAAAAAGATATATACTTTTTTATAAATAAATCACAGAAGATTACAAAAACCATAATATATCAAGCAAACTGAAAATTATTTTTTTTTTTAAATCTGATTTTAACTAGGTATACCTTAGATAATTATAATAACACATAATCTTGGAATTAATAAATTCAGACAACACTTATTTAAACCTTTAATTAAAAAGGCATATATTGGATCAAAATATAATTTATTTTACCAATATTTCAGTTGACTGAACGCCAACCTTTATCAAGGTGTTATAACATTTTAAAGTGTGTCAACAACAAACTCAGCGCCACATAACGTCAACAGCATTAAGTTTTTAAAAATATTTGTTATATTCAATGGGGAGAAAAAAATTGATATATATATTTATTCTGAAAATAGAGCTGGCCGAAGTGTCTATTTTTTTCACTAATTTATTTAATACATTTTTTTTTCGTTAATATTTTAACTTAATATCTAAAAAAAACCTTTTGGTGTAAAATTTCTATATATTTTAGAGATTTTAGAGTGAAAATATTTTAAATAAATCTTTTATAAAAGGTATTAGCTTAATAATATTTTTGATTCTTATGAAACAGCATGTATATATTTATACATCCTTTTCTTTAATATGCTAGGAATGTTAAAACAAATAAACCTATAGAAATTTTACTTTTTTTATTTACAAAGCACACAATTGTACAATAACATTTCTATTAAAATATTCTGATTATATATATTTATTTTATGTGGCGCTGAGTCTGTTCAGACACACTTTAAAATGTTATAACACCTTGATAAAGGTTGGCGTTCAGCCAACTGAAATATTGGTAAAATAAATGATATTTTGATCCAATATATGCCTTTTTAATTAAAGATTTTTATATGGATTGCTCTATTTTCAAAACCTTTTTAAACGTTAATGAATGTTGATGAACATTTACAGAATTATTTAAAAAAATATTTATTATAATAAAAATTATATTATGATAGCACGCCATCTGTTATGAATATTCGAAACTATTATAGACGGCGTATGATTATTTTTGAAAATTAAACAATTTCTACTGATGAGCCAGGCCCTCCCTTTAATTTTTCCATTGCAGTAAGGGCAGTACTATAATAGGAAGTTCCAAAAATGCAATATAATAGCTGTATGGTAGATTAAACTGGCGAAACCGCTGGGAGGGTTCACCACTGATGAGCCAGGCCTTACCATTAATTTTTCCATTGCAGTAAGGGCAGTATAAATTGTTTAATTTTCAAAAGAATCATACGCGTCTATAATAGTTTCTAATTTTCATAATAAAAATTTCTTATGACTACATAGAAAATATATTTGTTTCTAAGATAATTTCTAATTCATAGAAAGGCATGAAATATTGCTTTAATATTTACCTCTTTTGAATTTTCACTATAATATTTAGATTATTTCAATTTTTTTCAGCGAAATTGTTTATAAATGTGCTACAATTTTAATTAAAAATTATAGCACATATAAATGTTTTGAAAATAGAGCAATCCATAAATAAATCTTTAATTAAAAAGACATATATTGGATCAAAATATAATTTATTTTACCAATATTTCAGTTGGCTGAACGCCAACCTTTATCAAGGTATTGTTGACACACATTAATATGTTTTAACACCTTGATAAAGGTTGACGTTCAGCCAACTGAAATATTGGTAAAATTAATGATTTTTTAATATCCAATATATGCCTTTTTAATTAAATATAAATGTTTATGCCTTTATCCTTTTCATTACTATTTCTCAAATAGAAAGTACATATATCCATTAAACCTCAATTGAATCTATTTTAAAGTAACAACATGAACAAAATAACAATAATGAAACCAAAAATACTCGAGGAAAAAGCTCCTGTGGACTCATTTATTTTATTTGTTATAGGCAATAAAAATCATTTGTCAGTCGACCTGAAAATGATTGACTTTTCTATTGACTTTATCTTTTGACATTAATATCAAAAGAAAATTTGTCTGAAATTTAAATATTTTTTTTTTTTTTGCCCATATGTGTGTGTGAAAGAAATTAACGATATAAACGTTGAATATAAATATAATTTATATTTTATTTTAAAATATTTATAATGTCAATAAAAATAATAAAATAGGATAAGTGGGAAAATAAATAATTTTTCAAAATTATTTAGGAATGTATTAGTTAATAACATTAATATAGAATCGTGTGTAACATTGGAAAACCTAAGCTTATTTTTAAGAAATACACATCTAAAAATATACAAAAAATAAATTAAAATAATCATTTTAATATATAGATTTTGGCCTTTTAACACAAAATTTAACTTTAATGACAACATTTAACACTTAAATGACAGCATTTTAAACTTGAATCGCAACATATTTCATTTTAATATAATAACATTGTACATTTCAATAACAACCTTTTTCACTTTTAATCGATATTTTTAGATTTGTAAAAATATTTTAGCAATTATACTATGAATATTTTTAGTGTTTTTATTGAAATAATTTTATTTTAATTTATTTTGGCTTATTTTATACATTTTATATCCGTCAATAAGCGTCAGAATGAAAGCATTTGAGATTTTCTCAGGTAAACTTTCAGCGTTGAAAGTTTCCCATATTTCCACTACAAGCTGCTTCCTTGCTTAAATTTAGGGCGTTTTCATAATTATTGTTTCAAATATCTTTTATATATTAATAACTACAACATAAAACTTGTTAGAATTTTGATTTAAATATTTCTTCATTTTCTGTGCAATGAGTTATTTTTCTAGTTAAAATAATATAATTCACAACACAAATTTGAATATATTTATTAGTTTTCGAATAATAATATTGCCACGTGGAAAATTAGGGAAGACCAACTTCGGGATGAGACAACAATTTATTTCAGGCAAGAACAAACTATGAATGGTAAACAAAAGATAAGACACGAGGGAAATTTACAGAGTAGCAAATTATAAACATAAAAATGACCACTCTGTTAATAAAAATAATAAAATTAATAAATACTTTGTTACAATATTAGTTTCCATTCTTGGATGAATAACGAAGCACTCAAGGTAAATGCTAACTTAGTTGATGTTTTTACTTTGAACCTATAAAAATTCATTTTCAAAAACGCAATTATGAAAATGGCTATATTTTGTAGTGGGAATATGGGGAAACTTGAACGCTACATTAAACAGTGATTAACTGTATTCGATAAAAATTTCAAATTCGCTATTTCTATTTCTATTGCTTAAAATGTTTAAAAAAGACATATTTCAATTAAAATTTTATTCATTTATTACCAGTTGCAAATAAGACACGCTATATCATCAAACATGTTCCGAACATGAACTCCCCAAATGGCAGGGATCTGTCTAGATTCAAGGCGGCTTTAAGCTCCTGATCCGGACGTGCCCTTGGAGAGGGCTACGTCGATTGTATATATCTCTCTTCATTCCTACCATTATTATTACCTTATAACTCTCTTTGAGTGTAAAGATTGACGAGATGTCAATAAAGTTGTTTAATTGTCAAAAATAAGACACGCTATATCCGATCTGGAAATTGCGCGTGAAACTATTTACAATAATTCATATTGTAGTAGAGTAGGTAACAGAATTATCAAAAAGAAAATAAACAATTAAGAAAAAGAGCATTGAATAAACATATACATTAAACAAATAAGCAACAACATAAGCAGATAGAAGAAATCACAAGATAGTTATTTCAATTAAAATAAAAGTATTTCTATTAAAATCTAAAATTTAATAAATTATAATTGATAGCATTTTTCACATAGAATCAAAAATAGAGATCAAAAATGAAAATATATTTTTGTAAATGTGAAAAGTTGTTATTTAAAGTGTAAAAAGTGTATTAAATGGCTAGAAAATATTTTTGAATTTAGAAAATATCGAACATAAATAGTGATATATAATATTTTTAATTTAATATTTTTTTGCAATATTCAATAAAGTTTACAAACCTTTTTATATATACTCAAAATCTGTATTTTTAAAATAATATTTTCCATCAAAAAATGTACTTTAAAATCTTACAAATAGGCATACATTTATTTACAAAATTATATCAAATCAAACGCTTAAATTATACTAGCACAAATATACCCTTTAAAATATTTTATGAAATTAATAGATATAAAATATTTATAGATATATCTAATAATGTAGATAGTAAAAAGGCATATATTGGATTGAATAAAATATTTATTTGCCAATATTTCGGTTGGCTGAACGCCAACCTTTATCGAGGCATTACATTTTTGTATACACAAACTCAGCGCCGCAAGTGAGTTTGTTTATATAAAAATGTAATGCCTTGATAAAGGTTGGCGTTTAGCCAACCGAAATATTGGCAAATAAATATTTTATTCAATCCAATATATGCCTTTTTACTATCTGTTTAATTTAGTTAGGGTATTCATGATCATAGTTAAATTTTTAATATAATTTTTCTGTGATTCTGTAAATATTCATTGAATTTATCATCATCACCTTTTTTGTTGTTCACAATTGTTTTTGGAGAAATAAAGTAAGGAAAAAGTTCGAGATGGTTGCCTCATGATTTTACTGATCTAATGTATTAAGAATCTAAGTTTTATAAGTAAAAGAAAATCATACATTAGGCACAAGGATAATACATTGGTCAACTCGAGCCCGATAAAACGTAAGTAAAAGCTAAGTAAAAATTTAAATAAAAAAAGGCAACTCATAAGTTTCTTGTAGCCATATATTGCAACTAAGATATTTGGGAAAAGATATAGATAAAAGAATAGCAATTATGGAAGTCGAAACTTTAATTAAGAAATTAAAAAGGATAAAAAAAGTATAAAAGGCATTGAAGAAAATATCGAATCTATAGTGTCTATGGTAGATGTTAATTCAACGAAATGCAAACTAGATTATGCAAAAAATGATTTAATGAAAATGAATGATATTTTCTTGCAGCAACTTGAGGATGAGGATTTGAATGACGAAGTGGAAAATTGCATAGATAAGTGTATAAGATTAATGTGTGAATTGGATTTAAGGCATAATGGGCAAGAAACATCTGAAAAAAAGTAAATTTACATGTTAAAATGCCTAAACTTGAATTGCCAACTTTCGATGGTAGATTAGAATCATGGCTTTCATTTAAGGATCTATTTTTTTCTGCGGTTGGTTCTAACTCACAAATACCTAATATTGAAAAGTTACAATATTTAAAAGGCCAACTGAGAGGCGAAGCCCTAAGACTGGTCAACGCATTTCCAATTACAGCCGATAATTATGTTGAGGTTTGGCAAACCTTATTAACAAGATATGATAATCCAAAGGATCTGATTTTCACCCAAATAGATAATGCATTAAGATTACCAAAGTTAGCCGATGACAACCATAAGTCAATGTTTAAACTTCTAGATAGTTGCAACGAGATAGTAAGAACAGTGAAGGTATTAGGTTACCAAATCGATAGTTTATCTGATGTGTTTTTCGTCAAGATCATACAAGATAAGCTTGATAAAACCACAAGAAAACAGTGGGAATTGCAGAACAACCCAAGGGTTGTGCCTTCAATTAAGGATTTAATGGAATTTCTAGAAATTCACGCAAAAAGCTTGCAGAATTTGCCAAATAAAGATGCAAATGTGGAGAAACATTCAATAAGAAGGGAATCACATAAGGTGAATGCTTATGGTTCATATGTGATGAAATGTATTAAATGTGAAGGTGCTCATGCTCTTTCAAGCTGTACTTTGTTTTCGAAATTGCCTGAGTCGGAGAGAGTAAGTTTTGTTGGTTCGGCTAAATTGTGTTACAAATGTTTGAAGCCGAACAATTTGGCAAAGAACTGTTACAGCAAAAACATGTGTCAAATTTGTAATAAAAGACACCACACTTTGATTCATCAAGAACCCAAGGTTGAGTGTGAAAAGGACATTAAAAATACAACTTGTCTTTTAAGTAATGAGAAATATTTTTCAAATGTTATACTTACAACTGCTAGGATTAAAATCAAGGATAACAATGGTGTGCCTCAGACATGTAGAGCCTTGATAGACTCAGGGTCTCAGGCGAACTTCATATCAGGACAATGTAGAAAAAGACTAGGACTTCATTATGTTACCGTACACTCACAGATATCGGGAATTTCGGGACATTTTGCGAGTCACTCTTATGGACTTGTGGAGTTTGAATTTACGCCACATTTCAATTCCAATGAACTTTTCAAGGTGAACGCCTTGGTGTTAGATAAGTTGACAAATAATTTGCCAACTCTTACATGTCCAAAGTCAAACTTGGCGCATCTCAAAACCATGCCTCTGGCTGATCCAGATTATAATATTTCTGCTCCCATCGACATATTAATTGGTGCTGAGTTAGCTATGACCCTGTTCACTGGCGAGTCCATTATCGGCGATGAAGAACAACTAACTGCTACTTCTTCTAAATTAGGATGGCTCCTTTCTGGAAGAGTTTCCTCTAAGGGTAGTAGGAGAAGTGTTAGGAATATCATTCGGTCACATCATGCATACCTGGAAACCCAAGATATAGTCGAAAAATTTTGGAAATTGGAGTTCATTCCTGATGTGACTTCTATATCTAAGGATGAGAATGAAGCTGAAATCCATTTTGTGGAAACACATGGAAGGGATTCCACAGGCAGATATGTTGTACAACTGCCATTTCGGAATGATTGCCATTTAGGAGATTCAAGATCCAATGCGATCAAAAGACTTTGTTCTTTGGAAAGATCTTTGATTCCACGACCTGAAGTTTATGACCAATATAGAAGCTTCATTAAGGAATATCTTGAATTGGGACATATGAGCTTAGTAACAAAGGAAGATATCATTAAGGGAAGGTACTATCTGCCTCATCATCCTGTAATAAAGGAAAAAAGTTGCACCACCAAATTACGAGTAGTATTTGACGCATCAGCAAAGACTGATTCAGGTCTGTCCTTGAATGACGCTTTAATTTCAGGGCCCCAAAATTCAACAGGATTTGTTACACATCATTCTGAGATTCAGAATTCATCCTGTTGCTATAGTTGCTGATATCGCCAAGATGTATAGGCAAATTAGAATTTCACAAGACGACTCAGAATTCCAAAGAATTGTATGGCGGAATGATCCTAATGATAAAATAAGGGACTATCGGCTAGAAACTGTCACTTACGGGACTAGTTGTGCACCATTTTTGGCCACTCGTATCATCAAACAGTTGGCTTTGGATGAGCAGAGTAGGTTTCCAAAGGCTAGCAAAATAGCATTGACAGATTTTTATGTTGATGATCTAGTAACTGGAACTTTTTCAGTAGATGAAGGCAAGAATTTGGTTAAAGAACTCTATGGTTTACTAAGAGCAGGAGGCTTCGAACTACGTAAGTGGACCTCCAATGTTCCTGATGTTCTGTCACTTTTACCAAATCATTTGAGATCCACCAACACAAATATTGAGTTTGAGGATTCCAAGGAATTTGTCAACGTTTTAGGCCTTCAATGGCAACCAAGAACTGATGGTTTCACATTTAAGGGAATAGCTCTGCCACTGAACTCTATGACAAAACGAGGAATACTATCACAGGTTGCTAAAATATTTGATCCACTGGGTTGGATCTCACCATTTACGACCACTATTAAACTGATTTTGCAAGAACTTTGGAAGACTGGTTTGGAATGGGATGACCCAATTCCAGAGGAACTAAGAAGGAAGCTGACTTTGATAAACCAGGATCTTTCATCGTTAGAGCACATTCAGATCCCAAGATGCGTGGTACCAGGTAAATTTATGAAGGTAGAATTGCATGGGTTTTGTGATGCATCACAGAAGGCATATGCTGCATCTCTGTATCTAAAGGTGATCCTCTCAAACACAAGCGCTAAGACATTTCTCTTAGTGGCAAAAACAAGAGTCGCACCCATGAAGGTAGTTTCACTTCCAAAGTTAGAATTATGTTCTGCTCTACTCTTGGCAAGATTAGTGAAAACTGTATATGATAACCTTCCTCTGACCATCAATGAAATTTATTTATGGTCTGATTCCACTATAGCCTTATGCTGGATCAATTCCGAGCCGTGCCGATGGAAGACATTTGTGGCAAATCGAGTTGCTGAGATACAACGGCTTGTCTCCGGGGTTTGGTGCCATGTTGATGGAAGGCAGAATCCAGCAGATTGTGCATCACGAGGAATATTTCCATCCGACTTGGTAGAACATCCACTATGGTGGAATGGGCCACCATGGCTAATTGAACCTGCCCTTGAAATTAAGAAATTCATTAATAGCTCCAAGGAAGAATTTAAGGAAGAAGAAAAAATCAAGACGCATTTTGGTACAGTTGAGTGTGAAATTCCATCCATTGTGACAAACTGCTCATCATTAACCAAACTGAAATGTATCATAGCTTGGTGCTTAAGATTTGTCAACAACAGTCGAATGCCTTCACATTCAAGGAACAGGGAGCCCTTAACATTAAGAGAGTTGAATGATGCCCTGTTGACAGTTGTTAAGTGTGTTCAATCTATTGAATTTTCCAAGGAAAATCATTGCCTGTTAAGCAACAAGCCAATCCCGAATAAGAGTAGAATATACAATCTATGTCCATTTTTGGATTCAAGAGGAATCATTAGAGTTGGAGGACGATTAAAAAATGCAAATGTTTATGGTGATCGAATTAATCAAATTTTACTTCCAAAAGATCACATCATCTTACCACTCTTATTGTAAACAATGTTCATGTCCATAATCTTTACTCATCAACTCAAGCTACGCTTGCAGCAATAAGAAATATATTCTGGATACCTTCTGGAAGAAATGTTGTAAGGAAAATTTTAAGAACATGCATGAAATGTGCTAGATTTCGTAAAGAAGCTCCTTTTCAATTAATGGGAAATCTACCTTTTGCAAGGATCAACAGATCAAGGCCGTTTTTGGTAACTGGAATAGATTTTGCAGGACCTTTTCTGATTAAACGGAACATGGGACGTACAACTTCAACCATGAATGCTTACGTTGCCTTGTTCATATGTTTCAGCACTCGGGCCATTCATCTAGAATTAATCAGTAGTCTGACCACAGATGCTCTCATATCCACAATAAGAAGGTTCATTGCTCGAAGAGGTAAACCAGCAACAATTCATAGTGACAACGCCACTAATTTTGTTGGTGCGCATAAGATTATTGGGAAACTATGTCACAATGCCAGTAAAGTTCTTACGAATTCAGAGGGAATTCAGTGGAAATTTATACCACCTTCAGCTCCACATTTTGGTGGACTTTGGGAAGCCGGAGTTAAGTCCATGAAATATCATCTTAGAAGAACAATGGGCAGTGCCTTGCTAAATTTTGAAGAACTAACAACATTGTTAGCACAAATTGAAGCTTGCCTGAATTCGCGACCTCTTTGTCCTCTTTCTGAGGACCCTGAAGATCTACAGGCATTGACTCCTGGTCACTTCTTAATAGGTGATTCTTTAACAGCGCTTCCCGATGAAGATGACATCATAGCAATGAGATTGCCAAATAGATGGCAATTAATTCAAAAATCAATGAATCATTTTTGGACAAGATGGTCCCAAGAATATGTGTCACAACTTCAACAAAGATCCAAATGGTGTAAGCCCCAACCCAACATTAAGGAAGGATCCCTGGTGTTGATAAAGAATGAACAACAACCTCCACTAGCATGGAAGATTGGAAGAATTTCAAAGGTGTTTTCAGGAGATGACGCTAGAATCAGAGTGGTAGAAGTCAAGACTGCTAATGGGACTTACAGAAGACCTATTGTAAAATTATGTTTGTTACCTATATAATGGTTTGATGGTCCCCCATCAAGTTGGTGGCGGGAGAATGTTTAATTTAGTTAGGGTATTCATGATCATAGTTAAATTTTTAATATAATTTTTCTGTAATTCTGTAAATATTCATTGAATTTATCATCATCACCTTTTTTGTTGTTCACAATTGTTTTTGGAGAAATAAAGTAAGGAAAAAGTTCGAGATGGTTGCCTCATGATTTTACTGATCTAATGTATTAAGAATCTAAGTTTTATAAGTAAAAGAAAATCATACATTAGGCACAAGGATAATACACTATCTAATGATTTAAATATGGATTGCTCTATTTTCATATCTAATAATGTATATTTCACATTTTTACCCAGAACTAAAACAGCCTTTCTATGTTTTTAATTTTTAGATAAATTCTCCTGAACAATAATTGTTTAAATATATGGTAAAGGAAATAGAGAGATAGAGTTTTATAGTGTAAAAAGAAAAGCTTTGGCATCTCCGAAATATTCAAGTGTATGTTGAAACATGACATATATCTGGTAATATATCGAAAAAATGTTAATTCCTTTTTAATACCGGGCAAAATAATACTATTGATATTTTTGTACCATCTACAAAGTTTAGAAATAAGCTTAATGATCTGTATTATTTTATTTGCATATTAGTCTTTCGTATGAAATACGTAGTTCCCATTGTGGAAATTAAATTTGACGCGGTTCATTCTAGAATCCGACAGGAAATGCTTCGTTGGCGTAGTGGAAGAGTAGAATCTTTTTAAAACAGAAGAGTTTCTGAATTAAAAATTGATTTTCTTCAACCTTAAAAAACACTTTCTGTTGTTGCCCTTTTCAAAGAAATCTTTTCTGATAAAGATTATTTGAAGCTTTTTGAATGATTCGTTATTAAAAACACGTAGAAGGCGTTGATCGCGTCGACATAATTTAAATATAATGAACTGATATAAATAATAATAATAATAATAAAAACACTGAGGGGAATGAAGAAACTCTTCCCTCAAGGATTTTTTTAAATTTATAATTTTACTGAAGGGATTATATTAGTAATAATGAAATATGTATAAGCAAAGAAATTAAAATCAAGAAATATTGTAAAATATGTACAAAATTGGCAAAAATAAAAAGGTTGTTTCAAATGATGTTTTAAAAATAAGTTTTATTAAAATTAGATTTCTTTTCAATTGAGTGGGGTGATTACATTCCACGAATTGATTCACGTTTTCAATAATTCCAGGTGACGTAGAATCATTGTTTCCCAACAACGAAATAATTAGCATATTTTGGGGTAGTAAAATGGTTACAATATGTATATCAGTTATCATCATCATGACTACCGCTGTTTTTAGAGGGAAAATAATCTAATCATAATAATTAACATCTGCTACAACAATAATATCGTTGGGCCTATATTAACAAAACAATTTAAATATTGCCATGTTTAAAGAATAAAACACTCGTTCTAAATTAAAGTTCAGACGAGATTTCTGTAAATTAAAAGCAAACGATCCCAATAACATTGGTTGAAGCAGCCACTGTTGACCATTCCATCTAACACACTTGTTACAGTCCATTCAACGTTTGGAAATGTGCCAAAACTTGTCTAGTTCGATTTTTCAAAAATCTAAAGCCCAATTTTGTGGTCAGATTAACTTAGGTGAGATATCCGGATCCTTAGTTTTACACCTGGTTTAAGACTCCCATTGGGGGATCGGCTGTTTAAGAAAGGTTCTTTTGTTCACATTTTATTGTTCCGCTTTAGGGCCATTTTCTTTAATGGATGAGGCTTCCTTTTTTCTAATTGCTTCCTGATATTGGTTATGTTTTTTATTGTTTTATCTCCGAGTAATTTGCCTTATCCATTAGGGCTTTAGACAATTCGTGTATATACGGTATAAATATTCACTGGAAAATTCATTGCGTTTAATGATATTTTATTTAAAAAAAAAATCTTTATAATTCTTTGTATACAACAATTAATATTTTCAAAAGTGTAACGATAACATATTTCGACGTTTAATATCGATCATTTGAAATTTAAAAACACTTAATGAAAAATAACAAAGTTTTATAGGTTAAAAATAATATTATGAAATTATAAATTGCATTATTTTAAGTTAACAAATAACATTTTTATATATTAGAATGAAACTATTTCACATTTGAAACCTTCCTATTTTGTAACTTACAAATTCAATTTTATTCATAAAAATTCACTTACACTTAAAGTATATAATAAAATTCATCGTACTTTCCTTCTAAAAAGTAATGGTTTAAATTTGAAAATTTTATATAAAAATCGAAAATGTTGTTTAACCTCAAAATGTTAGTATTAAATTACAAAAGTTGTTTTAAACTTTGAAATGTATTATTTTACATAAAAACGTGCTTTTATATAATCTTACATGTCAAAGTTAAACTTTACTTTAAAATTTCGCTAGTTTTAATATTAAAATATCGTTATTAAACTTTAGATAACGTTAATAGTATAACTTATTAAAATCGAAATGGTATATGCATTAACTGTATATACGCATATGTAAGAATTTTTAAAAATATATTTTATAAATTTACAGGGATTTTGTCTATATTTTGAAGCATATTTTCAAAACCCAAAATGTTTTTCTTATTGTAATAATTATTTATATATTTTAAAATATATTCTTTCAGTCATTTGAATTAATAAAAATCATTTTGATGTCAAATAAATGTTAAAAATATTAATTCGAATATTCTTTATATGATATAAACTACCGGTATATTAATTTATATTACATTTTTAAAATATAAATGTTTCATTTTTGATAAATATTTTATAATAATAATCTAATTTAATAGGTATTTATATCTGTAGTTTGGAAATTAATTAATTATTTACAATATTTTAACTAGCCCCGATTTATATAAAATTTCATCATAAGACATTTTACGCTAATTATAAATCAAAAGATTTCCTAAGCTATAAATACTTCATAATTGGGATAAGTATCTTATTTGACATTTTCTTATGGTAAAACGGTATTCTAATAAATATTTTGCAAAAGGCATCTGCAAAATAAACTTTGCAAATACGCATTTTGTTTACAAAAAAAATGTATTTGCAAAGTTTATTTTGCAGATGCCTTTTGCAAAATATTTATTAGAATACCGTTTTACCATAAGAAAATGTCAAATATATTTAATATGTTTATAAATCAAGAAATAAATAATCATAGCAACTATTATTGTTAGGTGATTGGTTCAAAAGGCAAATTATTGTGATGCTCTATATTATTTATATATTTTTTTCAAATAAAAACAAAATCGATAAGATTCAAGTCAAGTTTATAAACGAAGAAAATTTTATATTCTCGATGTTTTGTGACCCTAGAAATTAATATAAATCTCTAATGAAATGGATATGTGAACAAAATTTATTTTAGAAAATAAAAAACCTTTAATAATATTTTTAACGACTTATATACCTATTAAAATATTATATTTACGGAATGGCTCAAAATCGTATTTTTTTAAATAATCAAACATCAAAAGAAAAATACATTATTAAAATAAAGCAACTTAATATAAAAATATTGATGATCGTTCTTGGAAATTCAAAAACAATATTTTATTTTAATGTATATTTTTTCTCCATAAAATTGAATCTGAAAGATTTTCAAGGGAAATTCTGAAAAAAAAAAACAATAGAAAAAACACAATTCATTAATGATAAAAAAAATCTTTTGATAACTTGATATGTAAGAAAATTCGAAGAATATGAAGAAGAAAAAGGATTAAAGAGAAAAGTAAGTAAACCACAAATTAATTTCTCTCTAGCAAAATAATAGATTCATTAAGTTCTTATAATTAAAGAACTACTAACAATCTTTGTTCGCTTAATATTGTTTGTAAACTTTATCCATCTTTAAGAATGTGATTTTCTTTTAACAATATGGAGTCCTTTTCTCTCAAATATTTATAAAAAATATAATTATATGTATGTTTGTGCTATAAATATTGTTTGTAAACTTTATCTATCTTTGAGAATGTGGTTCCTTTTAACAATATGGCGTCCTTTTCTCTCAAATATATATAAAAATATAATTATACTACTCTGATAAGATTAAAGTGTCGAAACCCCCCCCCCCCCCCCTTTTGATCGGAGTAGTATATACCAATACCTCGCTTTGCGTCGTTTCGTTTTGCGTTTTTTTTTTCGAAGTTGCGTCGCTGCTTAATTTTTACTGATTTTTCACTGTGCGTCGTTAGATTTTCGAAGTTGCGTTGTTTTGGATTCGAGTCTTTAATTAAAAAAAATTTTTTTTCTCCTAAAATATGGCAACACCTTTGTTTTTGATTGCGCCTTCACATATTTTCACTTTGCGTCGTTTCAATTTGCGTCGTGTTTTTTTTTTTTTGGAACGTAACCCCGACGCAAAGCGAGGTATGGGTGTATACCAAAAGTAGCAACTTTCCCTTTAATTTTTCATCAGAACGATGGCACTGTACATCACCCCAGTAAAAACTTTACTAATTATGATAAAGAATGATCCACAATACCAGTTTTTGCAAAATTAGACAAAAATTCAATCAGTATAATACAATTTCCAATCAAAATTGTATTCGGTTTTTAAGACCAAAATGTAAACTGGTCTTAAATCGGTTTAATTTTAAATCAACAATCAAATATATACAGTTTTCTTATAGAGATCTACAAAATAAACAAATTTCTTGTCTTAAAAACATGCTAGACATAGAGTAAGATACAGTATAAAGTTACGGAAAGGTGATATTCACGTACCAAAAGAAACACCTCTCCCTTTAATATTGCATAAGAATTGGTCTGAATTTGCCAAAACTGGTGTTGTAGTTCATTCTTTATCATCAATAGTAAAGGTTTTTACTAAAGTGATGTACAGTGCCATCGTTTTGATGTACAATTAAAGAGAAAGGTGCCTCTTTTGGTGCATGAATATCATCTTCCCGTAACTTTACATTGTATCTAATTCTATACACATAAAATGAAAGGATTTAAAGGCACGAATGTTTCTTTTATACACAATACAAACTTCTACTGTCCTTACTGCGACGAAAAAATATATTGGGAGGGCTTGGCTCATCAGTGGTGAACCCTCCCATCGGTTTCGCCAATTTAATCCACCAGACCGCTTCTCAGAACTCAAAACTGTATTGGACGATTCTGATTATATACGCAGCGCTGAAGGGTGGAATCTTAGAAATGGTTTTTGATCTGTGATATATTATTACTCTACTCTGTATTATTGATCATCATCTTGTAAACAACAATATACGTATAATCGAATTGTAAAAAGAATAAAATAATTATAGTAGCTTAAAAATAGTGTATCTTTCATTTATCTATATATATATATATATAAAGTGCAATTTCTTACAAAATAATTTTCACCATTAATATTTACAATTAATAGAAACGTATCAAATGGCGACGAAGAATTAACGTAAGTATGGCCACCACTAATTTAAATTATCCAAGGTTTCGTGAAGGTGAAGATCTAAATTGTTATTTGGAACAATTAGAAGAATGTTTTAAATTGAACAAAACATTAGAAGCAGACAAAGTATCTGTGTTATTAACGTCTATTGATGTTAATGTTTATAAGACTTTGCGCGATTTGTTGGTACCCAGAAGGCCAAGTGACCTTAAATATAAAGATTTAGTAGAGGTTTTAACCAACCATTTATATCCAATAAAAAATAAGCACTATGAAAGATATTTATTTCACAAGATTGTACAAAAAGAAAGTGAGCCTGTGGGAAAATTTGTTTTGAGGCTTAAATCTCAGGCAGACAAGTGCAAATTTACTGACATAAATGAAAATTTGTGTGATCAATTTGTAAGTGGTTGCTTCGATGAAGCTACGCTTAAAAGGCTGCTAAGTGAACCTTTTTTAACGTTTGATAGTGCAATAAATATTGCAAATTCTGTAGAGGCAGCGAAGTCACAAGTAAATTTGATGAAAAATCCTGGTCATGATATTGATAAGTTGAAAGCCAGATCTAAAAATTTTAAATTCCCATGTAAATACAATAATCCTTGCAAAATTTGTGGAAAGTCTAACCACGATACGAAGTTATGCAAATTTAAAAATGCTCAATGTTATATTTGCAATAAGAAAGGGCACATTGCTCCAGTATGTTGGAATAAAAAATCGGCCCAAAATTCTGGAATGAATAAACCCAATCTGAATAAATTGAATACTATTCAGTGCAACACATTAGAAAACGCACCAAAAATATTGGTAAATGTTAAAATTGAAGATGCAGACACTATAATGGAGGTTGACACTGGTGCAGACGTGTCTGTAGTTTCAAAGAAATTTTTTCTTACAAATCTCAAAAATGTCACTCTAGAGAAATACAGTGGACATTTGAAAAGTTTTTCAGGAAATATGATACCAGTTTTTGTAAAATGCTTGGTAAATGTTAGTTACAAAAACTATCAGGAAAAACTACCCCTAATTGTGACAGGCCAGTTTAATAACCAAACGCCGCTACTGGGCAGAAATTGGATAAGAATTTTAAAAACTGATTGGCCCAATTGCGTTTTTGATATCTGTAATAATATAAATGTAATTTCAAATTTAGAACTGTTTTTAGAAGTATATAAGAGAGTATTTGAAAATAAAGATTTACCAATTCAGGGCATTAAAGGTTCAATATCATTGAGGCCAAATGCTAAGCCCAAATTTTTTAAATTTAGACCAGTACCCTTTTCCATTAAAGAGAAGATAGACAAAGAACTAGACAGACTTGAAAAAAGTCAAATAATTGAAAAGGTTAATGCTAGTGATTGGTCTACGCCTTTAGTAACGGTAATAAAGTCAAATGGAGAACTACGTTTGTGTGGTGATTTTAAAAATACTTTGAATAATTGCATTGAAGATGAGAAATATCCATTACCTACTATAGAAACTATGTTGGGAAATCTAGGAGGAAACAAGATTTTTACCAAATTGGATCTCTCCTCCGCATATCATCAAATTGAAATGGATGAAGCATCAAAAAATCTGCTAGTGGTATCTACCCATAGAGGACTTTACCGATATAATAGATTGCCTTTTGGCATCAGTCCAGCTTCAGCCATTTTCCAGAGGTGTATGGACAGCCTTTTTCATGATGTTCCCAACACGGTGATATACTTAGATGATATTTTCATTGGTTCTAAAGATGAACAAGAACATTACAGAATTTTAAAAATGATCTTCGATAAATTGAAAGAGCTAAATTTCACCCTTAATAAAGAAAAATGCTTATTTTTAAAAAAAGACATTTGTTTTCTAGGTCATATTATAAATGAAGATGGTGTTAGACCAGATTCAAAGAAATTGGAAGCATTAGAAAGGTGTAAAAAGCCTTTCGACAAAACATCATTGAAGAGTTTTCTAGGGATGTTGAGCTTCTATTCAAAATACATACCTAATATGTCAACCTTGGCTGGTCCTCTTTATCAACTCCTAAAGAAGGACAATCGTTGGAAATGGTCTAGCCAATGCGAAAAGGCATTTCTGAATTTGAAGTTAACTCTATTAAATTCCCAGGCGCTTATTCACTATTCAATGAAGCTTCCATTAACTTTAACCTGTGATGCATCTGCCTATGGCATAAGTGGGGTCTTGTGTCATATTGTGGAAGGGGAAGAGAAGCCAATCACCTTTGTTTCCAGAACATTGTCAAGTGCAGAAGTCAAATACTCTCAGACTGAGAAAGAAGCACTTGCTATTGTGTTTGCAACTTCCAAACTGAGACAATACTTGTTTGGGAGAAAATTTGTGTTAAAGAGTGATCATAAAGCTTTAACGACTGTTTTTGGAAACAAAAGACTTCTTCCGCCTTTAATTGCAAATCGCTTGCATAGGTGGGCTTTAGAGTTGTCAAATTTCGATTTCGATATTAGATATACAAATAAAGATACCATGCTCTGTGCGGATGCATTTTCAAGACTTCCACTTGAGGAAATAAATTCAAGGGAAGACAACATTGATTTGGTGACACATGATATATCATTTTTAAATGTAACTCCATTGGACCACCTCATTATTGAAGAAGAAACCAATAAAGATCCGGTTTTAAATAAGCTCAAGGAATATCTATTAGAAGACCCTCAGTTAGCAAAAAAGGATGAAACAATGAAACCATTCCTTTCAAAATTGGAAAATTTTTCTGTACTGCAGGGATGCATTTTTGTTGATTCTAGGGCAGTGATTCCAAGAACTTGTCAAGATCAAATGTTGAAGTTACTTCATCAAAATCATATAGGAATCAATCGCATGAAATCTCTAGCCAGATCTTCGGTTTGGTGGCCAAAAATGGATAGTCAAATTGAAGAGTTTGTGAAGGAATGTTCTCCCTGTATGCATCATCAGACAGCTCCTCCCGCTGAGAACACACCTTGGCCCAGGACTAACCAACCGTGGCAGCGAGTTCATGTTGACCATTTCTATTTCAGAGGTGATTGTTATTTATTAGTAGTAGATGCAAATTCAAATTGGATTGAAGTATTTCCAGTTAGAGGTACTACTTCGCAAGAAAATATTAAGCTTCTACGGGAGTGTTTCGCCAGGTATGGATTACCGCAATGCTTAGTGTCTGACAATGGCCCCCCCTTCAATTCGATTGAATTTAAGGAGTTCTTACGGAAAAATAATGTATACCACTTAACCTCGCCAGCATATAATCCCTCGTCTAACGGAATTGCTGAAGATTCGGTAAGAATAATAAAAAAATCTCTGGAAAAGTCGTTAGAAGAATCTCCAAACTCAAATATGGACTGTATTTTACAAAATGTTCTGTTTAATTATAGAAATACGCCTACCTCTTTAGATAAGCCTCCTGTAGAACGTCTCCTAAGTTATGTGCCTAGAACATTTGTAAATTGCTTGAACTCTGAATTTATCCAGAAGACTTTTGGGAGAAATGAGTGTGGAAGGCGACATTTTCAAGTTGGAGATAAAGTGCTGTTTACAAGAGTAATACAAAATAGGCGCAAATGGTTCAAGGCCCAGGTGATACGACGACTAGGTTACAATGTTTATCTAGTAAAGAACCTAAAAGGCACATTTAAAGTGCATGTCAATCAGATGAGGACAGGTTCAGATACCAAATATGCTGAAGATTCTGATTGGACCTTGGACAACGCTGGAGCAGGACCTCACTGACTGGAACAAGACCCTCAAATTTCCACGTCACCTCCACCTAGGAGATCTACCCGACCTCGATGCCCTCCTTGCCGGTTTTCTCCAACTATGAACAATATAAGGAAGGAGGAATGATCTGTGATATATTATTACTCTACTCTGTATTATTGATCATCATCTTGTAAACAACAATATACGTATAATCGAATTGTAAAAAGAATAAAATAATTATAGTAGCTTAAAAATAGTGTATCTTTCATTTATCTATATATATATATATATAAAGTGCAATTTCTTACAAAATAATTTTCACCATTAATATTTACAATTAATAGAAACGTATCAGTTTTCAAGAAAATTATGGACAAAAGCTTTTAGGACAGTAGAATTACATTCAAATATTTGCATCGAGCAATGCTCTTCCGCAAACAATAAGACAAGGCCAGTTAGGCATAAATTAATACTAAGCAATAAAGAGCCATCTATACACATAAAATGAAAGGATTTAAAAGCACGAATGTTTCTTTTATACACAATACAAACTTCTACTGTCCTTACTGCGATGAAAAAATATATATCTAATTCTATGTCTAGCATGTTCTTTAAGACAAGAAATTTGTTTATTTTGTAGATCTCTCTAAAAAAACTGTATGTATATTTGATTATCGATTTGAAATTATCCTGATTTAAGACTAGTTTACATTTTGTTCTAAGTCCAGATTACAATTCTGATAGGAAAACTAATCAGGAACTATAATAGTGAAGACCAAATCAGATATAGGAATAAAATCTTTAAAATTCATAATTTTTTTTCAGAGAAAAAACACAGCCACATCAAGCAATGTCGGCAGTTGAAATAAAATATTGCTTGATGTGGCTGTGTTTTTTCTCTGAAAAAAAAAGATGAATTTTTTAAGATTTTATTCCCAAATCTGATTTGGTCTTCACTATTATAGTTCGTGATTAGTTTTCCTATCAGAATTGTAATCTGGACTTGGAACCAAATGTAAACTAGTCTTAAATCAGGATAATTTCAAATCGATAATCAAATATGTATACAGTTTTCTTAGAGAGATCTATAAAATAAACAAATTTCTTTGTCTTAAAGAAACATGTTAGAAATTCTTAATATCATTTGTTGGTTAGAATTTGATTCAGAGAAAAACAGCAAGAATGACAGTATGTTACTGCCGGGAGTTGAAATAAACTAGTGACATACTGTCATTCTTGCTGTTTTTCTCTGAATCAAATTCTAACCAACAAATGATATTCAGAATTATTTTTTTATTGATAGTGCATTAATCTTCCGTGATAGACCACATACCATAGATTAACACATTGGTAAATCGAGTCTATACTGGAAGTAGTTTCTTATTAGAGATTATGGTAATGGTGGTGCTTACCTCCATGGTTAAACCAATTCCTGAAGTCCATTCCTCTCCAATTTTGCGATGGTAGTTAGAGATAATGTTTGGGATGAAAGACTTCTCATGACTTGACCTGACATGATAGAGTCTTTAATAAGATATGACCACAAGGAGAGACCTATATTGAAGACAACACGAGATAACCAAGTGTGAACAAAATGACCTCTTCTCCTTAAAAAATGAAAGAAAAAACGACCGACAATATCAAAACTTTCCACTTTCTTTAGTTTTGTTCCCATGAGTATATGTACTTAATAAAAAGGTAATAATAGTTTAATAATAATAAAAACATTTATTAAAACATTAAGGGGGTCGGTGAAAACCATTGGTTTTCGACCACTACGACCCGGGATCAAATCCCGATTGGACACTTTTTCTATTAAAAAAAAAATGCTCCGATAGCCCCCGATTCTTGCAAAATTCCAACCCCACCAGCTGAGTGCAAATAACTAAACGGACTCTGGCACATTTGCAAGTGTAAATTTGAACTGCTTTTTACATGTGTAGACATGTGGTGCACTTACAGTAAAAGCAGTCGCCTTCTTCTACCCACCATGATTATCATGGCCTGTACCACGTATACTAGGGATAGTAATAATAAAAAACATTAATATTTGTGGAAACATCCAATCTGACTGAGAGAACCCAGCTAATAAACAATAAAATTCTGTTTTATAATTAATATATTACAATAAATGGCGACAATCATTTCATTTACATAATCAGGTTGTGCTTTTATTACAATAATAACAAAAAATATCAACATTTTAGAGTATCTCAAAGATCAATTTTTACATAAGGCGTCAGGATGTAAAATCTGGGAGAGAATATTTTAAAATCCTCCCAAGTGAACTTTGCACAGGTCAAGTCGATATGATCTATTTATAGTTCCCTACATGAATGCAGCTCTACGTAGGATTTCTCCTCACCTCTTCATCCTATCTTTTGACCAAAACCATTCCATTTAAATACAACATAAATACCTTCACTTGTTATTAAGACATAACAGAATATCTATTTATAGATTTTATAAACGAATTGTAATATATTCACTACACTATAAAACCGTTTGACGAATAATTACAGAAAGTTATAGAGAAAAATATCTTTTTTTACTTTGGCTATTGAATTTGAAACTGTTTTAAACGTGAATGTTTCTTTTTTTTTTAATAAAACAATTTTTTCTACTTCCCTTACTGTGCAACGTGAAAAATATTGGGAAGATAATATTTAGGAAGGGAGAGTTTTTTAAAATTATTTTAAATATATGAAAAAGCAACACATTCGCGCTGAAATAGTTTCAAATTGTATATACAGATGGCGCGCAATTTTGTTATATTTTAAATATTTTGTTTATATAAAAATAGGCACGAATCATTTATCTATAGACAGTTGTATGTCAAATTAAAGTACAAAACTATTTTGTTTTCAGATACCTTAAATAAAAATATGGAATCAAAACAGAAACAAAGAGTCGTTATTGAATTTTTGGAATTGGAGGGATGTTGAGCTTCAGGGATTTACGAGAGACTGAAAAATGTATTTAAAAAAGTCACAATTGATATAAGTAATGTGAGAAACCACGACAAACCAGGTAGTGGGAGACCATCAACCAACCCTGAAAACGAATACAAGGTTGATGCCCTTATTCGTTATGATTGAAGAATACCTATCAGAGAGTTGTGTAAAATACTGAATGTTGCATCTAATGCAATAGAAACAATGATTGAATATATAGGTTATAGAAAAATTGTTTCAAAATGAGTTCCAAGGAAACCAACCCCTGATAAAAGGGTTCAACTATGCCAAGAGCTACTGTATCTCTATGAGGCCCAAAAGGATACTTATTTTTAAATATAATGACTGTAGATGAAAATTAGGCATATCTTTATAACGCAGGAACTAAGGCACAATATGGCATCAATTCAGATCACCGAAGAAAATAAATTAAAAGTGCAGAGGTCATCCAAAAAGGTGATGGCAACTGTCTTTTGGGGTAGGCGAGGTGTAATACTGATTGATTTTCTAGAAGAAAGTATCACTGTGAACAGTTCTCGCTATGTTATAACTTTACGAAAGCTTAGGGAAGCTATTCGAAAAAAAAAACAGACCAGAGATTTCTCTTAAATCCGTCTAGCTACACCATGACAATGCATGGCCGCACATCTCCTTCCAGACTTCAGAGGCTATTGGACAAATGGGATGGTCACTGGTTCCACAATCCCCATACAGCTCAGTTTTGGCACCTTGTGACTTCTATTTATTCTCTCCAATGAAAAGAAAAGTCTGAATGGACAAAGATTTGAAGACCTACAGAAAGTAAAACGGGTCATAAAGACATGGTTGAGAAAACAACCTCCAGAATATTTCCAAAGCGGATTTACAGCGTGGGTTCAACGCTGTAAGAAATGTATAGACTCCGCTGTAGAGAGTATTTTAGATATAATCCAGTCTATTAACAAATATTTGATTTATATATGTACAAAATCTGAATTAAAAGTATTTAGTATTTTTCGATTTATGGCCAAACAGGCATCACCTTTGGAACAACCTATGTACAGTATATATATGTCATAATTTGCCTAATGCCCAATATGTATAATTTATTTCCGCCATAATTAGAATGTTAAAATGTAAATACAAATTATTCCATCTATAAATCTGTACAAAATAAACGTGGGAGCCACGCTCACGAGTGTCGAACAAGTTCTTTTTCGAAGCATACTTGTCCAACGGTCGCGCCCTTCCATTCGACCACGACGGATACGACATGTATATATATTTTTTTCTACGAAACGCAATCCTTTTAGATAAAATATATTTTTAACTTTTTTGCTTAATATACACTTTAAATATTTCACAATTCTTATTTTTCACTTTTGTTTTATTCATTTAGAAATAATATATACCAAATTAGTTTCTTAAGATTATGTTTTTAACAAAAAGCAATATATTTCTGCTTCAATATTTCCTTTTGTGTCATTTTTTAAAAATGAAGAAACGCTATTCATTGCAAAATAATCGATTCATTATAAAATTGATATTTAGAAAATAAACCTTTTATTTTCTAAATATCAATTTTATAATGAATCGATTATTTTGCAATCAATATTTCCTTTTTACTTTTTTTTTTGAGTTAAACACAATGAAATAAAAGGAGAGAGGTATAATATTGCAAAGCGTCTGACACCACGGCTATCCAGAGAGGATAATGGGTTCTCTCCAGACTTTTCCTTAATACAACTTCCACGAAATTAAGTGGAGAAAAATTATTCTGGAAAAAAAATTTAATGCTTTCCCTGTAATTCCTTTGCATTCCCATGTTATGGTATATCTCCTCTAAGTAGCAGAATTATCCTTCTTTCTGGATAGTTGATTTAAAATGATTTTTATTGCCCCTCTCGTTATCTGTGATTAATTATTTGAGAAAATGATGATAAATTCATAGAGAGAGAGAGAGAGAGAAAAGCATGTAATTTATTTAATATTGCTTTATCTTTCAGTTTTATCATTTTTTTTTAAAGAGGTAATCTGTTTTGATTTTTTTTCATTTTTATCAGTGATTAATTATTTATTTGTATTGTAGAAATATAGTTTAAAATAAATACGATTAATTTTTTACCCTTTATAGTATATTTTATCTTCTTATCAAAAATAAATCTTTCCTTAAATAACACAGGGGATTTTTTCTCCTTTATTAAAATAATGATTATTTCGATTTTAGTTATTTTGAATTGATTTTTTTTTTGCATTGGATTTTTTAAGTACTTATTTGTTTCTAAATAGGGATACGAATGCATATACGTTCTAGTTTAGATTATTTTAAAAATTATCCCCTATTCACAGAGATTCAGACAATAACTATAAAAGATATTACAGTGACCTTTATTGAAGACACACCAGATAACCAAGTGTGAGCAAAATTTCTTCTGTCTTCTTAAAAATTAAATAGACTACTGGCGACATATATCAAAGACTTTTCACTTCCTTAAGTTTTGTCCATGAGTGTATAAAGCGTTTTCGTATATATGCAACAATTGTATATATGCAACTCTAGCGGTTTTGGGATTAAAGGGAAGACAGATTTATCATTGATAATCCATTTTACATATAATCCTATCGAGATAAGGACAGTTGAAATATATTCACGAAAAAAAAAATGATAATAAATAATTGTAAAACAAAAGAATTCTGTACTTGAACGTTTTAAAAAGTCTTTTTTCAAAACATTGTAGAATTCCGATACATTTCACACGAGAGATTGAAAAACAAAATATATTCTATGAAAATATTTTTATAAATAAAATGAAATTTGACCAAAAAAGAAGAGTATACGCGCTCTTTTTTTACAAGATCATTCAATTTAGGGTATTCCAAACTTTCCTCGATTCCTCTTTAATGGATTCCACCGTTTCGAATTTCTCGTTCGTTGAAAAAAAAAACTTTTTAAAAGTTTAGAATATAGAAAAATCACTAGGCACAAAATCAGGGGAGTTTGGAGGTTAGGTAAGGACATGTGTTCTTTGTTCTTTTCAATTTAATAGATCAATATTGCTTTACACAGGTAACAAATTCAAAATTTTATATGGATTATATTTCTTCAAAGTCCATGGTATACATTCTGTTTCTTAATAGGTGGCATAGAGAGAGAGAGAGATTGAGATTGAAACTACTTTATTTCAAAGTCCATATAAGATTATATAAGGTTAAATACAGAATGAATATAAATATGAATATATATGATTATATAATGATAAATATAGGAATAAATAGATACAAATATATAAAATAATTGATAAATATACATATATACAGTCTTCATTGGTGGGGCTCACCGCGGGAAAGACTCCGCCACCGATGGACTGCGAGAGTTCTTTCCCACAGAGTGGGTACGTCGATGTGATGGCGAGAGGGAGAGAGAGAGAGAGATTGGAACTATTTTATTACCTCGTTCATAAAATATTATAGTGAAAAATGACTACTAAATATTAACAATAAGTAAATATGAAAATAATAATAAGGATGAATATACATAATGAAATCTATACAGGCCTCATTGGTTTAAATCAAGGGCTACAAGACATCCTGAATTCAGATAGGCCCTTGGTTATAAATGGGTCTTTGTCCCCAATATGTTGAATTGCCATGTCGAGGAAATCCCACAGAATGATCTTGACAGAGAGATTGAAACTACATTATCACAATGTCCATATAAAATATATGTCTTTGGTGGCGTCCACCTAGGGAAATACTCCGCCACCGATAGACCGCTTGAGTTCTTTCTCACAGAGTGGGCAGGTCGATGTAATCGCTGGTATTACCCACCTCAATACCAATATGATACTTGTAGATGGTAGCTTTCTCCACACTGGTAAACCTGAGAGAGATTGAGATTGAAACTGATTTATTACAACGTCCATATAATATTAAATAAGGTTAAATACAGAATAAATATAAATATGAATAAATATAATTATATAATGATAAATATAGGAATAAATAGAAAAATAATTGATAAATATACATATATATAAAATATATACAGTCTTCATTGGTAGCGCCCACCGCGGGAAAGACTCCGTCACCGATGGACTGCGAGAGTTCTTTCCCACAGAGTGGGCAGGTCGATATGATGGCTGGTGTTACCCACCTCAAGACCAAGATGGTACTTGTAGATGGTAGCCTTCGCTACACTTGTTATTTTAACTGTCTCGGGATGGAGGCCGACGCCGAAGAACTTGAGAGAGATAGAGAGAGAGAGAGCAAGGTCTATCGTACATTTGAAAACAGAGTGTGATAATGAGATTTTATATATTATTCAACAAACCAGTATGTAAATAAGCCTATAGTACAATCCTCTATAGGAGAAACTATATCAGATAATTTTCAATTTTCTTTCTTGAATCGTGTTTTCAAAAACGGCGCTTCGCTCCTGCAAAGCAAAAAGGTAGGATCCTTGGAAATTATCGTAAGGCTGTTTTCATAGCCATATGCTGAAGAGCTTATACATTGGTGGACCACGTTTCCATTCCGTCACATCCAATTACCACTCGCCATTTCTTAGCCCTTCCCTTATTCCATGCCAACTTTTTGTTTCCGCCTTTGTTGAGAGTTACAATAAATCTTTTTAAGAGTTCCAGATCTTTAATTAAAACAAACGCCCAAGAAAAATACTTGAGCCGTTCTTTTTTTTTCAAAGTTTCCTTCCCCCCCCTCCTTTTTATTTTCCAAACGATTTTAAATGAACGGAGAAATTATTGGGAACAAGGGCAAAGTTAATTGAGTAGGGGGGGAGGGGGCAAACGATCGATTTCTGATAGCAGAAGAATCGCCAAGTTTTATGGAAGGATCTTCTGCTTAACTTTTCTAGATTGAATTTCATTTGTTTCCGTGCGAATGTTGGACATTCTTTGTCAATTTCCTATTGTTAGGAACAATTTGTAAAACATATGTGCGGATTTCAATTCTGAGCGCTATTAACAAATAAACTATATATTCTAATTTATACATTTAGTAACGTGCTTCACCTGACATCTATTGACAATATTTGGAACTAAATTATATATATAACACACAAATATTCTTCCAAAAAAAAAAAACACAAAATCAAGATGTAAAAAGAAGTGATTTTTTTTTTCACGAAACATTCAATCAAATATGATTTATTTATAGTATTTACATACAACTCATGGACAAAATATAAGGAAGTGGAAAGTCTTTGAAGTCGCTGGGCGTATGTTGTTTTAAAGGAGACAGAGGCAATTTTGTTCACACATGGTTATCTCGCGTGTCTTCAATAAAAATCACAATAATATCTTCCAGAGTTATTATCTGAATCCCGATATACATGCTAAAAGATACAACTTCCTTAAGTTTTATCCATGGGTGGATATATATAAAGAAAAAACACAAATATTCTCTTCCCCCCCCCCCTCCAAAAAATAAAATAAAAAAGAGGAAGGAGAAAGGTTAAAAGATAAAGGTGTGTAAAAAGGATTTCATTTCACGAACATTCTGTCAAAAATAAGACCTATTTAAAGTATTAACATATTTAATAAACAATGAGTTATAAAGATACATACCATGTTTTCTACTTTCAAAACGTTATGTGTAAATAAAACTGGTGGGGTGGGGGGTTGAAATCACCTCACCCCGTGTTACCCATTTTTACATATTTCCTATTAGAAATTATATAAAAAAGAGGAAAACGTACCAGATCCAAGAGAGAGAGTAGGAAAAAATTAATAAAAATCATTTCCATATCACAGAACCGTTGCTGATTCCGCAAAAATTGCATTACATCCCATTAAAGAAAAACGGCTGATATATGATGTTCTGAAAATCAGTTTTTCAGTCGAACTACCTCTGTGGATCGATATAGAAAATCCTTACTGTCTGTTTTCCAAATTTCTTAGCGCCACTTAGCGGAAGCCTAGAGAACTACAACAACAACAGCTTTATTAGGACATTTCCGTCCTGAAAGGACTCGCCATACATCATTTTCTTGAAGAAAAGGAAAAAAACCATAAACAAAGGAGAGAAGGGAAAATGAAAAGGAAATCAAAGTATTCCATAAAACTATACAAATTAACTATGGATGGAAATTGTTCTGTAATTTTAGTTCTTAGAGATTACCTTGTTCTCTAACACTTTATGAAAGTTAAACAATTCTATCGCTATATTTTTTTCTCGGACATTATTCTGATTAGTTGAACTGAGTTCATGTAGAGATTAGAGAACTACTTCCGTAAACAAGGGTTATTTTGAAAAAAAGAGCAAAATGAAATATGTGAAAAAAAAGTTCAATTGTGAAATTGTACTGGGATAAGGTGCATAAGTTAAGAAAGAAAAAAAAAAGACATCTCCTTATCGTGCAACTTAAAGTTGCTGATGGCTTGCGCCATATATAAATATCAACTATTCGTTGCTTTTTTTTTTCTGGATTTATCGATTTCTGAAATAATTAAAAATCAACCGAATAGTTGATATTTATTCCGATAGATGGCGCAAGCCATCAGCAACTATCAGTTGCACGATAAGGAGATGTTTTTTTTTTCTTTCTTAAAATGAAATATATTAAGTGAAAGGCATCTCCTGATCGTGCAACTAAATGTTGGATGGCCTGCGCCATCTATCGGAATAAATATCAGCTAAATGTTGATTTTTTTTAACTATTCCATTATTGACCAAATTCCCATTCTTGATTGATCATTAGTAGCCCTGATGAGGACCAACAGTATAAAACGTGTACCTGATTAGCTTTTCTTGATTATTCAAGAAAGGGTATTTAACCAATTCTGGAATAATTAAAAAAAAATCATCAAATAGTTTATATTTATTCCGATAGATGGCGAAAGCCTTCCAATAACTTGTACTAATCATGAAAAAACAGTACAAAAGTGAAATTGTACTGGGATCAGGTGGATAAATAAAAAAAAGACATCTCCTGATTGTGTAACTAAAAGTTACTGATGACTTGCTCCATCTGTCGGAATATATATTTACTAATTATTGGAAATATCTTCATTTACGGGGTTACTAACCAAAATGGATGATTTTTGAGTCCCAGAACTAATCGTTGGTTTTTTAAAAATTATTCCAGAATTGGTCAAATACCATTATTTATAATTAATCAAGTACGCGTTTCGGGCTGTTTACCCTAATTAGCGTAGTGCAAGCTTTACCTACACGACCAAAAATTTGACCAATTCTGGAATAATTAAAATTGAGCGAGTAGTTGATATTTATTCCGACTGATGACGCAAGCCATCAGTAACCTTTAGTTGCATGATCAAGATATACCTTTTTTAAATTAATTAGTTTATAAATTAGAGAGTATGTTTTATATTGTCTCGGTTCCCGATATTACGTTTGTACTCCATATGTCTATTGATCAGTTTGTTTCTCAAACATAAACACTCCTTGAAGCTGTACTGAGCAGATGGCATTGGGTTTTTCTACGGGGATCTGGTTTCTGTTAAGCTTCTGTAATAGGATTTCTCAAACATCTGGCTCAAGTTGTGTGGGCGGGTGGGTGGACTATAATTGAAGAACTGGGGGATTCCATACTTCCAGAGTTCGTAGGAAATTTGCTCATATGCCTTTGAATATGGTTCTTTAAATTCTCTATATAGAATAATTTTCAACGCTTTGCCAAATGTTTTAATTTTTGTTCGTTCCTGACGAGGACAAAAGATTTTTGTCGAAACGTCGAGATAATAAAAAGATTTACTGGTCGAAGTGTCTTTATTTTAAAGAACTATGAATGCCGGCCAGGCAGCCTCTATCTTTGAATATGGTATTTAGTATTTAGACCAGTAGTTCTTTAACTGGGAGACGGTTTGGGTGGTAGAGATGCCTATTAATTATAAAAGTTGAAGAGTGTAAGTCTAATTGTGTTAGAGATTTCAGTTAATGTTTATTGTTTTAAAACAGAAATGTTGAAATGTCGCAAAGGTCAAATATATAAATAATAAACAAAACAGCTTCCAAGAATGTGTTTATACAGGACTACTCGGTTTGTGGTACCCTCTTGAGATAAATATAAAATAAATCAAGAAACTTATCATTCTGGAAGCCGTTTTGGTTATCCCATGTGTCTTCAATAAAGGTCACTGCGTATGAAATATATTTCAGAGTTATTCTCTCAATCCCGATATACATGATAAAGGTACAACTTACTTAAGTTTTGTCCATGAGTCTATATGGTGGTGGTGTCTTGTCCATGGAGCATATCAGATCAGTCCATACACCCTGATCACAATACCGGCCAACAAAGGTGTCTTTACCGTATGGATGTCCTCTTCTGGATTGATGTCTGCCATATAGAGGGCTGCAAGGATGGCCGGGTATATATGGTCCGGAGTGAGTTGGGTGTTGTAAAAGTTATGAATGTATATAAAAATGATAATACAATTAAGATAATAATTTTCGTCTTTCTCTAATATCATTTATTCAGGGTATGTTAATAAGGTAGAAAAGATTCATTAATTAACAAAATAACATTAAAAATTATTTAACTGTATAATGAATTAAAATTTTGGTTGAAAACATTCAAGAAGACTGTTTGTGTGTCTTCACGCATGCGCCTGTATACAAATAAACAACGTAGAAAGAATGAAACAAAAAAATATCCAGCAGACGACGATATGTGTTGAAATTGAAAGAGAAGAAAAAAAACTCGTTGTATCAAACAGCCCCCGATATTAGTTTTCTACGAGATTCTCAATAAAATATCATTTTCTATGTTTACGGATTCAAATTCACCAAATTCCATTCATAGAAGACAACGTATAAACAGAAAACAATTTGGTACCGCTGAAATCTTTCCAAACGATCCTCATTCTTTTTCGATTCATCGTCACGCATTTTAATGAAGCCAATTTCGACTTAAAAAAAAAAAAGTAGAATCAATCTTTATCTAAATATGGTAAACTATCTACGATTCTCATTAATTTTTCCATTAAAGGTTCAATTTAATTAAATTTATTGATTCAATTTAAAATAGTGTTTTTTATATAATAGTAAAGTATAGAGAGGTGATTTTTTAATAAAATAAACTACTTTTGGTAGTAAGTAATTTAAAAATGTATATTCTTCACTCACTAGACGTAGAAAATTTTAAAAAGAAAAAAGGGCATCTTCTTATAGGGAAACTGAAAGTTGCTGATGGCTTGCGCCATCTATCAGAATAAATATTGCCACATGGAAAATTTGGGAAGACCAACTTCGGGATGAGACAGCAATTTATTTCAGGTAAGAACAAACTATGAGTGATAAACAAAAAAGATAAGCAAAAGAGGGAAGTGTACAGAATATAGCAAAATATAAACATAAAAAAATAATACTCTGCCAAAATAATAAATACTTTGTTACAATATCACCTATTCGTTGATTTTTAATTATTCCAGAATTGACCAAATACCCATTCTTGATTAATCAAGAAAAGATAACTACGTACGCGTTTCGGGCTGTTGGCCCTTTTCAGTGTGGTGCAAGGTGTACCTTGACGAATAGTTGATATTTATTCCGATAGATGGCGCAAGCCATCAGCAACTTTTAGTTTCCCGAAATGGAGATGCCTTTTTTTTTTCTTTTTTTTTAATTTATGAACCTGATCCCAGTACAATATATATTACTAAAGATATATGTTGAAACATTCCACTTCTCCCATCCATATTTCCAGTTTTTTTTCTTCCAAATCCATATTCTTATTTTCCATAGGATTATTCAAATAATAATCTGTATATATTTATCATGTGTATATAATCTTTCTCAATTTTTACCCCTTTGTATATTTACCACTTTCATAAGTTTCTCCGTCTTGTAACCCCAAGGAGAATCCTCTGTAAGACCTGTGTGTCTTAATAAAAGTTTTTGTGTGTGTGTGTGTGTGTGATATATGCTGAAACGTTGAGAAAATAAAAAACTCTAACTGGCTGAAGTGTCTATTTTTCACTGAAATATGAATGCCGGCCAGGTAACATTTATCTTCAGGATAATTTATTACTAAAGTACTATTTTTACTATTATATAGTTTTAGAGAAAGTTAAAAGAATTATAAACCACCAAAAAGTATATAAATATCTTCATATAAAAAAGGAAGATTAATAAATAGAAATTTCTGTGTATATAAAATTTTCCACCCAAAGATATATTTATAATCCCCATAAATTTTCACAAAACGAACGCAAACAAATTGATAATAATATTCTATAATCAATTTTGTATGCAAATCTATTTTTCTTGATTTATGTATTGGTTAAATAAGGGGGTCGGTGGAAGGATGATCTAAACCGTTGATTTTCGACCGCTACGACCCGGGTTCGAATCCCGCAATGGACACTTTTTTTTCTAATATAAAAATGCTCCAATGACCCCTGATTCTTACAAAAGTCCAATTCCAACAGCGAGTACAAGTAACCAAATGAGTCTCTGGCATATTTGTAAGTATAAAGTCGAACTGCTTTTCACATGTGTAGACATGTGATGTACTTACAGTAAAAACAGTCGCCAACTTCTACCCACCATGATTATCATGGCCTGTATACCATATGTACTAGGGATAAGCAAAAGAAAATCTATAAAAAAAAGGTATAAAATATTGTGTTTTGATGAAAAGTGGTCCCTACACCAATTTAGACATTTTACTTAAAGAGGTCTCTATTGTCTTTTTACGTGGCAATACAACCGTTTCTCTCTCAGTATGAAACCAAGGTTTTCTGCCTTAAATCCGATATTTTATAATCATAATTTGTTTTCACCGCCTATTTAAAGTCATCAACAATTCACATGTTCTCTTGCAAATCTCTGAGATGGCGAATTTCTCAGAAAATTTGTCCAAATATCTACTAATAAATTAATAAAAGGCATCTAAGTATAGTTCTCCATTTGATGAAATTGCAAACATCAAAGTCTATTATATAGACAATATCAGATAATGTGCTATTGGTGGTGGTTGTGTCTTGTCCATGGAGCAGATCAGATCGGTCCATACACCCTGATTACAATACCGGCCAACTGAGGTAGTGTCTTGTCTGTATGGATGTCCTCTTCTGGATTGATGTCTGCCATATAGAGGGCTGCAAGCTCTCTTAGAGTGGTGGTGTCTTGTCCATGGAGCAGATCAGATCGGTCCATGCACCCTGATCACAATACCGGCCAACTGAGGTGTCTTGTCTGTATGGATGTCCTCTTCTGGATTGATGTCTGCCATATAGAGGGCTGCAAGCTCTCTTAGAGTGGTGGTGTCTTGTCCATGGAGCAGATCAGATCGGTCCATGCACCCTGATCACAATACCGGCCAACTGAGGTGTCTTGTCCGTATGGATGTCCTCTTCTGGATTGATGTCTGCCATATAGCGGGGCTGTAAGGATGGCCGGGTATATATGGTCCGGAGTGGGTTAAATGTCGTGACAAGGTGTTGGGTGTTTTGCTATTAAAACCATTATATGGTAAATGTTTTTATGATAATAAAAAACAAAGATTTAGAGAAATATTTCAAATTTTCTAAGGAAAAATTTGTAACTATTTTGAAATCATATTGAAGTTAATTTTCTAATTTTATTTATGATTAAATAACAATATTTTTTTTACTATACGTATTAAATACGAATAAATACGTAACTTAAAAATGATATAAATAATATTTTTAATTAAAATATACATAATAGAATGATTAAGATGAATTAAAATTATAAAATTCGTGGTCTTGAAAACAATAGATCGTTTTATAATATGAGGTTTTTATTCTAGAGAATTGTATTTAACTTGTATTTAGCATCCGGACCAACGCCCCTTCTTTGTCCCTCCCTGGATCCCCCGGGTGTCCGGTGGCAAACTGGTGTCACTTTGAGACGACTAGAAAAGACGTCATACTTTATTACTTACATATCACATTGTTTAAATTACGATATATATATATGTGATATCTTGGGACCTCTGGGACCAGTGTTACCTGATGCTAGACGAACCTCGATGTCAACTCTACCGTGCAGTCGTGGTGGAAGGCGACACAGCTGGGCCAAAGGTGAAATAAACAAACAGAGATTCCACTAAGAAGCGTCTGACGTCAAGAAGGAATGGGATGAGGAGAGAGGGAGATCTTTAGAGCAAGTGTTACCTTGTTGAGAGCCAAGCGTATACTGCCTATTCTAGGTTCTCGATTTAACACCAAGACCTGTCTTCTTTCCCATTGGTCGAAAGGTGTCACATGGCCTTTTTCTATTGGTTGACCTATTTAGGTGATGTCTTCTGATTGGTCTTTGCTACTGCCTTTGACGGAAGATACGTCCGGTCTTGTTCCGGAAATACGGGGCGTTACTCGACTTTTATGGTTTCCGCGGTCACAAGATACGTCCGGTCTTGCCCAGGAAATATTGTCTTGTAAATTATTTATAGTTGGGCTAGTTTTAAGCCTCTTTTGCTAGGCCTTGCTTCGACTTCTGTCCTAAGCCTGATTAGTTTTAACCTTAATTTTCTCCTGTTAGTCTCCATTCCTTCTATCTGTACAGTTGCGATACTTTATTAGATTCTTACGCGGTACAGATTGATGTTAGTTGAGGTTTTCTATGTGCAGTACATAAGAAGTTATATACAGTCATGGGGTGGAACATGTGGTAGTAGATATCTAGACTATTTGCAACAATTCCATGGTCTTAAATCATCACATATAATATAAAATAATTATTATGGTCAGATAATTGCTATTATAATTTTATATAACTAATATTAATAGTAATAATAGTTATTGTATTAATCCCGTTGAGAGAAGAAGTGATACATCTGAAACTTGAGTTCATAAAATCTTATAAAGCAACTTATCCCCGATAGATATTTGATTTATTTAATATAATTATAAAGCACAATTTGATTATAGATTATAATACAATAAAATAAGACCTAATCCAAATAATTTATTAGTGTGTGACGTTTCGGCAACAACATTGTCACCATCATCAGACAAAAGAATAAAGAATGCTGTGTTTTCTCAACTTCTTGAAGTAGAAGAGAGCTTCTTGAGCTAAGAACTTGCAGTGATATTTTTTTCTCATTTATTCTTTTGTCTGATGATGGTGACAATGTTGTTGCCGAAACGTCACACACTAATAAATTATTTGGATTAGGTCTTATTTTCTTTTATTATTTATTATAAGTAAATGTGTATGTTTAATATATATCATTATTAAACCTTCATTTTATAAAGGCAAATCATTCAAATCTCTATTGTTTTTAATATCCACAATGATGGGATTCCAATATACATAATCTTTCTCCGAAAAAGGAGCTACGATATAAAGAAAACCGCATCGAAATTCTCCAAGTAAATCTCAAGTTTTCGCCTGACAAAAATATCGACCTCCATATATACATACATATATATATATGCGAAATATGAAGCAACCCATATAGAATACATTAATAATGAAGTGCTTGAATCGAAATTTATTATTCTTCCAATATTTCGACGTTTGCCTTCCTATCTTCATAAATATATGTAAATTAAATATCATCATCAATTTTAGCGCCATCTATCGCTGAAAATTATAAATAATTTGTACGCTACCTTTTTATTATATGTATTAATAATTTAAAGATGTGTTGTAGCGCTTTAAAAATTTATAATTTTCACATTAAGTTTTGTCTCCATTATTGTACACCAATACCTCGCTTTGCGTCGTTTCGTTTTGCGTTTTTTTTTTAAAGTTGCGTCGCTGCTTAATTTTTACTAATTTTCACTGTGCGTCGTTTGATTTTGGAAGTTGCGTTGTTTTGGATTCGAGTCTTTAATTTTTTTTTTCCTAAAATATGGCAACACCTTTGTTTTTTATTGCGCCTTCACATATTTTCACTTTAAGTCGTTTCAATTTGCGTCGTGTTTTTTTTGGAACGTAACCCCGACGCAAAGCGAGGTATGGGTGTATATTATACAGAAGACGTCCTGGTATAGTATAAATCATGTTATTTGTGATCGAACGTTGTACTGGTACGTATTACATCCCAAACACGATGCCAGCCATCTCTGTCTTTGAGCTCGATGTTCCATCTTGGTAACCGTTAAGTCAGTGAGTTCCTTTAATTGGTCCACGAAGCATGTCGGTGGGTGTCCAGGTATGCGTCGCCCAGACATCTTTCCAGTCAGTATGGTATACTCCATTCCCCTGTGTCGCGCGATATGACCAAAGAATCTCAAACTACCGTAAAGATAGAGGCTGCCTGGCCGGAATTCATAGTTCTTCAAATTAAAGATATTTCGGCCTGTAAATCTTTTTCTAAAAAATAAAAATGATTTACTGGCCGAAGTATCTTTGATTTGAAGAATCTCAAACTAGTATATCATGTTTAAATTGTATTTAAAAAAACCTTTATGAATTGTTTTTGGAAGAGCAATGTTCGAAGTCTGCTGTATTTATACGCATTTCGACTGTCTTCTATCAAAGCTTATACCTATATATAGCTCTTTTAGAATACCTTTGCCAATAGTTCGTCTAGATAGCTCGACATAAAAGCAAAACAGTCAATACGATAGTAAAGCGTTATGATAGATAAAACTGGCGAAACCGCTAGGAGGGTTCACCACTGATGAGCCAGGCCCTCCCAATATTTTTTTTTCCGTTGCAGTAAGGACAGTAGAAAATTTGTATTATTTAAAAAAATAAACATTCGCGTTGTTCATAGTCACAAGGTAATAAGATCCAAATAAATAAATAGTGTGTGACGTTTCGGTAAAAGCGTTGTTACAGAAACGTCACACACTATTTATTTATTTGGATTTGGTCTTATTACCTTGTGTTTATAATCTATAATTCAAATTGTGCCTTATCGTTATTCATAGTGTTTACATGTCAAAATAGTTTCGAAGCAATTTGATAGAATGAAAGCAGTTTGATGGAAACACAATGTTAAACAACACGATATTCCGTTGTAAGAGAGTAACGGGAATGGCGGAATTGAGTACAAGAAAAGCGACGAGAAACAGCGGAAGATGAATGGTTGGGGGAGTTCATTGATCGTTTGACACGCACGCACAGCGTCGCCAGATAGCTCTCTCCTTTCACTTCGTTAAGATTCGACTCTATGAGTAACATAATTCAGGAAAAAGAAGAATCTCAAACTAGTATATTATGTTTAAATTTTGTTTAAAAGACCTTTATGAATTATATATAAAATGAAAGGATTTAAAAGCACGGATGTTTTTTTTATACATAATACAACTGTCCTTACTGCGATGAAAAATATATTGGGGGGGGGGGGGGGCTTGGCTCATCAGTGGTAAACCCGCCCAGCGGTTTCGCCAATTTAATCCACCATACCGCTTCTGAAATCTCTAATACTGTATTGGACGATTCTGCTTATATACGCAGCACTGAAGGAAGGAATCTCAGAAATGGTTTTCAAGAAAACTATGGACATAAGCTTATAGGACAGTAGAATTTACATTCAAATATTTACATCGAGCAATGCTCTTCCGCAAACAACAATGAATTGTTTGTGGAAAAGCAATGTTCGAAGCCTGCTGTATTTATACGTATTTTGACTGTCCTCTATCAAAGCTTATGTCTATATATAGCTCGTTTAGAATACCTCTGCCAAGAGTTCCTCTAGAGAGCCCAATATAAAAACAAAACATACCCAATAGTAGAGCGTTATGATAGATCAAACTAGCGAAATTACTGTAACGTATACGGAAAGCTATTAATAGCGTTAGATTTTGAAGAAATAGTTACATTTGGGAGGGTAGAGGAGATAATATCTAAGAACAAGTAGAACTAATTACCAGCAGTATGTAAATAATATATTCGTTTTTTTCCTCGTTCAATTTCTATTTTAGATTAATCAAATATAAATCTCAGAGGATATGTTTCTTTATTACACTATTAACAAGTTTACAAGCTTTCGGGTTTTAAACGACCTTTATACACCTATCCCCCGATTTACACGGTACTTGTTTTACACGTTTTCGCTTTTACACGGTTTTCCAAATAGGTTTTTTTTTTGTTTTTATCGCACTATACTAAATGCTACTGTGATTGAACACATGCGCTGTGTACACATCTCACGAGGAATCCCGAGCTTATGTGCTGACTACATATTTTAACCTGTTAATGCATTTTATTTTTATTTCTGTGTACACCTATCCCCCGATTTACACGTTTTTCTCAGGAACGTATCTACCGTGTAAATCGGGGGATAGGTGAGAAGGTTAGAAAAGGGAACTATGTAGTTGTTTATATAAATTACTATGTGAAAAAACAATAGAAAAAATAACAAAAAGGTCAGGTGTTGATATTAAAAATAAAAAAGGCATTTCCTGACCAGGAGCACATGTGCTTTTCAGAAGGCAGAGCGCTATGCCTTCTGTAAAGCACATGTACTCCTGGTCAGGATATGCCTTTTTATTTTTAATACATTACTATATTTAAATATTTTGGACTAATCAGATAATACTTTAAATATTAATTTATACAATTTGATATGAAAATGGTTATCTTAACTACAAATAAATATATTTTACCAATTTTATTATCTATTAGAAAAGTTTTAAATATGTTAATATTGTTTTTTGGATAAATAAGAGTGATATTTTGTATTAAGGTTTTAGCAGAAAAATTTTCTATGTTACTAGATGAAGGTTGCGTCCGGGTATTGTTTAAGTGAAATTTCAGCCACGTTTTGTTAGAGGATGCTTCATCTCAAACAATTTATTTTAGTTACAAAAATAGAACATTCTGCGAAAAATAATTTATTTATTAATACTACCAATGCTGCCCCTAGTGGTGAAAAGTAAAACTACAGAAAATTGGGTTTTTCGATTTATTAAATTACCATAAGAAACGTTTTAGTTTTTTTTTAAATAGCTTATGCGTGCTAAAACTATATCTTCTGCACCTTGATATATGAAATTTCTTAATAATTTATAGAAATATTTTTATATAACTGAGAAAGGAAAAGAAATGGGTCAAAAGACGCAATATAGTTTTCTTCAAATATCACAGAGAGTACAACACAACAACAAAAATTCAATTAAATAATAACAAAGTGGAAGATATTGGAAAACGATGGCCGAAGAACAATAAACGGCTCGTTTTAAGAAGATTAGGACGAAAAGCTTTGAAAGTGACGTGAAAGGACTTCTACGTTAGTTTGATTGCCCAAGGAAACAACTTTTTTATGTAATAAAATTACAGCTCTTCTGGTTGTTAGAGTACAAGCATTCCTACTTGTACGTATAAGTAATCCAAGAGAAATCTGTTTGTGTAACAATCTGTGAGTGAAACGAGAAAGTAAGAAAGAAAGATGTAAATGAGAATGATAAAAGAGTTAACTAAGGAAACTTAACGGAATATGGTGGTAAAACCTATTTACATATTTCGGTATTGAGATTAAGAAATGGACTCCTTTTCAAGACCTAGCTATATATCTTACCAAAGTGACAACCAAATAGGTCAAATATTGTGAAAACATATGCGGAACTAACAGAATGTGGTTATAAACTTATTTGCATATTGCGGTATTGAAATTATGACAGACTCCTTTTTCAGATATATATGAAAAAAAAGGGGGCCAATGTCACATTTGTACTATTTTTCATAGCTATATATATATGATCTAAGTTTCATATAAATGGTCAAATATTGTGAAAATGTATGCGGGACTAACATGATGTGGTTATAAAACTTATTTGCATATTGCGGTATTGAAACTGTGACAGACTCATTTCCAGATATATATATGAAAAAAAGGAGGGGCCAATGTCACATTTGTACTATTTTTCATAGCTATATTATATGATCCAAGTTTCATCTAAATGGGTCAAATATTGTGAAAACGTATGCGGGACTAACGGAATATGGTGGTAAAACCTATTTGCATATTGCGGTATTGAAACTATGACAGGGACTCCTCCAAACTTAGATCTTATTAAAGTTTCATGCACATACAATATGGATAAACATTCGGTCTGATTATTGCATGATGACAAGAGGCATCTATCAGAACAAATATTTATAATGGAATGTAATTTGACTAGGTTTTACCCCTAATTTGTTAATTTCTTCATTTTCTTTCTTTTTATTGAGTCAAAATATATATGAAAAAACAATCGTGGATGGCTTTTCTTGATTTATCAAGAAATTGGGTTGGCCAAATATCACGGAGCAAGCTAAATAAATGTTTTGTTTATTTTTGCTCCACTAGATGGCGCTCTGCCATCTAGAAAGCACATGTGCTCGTGGTCAGGAAATGCCTTCTTTATTTTTAATATATATATATGTAATATACGGGGACTTTTGGGGTGATTGAGTTGTTTGATTGAGTGATTGATGATTGCTGTAGTAGTACGTTGACTTACTGTAATTGATGTGGGCGCAGTCGTTTTGCTGAAATAGTAAGGTATTCACACAGGGGAAAATAACGAGAACACAGGATTGGATTGAAATAGGCCAGCGATCAAGGGAGAAAGGGGTGAGACTATGGGGGTTCTTGACTAAGGCTAGGCTGTTCACATATTGAACATGGGACTTATCTGGGTGCTGAGAAAGATGGTGGTGAGCTCCAACTTGTTGCGATGGTGCCGAGGTCCTGACTCGTTCCGATGGTGCCGAGTTCCTGATTGATTAACTTGAGTCCGAGATTTAACTCGTTAACTCTTCAATGCTCTCATTGGAGGATTCTCCTCCCGTGGCGACTTCTCATTGGATCTTAGCTAGTACTCCTGAACGCTGATTGGATCTTAGCTATTCCTTTGTCTTTGTCTTGTTTTAACATGCTCCCGGAGGAAGAGGTTCTTGAACTCAGTTTTATGAGTTCCTGGGTAATAACTTTTGCTTCCTGGATAATGAAAACCTGCTGATGATCGTTTCTTCTCTGATGGCCTTTCTCCCAGATTCGCTAAGCCTAGCTTTTATCAAAATCTTTAGATCATACATTGCATACATATTGTGGTGGGGTTACATCCAGTTATATACAAATTACAACAACAACAACAAACAGCCTTTATTGAGGACCTCTCGTCCTATAAAGGATTCGCCAGTTTACAGAGTAATTGAAGAGAAGAGAACTAAGAATACAGAGATATAAGTAGTAGGTATAGTATAGTATTTTCTACACTGTGACTATATACAACAACAGTAACAAGCCTTTTACTGGAATCAAAGTCCCATACAGGATTCGTCATTCTAATCCTGACATAGATTATTTGCATATAATTATTTACATCAATTAGATTATGTATATAGCCTCCTCTTCTCTTCAGCCGTCTTCCAGAATTTGAACAACGCAAAAGCTCCAGCTCTGTTTCTCACCACCTCATTCAACAGGAGCTCCAAAGAGAGTCCCTCAAGACCTATTTCACTGAGGAGCACTTCTCGTTCGTCTTTCAGCCCCATACATGAGAGTATATGGTGATGTAGCCCCGGCTCCATTCTTGTCCCGCAAATCTCGCATGTCCATCCGTCTGTTTCAAATATTCTGGGGCGATCATCAGCAAAGAGCACCGAGAGGATTCTCAGTCCGGCAATACACCGTTTGACCCGGAGCGGGAAATCGCTGGACAGATAGTGTTCCGGTAACGGAGTTGAGCAGATGTTTTTATAGTGGGGGTAAAGTCTTGAAATTATTATTCTTTATACAAATTATGACATATATATATATATAAGTTTGGGATTATATAAACTCGAAAAGAGAAACTCATTAACCTTTAATTTACAGATATTTCGGTGACCGCGCCATTTTCAGATTAGCAGCAGTAGGCAGTTTTTTTTAACCTTGAAAATGGCGGCAGTGGGTCACCGAAACTTCGACAAATAAAAGGGTGTCTCAATTTGACTTTAAAATAAATTATGAAAAAAGGCATCTCCTTATCGTGCAACTGAAAGTTGCTGATGGCTTGCGCCATCTATCGGAATGAATATAAATAATTTAAAATAAATGTTGTGATTATGCGATTATATCACTATCCACACATTTGAGAAATGTCCAATTTTCCCTTTAACTAATATCCTTTATTTCTTCAAATAAAATATACCTCGGCCAGTAAATCTTTTTATTACCTCGACGTTTCGACAAAAATCTTTTGTCCTCGTCAGGAGCGAACAAAAATTAAAACATTAGGCAAAGCGTTAGAAATTATTCTAAGGCTACAAGGGCGTTCTCACGCGATATTCGAAATTTTGTACAATATCTAAAGCACGAGTCAAAAAAACAAATATTTAACTCGCAAAAGACTATGAACTTTTAAATAAATTATATAAATATTTATAATAAGAATTTTATTTGAAGAAATATATGAATGCCGGCCAGGCAGCCTCTATCTTTACGATAATATCCTTTAGGAAAGTGACATCGAGTCCCTGAAAGGTCAAGAATTAAATGAATCATTGGTTAATGTAGCTGTGTTATTTCCAAATCAACTTCCAACCAACAAATGATGTTCATAACTAATGGATAAAAACATTCTTATGGCCAACTCAACCTAGAGCGCCCTTAGTCAGACCAATAAACAGGGAATATCTTTATTTACGGGTCTGCTAACCAAAATGAATGATTTTTGAGCTCCGATAGACGCATAAAGCGGAATATATACAAGGCATTGTAGGAGGGGCCTTGGGGAAGGGTGGCCAGGGGATCATCGCCAGGTAAGGCCAGGAGAGCCGGGATGTACGTAGAGGCAGATCAGGGGGGCAGGGTGGTGATCCGCGGAGATCAGGGGGGAGACCAATGAAACAGCTACAATACCAGCTTTGGTCAAATTAAGAAAAAAACTCAATTTGTAAACCATCATTTTATGGTATAGCTTTCTTATCAGTACAAGAATAGCTATCTTATCGTAATTTTGTAAGAACTGGTGTTGTCTCTTCCTAATGAGAAAAATGAATTTCTAAATATATCTAGACGTTGAATCTTTAAAAGAGTTTTGCTTTAAAAATGATTTGTTTATATATTTTTTCTTGTATTAAGTCATAATATAAAGAAAACTTTCGGGAACAAGGCTTTTCAAACAGGCTTTTATTTGTATAATTACAAAAAAATTTACATAAAACTAGAAATTTAGGCATTTTTAATTTTATAAATTTGATTGCCATCAATCGTTAAAATTTTGTACAAATAAATTTACTGGCAATGTGTTTCTTTTGATAATATCATGTCTGTAGAGATAATATTTGAGGATATTATTTAAAAGAAACACATTGCCAGTAAATTTATTTGTACAGAATTTAATTTCAAGAAATATAAATTTAGGCAGATCGCGAAAAGTTTTTTCTCGAAAGTTTTCTTAATGTTTTTTTTTACTTGAGTAAAAGAAAAATATTAGCAAAGTCTTTTTTAATTCAAAATAATATAAGTAGAAGAATTAAAAAGTTTAAATTTGCATGTTCCTCGGTAGTATAGTGGTTAGTATTCCCGCCTGTCACGCGGGCGACCGGGGTTCGATTCCCCGCCGGGGAGTTTTTTTTTTAGCACTTTTTGGATAAGAACTGTAACATGGCAAAGTAATTTTTAATTAAAATTGAGATATATGATGAATATTTAAAATTTCGACGATATATTCGCTGTTTATCCTAAGGATTAGACAACTGAGACCTGGCTTCAACCGGATTTTTTCCGAGTAAATATTAACACTTTTGTTTTAACAAAGGCTTCTCAAGCAAATATTCTTTGTATGGATAAATGAGGACATAATGAAAGGTATAAAAGGAATTTTATAAATGGTAAATAAGTTAGTTATATGGATCATTCAGTACTTTTGTCTGAAGATGGTAACAACGCTGTTACCAAAACGTCACACACTATTTATTTATTTGGATTTGGTCTTATTACCTTGTTTTAGTTATATGGAGTTTTAGTCAGAGAGGGTTTTTTAGCACGAATTACATTTTACAAAAAGATAAGCGTACCACTTTATATGTGAAAAAAAAAAGCAATTGTTATCAAAATATTCCAAAATTACTCCCTCCCATATAGATTTATTTCACACAAACTTAAAAATAAATACAAGTACGAATTACTGTACTACTCAGACAATGGAACTTAATGGAGATCGTTTAACCGACTTGAGGAATAAGCAACAACAACAACAACATTGTACTACGTGTACAAATTACTTTTAAGTTTTTGTGCAACAAATTATAAAGAGAGAGAAAGGCGGGAGCAATTCCTCGAAATATATATATTAAAAAAAAAATATCATTCACAGATTCAGGTACGTCCTTTTTTATCTACTTATATTCAACTAGCCGAATGACCCGGGCAACGCCCGTGTTTTACCCGATTGAATGTTTTTATTCAAATACTATTTGTTACAATTATAAATTGGCGCCTTAAATAAATGCATATATTAGTTAATAACTATAGCCTATGTGCTTTATCTGTCTATGTACTGTTGGCTTCTGTGGGCGTCTCATACTGGGAAAAAGAAAGAGAGGATTCCATTTAGTTATTAACTAATATATGCATTTATTTAAGGAGCGACCCGCTCCAACACAATAGTTACAAAAACGAAAAAGCGAGTGGGGGAGGCATGATGGGGGGTGGGCAAAGGTGGCGTGATCGTAGCCAACCAATAGGAGGGCGCCATTCCAAAAAAAAAAAAAAAAAAAAAAAAACAGAGTTGATTAGGAGATGAGGAATGACGCTCGTAACTGTATATAGAATGTCTTTTAACTCGAATATTTTTTTAGTAAGAGTTGACCAGCGTAGGTTAGAAAGATGCACTGAACATATTTTTTTATAAACATAGATGAAATCGTAACATAGGATATTCTCCAATTTCCAGTAACTATATTCAGACAAAAAATCCTACAATCTATATACCATGGTATCGGATTATGACCCTCATTAATACATGGGCATCTACGATTTCATAACATTCTATTGGGAGATGTTATGATATATGTCGAATATACTAAAGGAATATTTTAGCTGGTGAATTGATAGGGTCATTCTTAAGTCAGAAATACATTGCCGTTTTTATGGATATGAAATAATGAACTATATTTGTGTTAATTGTAAATTTACTTTTAAAAGTCATACAAAATATTCGACGATTAACCATAGAAAATTCTAGTCTTCAAAATTGGTATCAGTTAATATTATGGCAATGTGTTTCTTTTTTTTTTTTAATACATCATCAAATATTATCTCTACAGACCTTACTGCAATGATATAAGTTATTGAATGCTAGGTCTTTGTTCATCAGTAGTGAACCCTCTCAGCGGTTTCATCAAAATTAATCTCAAGATCGCTCTCCTTTATTTGAAATTATAAATGTAATTCTATAGTCTTGTTGAATTCTCTTTGAAATGTATTTTTGTCTCTCTCATTCACAAATATATCAAATTCAATTAAACGGTTTAAGAAAATATAAGGTTGTCCCAAAAGTTCGTGTTTTTCTTAAAACGTTGTTTTTCTTATTACTTGGCGAATAATATTATTATGGCGAATACATAATAATACATAATACAATTACTTTATACATAATACAAAGACATTATACATAACGGCGAATAATATTGGTATTACAATTTTTGCAAATGTTTACAAACTTTTGGGACAAAACCTTATAATCAGAAAATTATCATAAAAATACGATATTTCTCTTAAAAAGAGGTTATTTATCAAGAGAGATATATAGAGAGGAACGTAAATCGATATTTTTTATAAAAATATTTAATAATATATATACACATTTACATGTGACAAATTTAAAATAACAAATTTCCCGCGCGATCGAAAGATACCCAAATATTAAACTAGGGGTAAATCTATTCAAAATAACTAATAAAATAAAGTTAAGTGCAAGATAAATAGGTGTTGATGTGTGTAAAGTTTATTGTTGAAGGCGTAGTAAAGGGATGAATAATCAAATTAGGGATATCGAGATAAAAGGTAAAGGGAAACAGACGATCTACAAGTACCTTCTTTGTTTGGGGAGCTCTTTCCCGCCATTTTCTATGAATATTTCACTCATTGAATATTTCCCTTCTTTTCAATTATTATTAATTCCTTCTCTTTTGTGTAGAATATTTTAATTCGATGTTTATATATGATAACCTTTTGATGATTTAAATGTTAAACTCATTTTTATTTATTAAATAGAAAATACTTTTTTTAATCTGTAAAATTTGTTTTTATCTCACTGATATTATATAGTTCCACATATAATTAATATTTTGACTTTAATATACGAATTATTTGTTTACTTTCATGAGGGTAAAATTACAGTATTATATATACATTTTTTATTACCTTTAATAATCTTTTTCTTTTTAAATACCACGCAATCATGAATAAGATCTGATGAAAAAAGGTCTTTTATGATTTCGAATTTGACGATTTATATTATTCGAAAAGTATTTCGCTTATCTTTCTTGAACCACGTATTGAATTTCACGAGCTTGCTATAATGCCACAAAATAAATTGGTTTGTTAATTTTGAATTTAATTATGTATTTATGAAAGTAAAAGTTATTACTTGAGTTTGTTTCGGTGCATAATTCTCTTCGTTGAGCTTATTTCATCCGAAGTTGATGTCACAGATGTTATCAGGTTCCTGATGGGTTTTGAAAGATTGTTAACTATCTATATACTTATATGTGAGCAAATTTATTTTAAACTATAATTATTAAAAGAGTAACTATATCAACATCAATTTTTAATCTCAAACTATCTTTCTACAATGGTAATATAGAAACAAAAAATGGGGCAAAGAGGACTTGGTTAAATGAGGAAAAACACAGTGATTTCAACAAATATACTCTATAGATTACTTTTTTATTGTGTTACGATAATAGGCTTATGATCTTTAATGATTGCACACAATATTTTCTATATTATCCCTAGTACTGGTAGTACAGGCCATGATAATCTTGGTGGGTAGAAGTTGGCGACTGCTTTTACTGTAAGTGCAAAACATGTCTACACATGTGAAAAGAAGTTCAAAACTTGTACTTATAAATGTGCCAGAACCCCGCACACAATATGGATAGCTAAACTGCAAATATAGTTCATCATTGATGAGCTATGCCCTCTCATTATAATGTGGTTGAGAGAAATGAAATGCTCAATTTCCCTCCTGATTTAGAACCTAGCCATTCTCAAGTAGCAGGTAAAATATAAAATGTTCGCCTCTGACATGAGGAACTAACACCAAGTGTAGCCGTTCTTAACTTGGAGTACAGATATTTCTGTGTCCGTGTATCTGGAGCTCTTACTGAGTACAATCATCCTGGCTAGTTGAACCCAGTTTTTTTTGGGGCTTGTTAATGCTCCTTTGTTTTCTTCCAGGCTTGGAATCAACAATGAGGATTAACAAAGTTATACTATTAGAAAAACTATTAACATTTTGAATATTCGAAACTATTATAGACGCGTATGATTCTTTTGAAAATTAAACAATTTCTACTGTCCTTACTGCAATGGAAAAATTAAAGGGAGGGCCTGGCTCATCAGTAGTGAACCCTCCCAGCGGTTATAATAGTTTCGAATATTCATAACAGATGGCGCGCTATACATAATAATATTTATATATAAAAGTAAGAGAATTGATGTAATTCAATATTTCGATTACGCTTTAATATTTGAGTGTTTTATTATATGTGAGAGTTTTACTCTGTGAATAGATAGAAATATTCTTTCTAAGCTGGCAAGTTTCTATCAAGCAGGCAGCTGGGCTACTCAGATATTCTGAATATAGAATGTTATTATTTTTGTCTAATTGTTATTCAGGGCGTAGTGCCAAGAACATTTATTAAAGCTGGCAACGTCACGAAGATATTTTTCTCAAACAGGGAACACACTGCGCTTTTATATACTGTATATACACCCATAGTCAAAACTTAAGGAAACTTTAACATGTATATCGGGATTTAGACAATAACTTTGAAATATATTTGATACACAGTGACTTTTATTGAAGACACACGAGATAAACAACTATGAACAGAAGTACCTCTGTCTCCTTAAAAGACAGACAATTGCGATATCAAAGATTTTCCACTTCTTCAAGTTTTATCCATGAGTGTATATTTCACTAATAAAAGTACTTTTTTCTCGATTTGGCCTGCTACTGTAGCTAGGATGAGTCAATAAATGTTGGAGCTGTACAATAATTTAGAAGACAGACATTTTATTTGTTTATCCATGATCGAGTTTACATATCTAGATTTCTCCTGACCTAATTTTTCTTGTTTTTAATTTAGATATATATTTCAGAAGTTCTAAGAGCACATGTCCATAGTTTGTTCAAAACACCAATTTACTGTATTCAATAGCAAGTACAGTGTATATAAGCACTCAGTCCAATACAGTATTGAAGCGTTCTGGAGATTATAATGACGAAACCGCTGAGAAGGTTCACTATTGATGAGCCATGCCCTCCCTCTTTCAATTTTTCCATTTTGTATCATTGCATCATGAAGAGAAATTATATTAATTATTTATATATTTTATATGAAAAGTATATCGTTAAAATAAAATGATTATAATTTTAATTAATTTTTGATGTTCGTATTTTTTAAACTATAAAGAGAGAAAACTTGGTTAATATTTTCTTATATACAATGAAAATATTAATAATGCAATATATTAACGAAAATAATAAAAACTTGAAATACACTTAATTTATCAAAAATTTGAGATATAATTAATAAATTTGTCATATAATTTACTAATATAATAGTAAAAATGATAGAAAAATTTGGCTAATCAGTAAAATAAAACACCAAACTGTGTAGTTAGGTTAGTTTTATTACGGATTAATAGTTTAACCTATAATTAAAAAGGCATATATTGGATCAAAAAATCATTGATTTTACCTTTTTTTTTAAATCCAATATATGCCTTTTTAATTAAAGATTTATTTATGGATTGCTCTATTTTCAAAAAAGTTTAACCTATATATATGAAATTATTTATCTCTCGATATATTCTATTTACAAAATAAAACAATTTCCTATTTATTGTCCTTTCTGCGATAAAAAAAACAACAACAAACAAACATTGGGTAGCCTTCCATTGCAGAAATGACAATAGAAAATTGTTTTATCTTCTAAAAAGAAATAAAATTTTGCTCTAAATAGTTCCAAATCTCATTAACAGATGGCGCTCCATGTATTAAATAGTTAAAATATTTGACTTCTAAGAAGGAAGGACACACATTGTTGTAATTACGAAATTCTATTATTGTAAGAGGCTATATTTCTGTATTTTATATGTGCTAGGGGAAGAAAATAGAATGTGTTTTGAGAGAAGGTAGGTAGGTAGGTGGGGTTTATAATGAGAATAGAAATCTATTTGTAGAACTGTAATTACAACATTTCTCTCAACAAGAGGATAGCTTTTAATACTATTAAGTACTTGCGTAATTAGTTTAATTATGGTACCGGTATTTGTTTAACAATGGGAGAAAGAAGTCGTTAAACGACTCGTCGCTAAGCAAAGATATATAAGTTGTACTTATACATAGTAGTTTGTAACGTGATGATGATCATATAAATTATATGTCTAATCGAGAGGGAAGAAACATTTTGTATTAAATTACAATATATATGTTATATTAAAATATTTTATTTAAAATTATGTTATATTAAGGTGTTATTTTATTTAAAATTATATTTCATCGATTCAAATACTCTGTAAAATCGACCGCCAGAGGTCACGCTTTCCTTATAAATACTCATTGTTGTTGTTCCCCGTTGGCCGTCTCAAATCTTTTGTACATTATGTAAATAAGTTGTTCATTTTTTAAAATTCTTACGCCTTAAGCCAGGCAGTACTTTTACCAAATTATGTTTATCCTAAAGCTCAATTAAAACAATTTCTAATCTTTACTATTTTTATTATTTTACTTTCAAGGTTCTAGCCACGACTGCATCACCAATACCATATAGTACTAAAAAGAACCAGCAAATAACTGCATTACTTAATCCTCAACATGATCTAAAATATATATTAAAGTAGAAAATCAATATCTCTTCTTTATATAATATATATATATATATATATATATATATATATATATATAATTTCTTGATTGATCAAGAAAATGGGTTGGTCAAATATCAAGGAACAGGCTAAATCAACGTTTAGTTGATTTCTGTTCCACTAGATGGCGTTCTGCCATTTAAAAAGCTCATGTGAGCGTGGTCAGGATACGATTTTTTTTAGATGTATATATATATAAAGACAAAGGTCGCCTCTCCTGTCAAAATAAACGTTAAAGCTACACGTCATCTTCACTTTTTAGATCAATATCCTTCCGGCAAATTTCCAACTATATATATATATATATATAAATAATGAAGGCATTTCCTGACCACAAGCACATGTGCTTTTTAGATGGCAGAGCGCCATCTAGTGGAGCAAAAATAAACTAAACGTTTATTTAACTTGCTCCGTGATATTTGGCCAACCCAATTTTTAGACAAATCAAGAAAAGCCATCCACGAACGCGTTTCGCGCTGTTGGCGCTCGTCAGCGTGGAGTAGGCTGTAACCACTGCGACCAAAAATATTTTTGGTCCCAGAGGCTTCTTGAGAAACCAAGAAATGGGTATTTAAGGCCAAACTTGCGTAAATACGCTTAACACATGAGAAAACAATAGAAAAAAATAAATAATAAAAAGGTCAGGTATTGATATTAAAAATAATGAAGGCATATCCTGACTTTATTTGATCTGGTAATTATAATTCTCAAATAAAATATAATTTTATATAACATATATATATATGAAAAAATTCGAAACTATTATAAAAACGCGTATGATTCTTTTAAAAAATATTAAACAATTTCTACTGCTCTTACTGCAATGGAAAAATTAATGGGAGGGCCTGGCTCATCAGTGGTGAACCCTCCCAGCGGTTTCGCCATTTTAATCTACCATACCGCTGTTATATTGCATTTTTCGATTTTCATTTCATAGCGATACTGATGCTAGACTCTTGGAATGGGTATTTTAGATGAACTATGAACATAAGCTTTGAGGACAGTAGAAAAACCTACAATTATAAATATAAAATAAAAAGAATCATACACGTCTATAATAGTTTTGAATTTTCATAACAGATGGCGCGCTCAAGCATCATAATATATATATATATATATATATCTTATATAAAGAAAAAAAAGATTTGATTTTCAGCTTGAATTTAGATCATTAGAGCTATATCGAATAAATACTTGATGCTGATTATTTTGAGAATAGAGATATTTGTTGAGGATTATGGTAATGGAGTTATTTGCTGGTTCTTTTTAGTACTAAATGGTATTGGTGATGCAGTCGTGGCTAAAATCTTGAAAATATAATAACAAAAATGGTTTTGATCATAGATTGTTTTATTTGGGCTAAAGTAATATATAAGAACATAATTTGATTAAAGTACTGCCTGGCTTAAGGCGAGTAGAACAAGGAAAAACAAAATATTATTTACATAATGTACAAAAGGTTGAGCCGGCCAACGGGGTAAAACAACAACGAGTTTTTATATGCAAAGCGTGACCTCTGGCGGTCGATTTAGCAGAGTATTTGAATCTATGAAATTATATAATATTTGAAATAAAATAATATTTTTATATAACATATATATACCAAAGGCTAGACTATACCAAATATATATTTGAAAATAGAGCAATCCATAAATAAATCTTTAATTAAAAGACATATATTGGAACAAAATATCATTTATTTTACCAATATTTCAGTTGGCTGAACGCTAACCTTTATCAAGGTGTTATAACATATTGATGTATGTCAACAACAAACTCAGCGCCACATAACGTCAACAGAATTAAGTTTTAAAAATATTTTGTTATATTCAATGGGGAGGAAAAATATATATCAAATGAATATATAAAAATAAAAAAATATATATATCAATTTTTTTCCCCATTGAATATAACAAAATATTTTTAAAACTTAATTCTGTTGACGTTATGTGGCGCTGAATTTGTTGTTGACACATATCAATATGTTATAACACACCTTGATAAAGGTTGGCGTTCAGCCAACTGAAATATTGGTAAAATAAATGATATTTTGATCCAATATATGCCTTTTTAATTAAAAATATATATATTGGTTAAAGTTTTATAAGAACTATCTCTCTATACATGTTATGCACTTAATGAATTAAATATTTCAATCTAAAGTTTGTCAGAGAAAACGTTCCTTAATTGCCTAACTTATTTTTTTTGTCAATAAATTAATAAATATGACTCTCACATGATTTATTGAGGAAGTTATATTTACATAAATTATCATTTTAAATAATCAAATTATCTTCTTTTTTATATATTTCGTTTTGAATTAATGTAATTATTTACAATTTGAATTGATCTTTTTTTTTTTACCTTTTTGAGATTTTTTGGATTTTTTAATGAATTGTGATTCGTTTGAAAAAATAAAGTTATTATAAGTTTGTTTATAAATTAATTCATTATATTTTAGGTTTATATATTTGTTGGCATTATGTATATATATAATATTAATTAAAAGGCATATTTTTTGGATCAAAATAAAACAAAACATTTTATTTCTTGTTTTTAAACTGCTTTTAAAGAGATTGTATGTATAGAGTTTTGTTCTTTTACGGCATTTTATACTTTAATGTCAACATTTTACATTTTTATGTCAACATTTCACACTTTAACAACATGATTTTATAATTAACTAGACGAATGACCCGGGCAACGCCCGTGTTTTACCCGATTGAATGTTTTTATTCCAATACTATTTGTTGCAATTATAAATTGGAGCCGTGGATGTCACTCTTGTGAAACGTCCCGCTCCAAACTTTACATGTACATCAGGTCAGCTGGTATTACCCCTGATTTTCACCGCTAGAGGTGCGAGCGAATTGACTTTTTGTAAATATACATAATTATAAAGATAGAAGCTTCTATAGAAGATAATGATCATAATGATGATGCGCGCGCATCCGTGACAGCGATGAGGAAAGACGGTCGTGACTATATATGTTGATAATAATAATAATATAATAATAATAATTATTATTATTATTATCATTAGATAATGATATGATGATCATAATGATGATGCGCGCGCATCCGTGACATGAGGAATTGAGGAAAGACGGTCGTGACTATATATGTTGATAATAATAAAATAATAATGATAATATAATAATAATAATTATTATTATTATCATTAGATAATGATAATGATCATAATGATGATGCGCGCGCATCCGTGACAGCGATGAGGAATTGAGGAATTGAGGAAAGACGGTCGTGACTATATATGTTGATGACATTTTTCATTTTAATGTCAACATTTTAGATTTTAATAACAACATTTACACTTTAATAACAGCATTTTATACTTTAATTACAACATTTTTCACTCTAATAACATTTTAAGCAACATCATTTTATACTTTAATGGCAACATTTTTCATTTTACACACTTTAAAAACAACATTTTACATATATTTTAACAGAAACATTTTATACTTTAATATAATATATTTTTAATTTAATAATAATTTTTACACTTTAATAACAACATTTTATACTTCAATACCAATTATTTTCTTACACTTTAATAACAATCGATATTTTTCAAATTCAAAAATATTTTAACCAATTTTAGTGGCACAATTTAACAATTCATTTATATAATTTATAATCAAAATATAAAAATACATAGAAATTCTTCTAATAAATTAATATTTAAAACAAACACATTGTATGGGGATTTATATATTTATGGACATTTATATAATTTTTTAAATAGATATTCGTTCTATTTAAGATTTAAGAGAAAATATATATTCCCCAATTTATATATTTAAAAAACTAAATTTTCAAAAAATAGAAGAAAAAAAATGCAGAAATTATATTAGAGGGTAGAAATCGTCTGCAATCTACGAAGGCAACGTTGCCAGTTAAATCTGTTAATGTACGTTATGGCGGGTAGGCGACCCATTTAAAAAGCAAATCTTCTGGAATTTTCCCGACTGCCCCCTGGGTTTGCTAATGAGGTACTTCCATCTTGAATTCGATCTCCAATTGTCTTGATTCGTTTGGTTGTACCCATGATCCCTCACATTCGTCTGCTCCACAATAACTTCTAAATTATTACTCTAAATTTATTTATAGAAATATATATAGAAAGGGGGAAATATTTAAAAGTTGACTTTTGAAAGTTTATTTTATTGTTGTATTTTCTCCCTTTTGTCATTTGATGAGAAATATTTTTCGGTCAAATCTTCATCTTTATTTTTTTCCAAAAGATTGTAAAGATAATTTATTTAGAGGTTTAACTAAAATTATTTAGCACACTTTATTTAAATGAAAGCTCTCCTATTATTTAAAACTTCAAACGAAGTTATGTCCTATTTTTCAAAGACAAATATTTTTGTCAACGACAATTTACAAACAAAAGGGGAATTGAATTTAATAAAACTATTATATTAGTGCTCAAATATATTATATTTAATTGAATATTATAAAATATATAAATATTATAACATATATCAAATAATCTTTGAATAAAAAGGCATATATTGGATCAAAATATAATTTATTTTACTAAATTTTCAGCTGGCTGAACGCCAACCTTTATCAAGGTATTATAACATTTTAGTGTGTCAACAACAAACTCAGCGTCAATAGAATTAAGTTTTAAAATATTTTTGCTTATATTCAATTCAAAATTCAATTCAATTTTAAAAAATTGATATATAAAATTATATTATGGACAAATTTGTAAAATGAATGATATTTTGATCCAATATATTTTATTCAAAGATTTATTTATGGATTGCTCTATTTTCAAAACGCTATCAAATAATATAAATACACACCTCTATTAAAACAAATTAAGTCCCTATAACTCTTTAGGTATAAAATGTGTTAAAATATAATGTACTTTTATATTTATAACTTTGTAAAGCTTTTAAAGGGGTTATGTTTGTTTTATTTATAAATCATTAGATAGTCAAATCATTAATAATAATAAATCATAATACAACATACATAATACAAACAAATAATAATACATCATTAGATAATCAAAAGGCATATATTGGATTGAATAAAATATTTATTGCCAATATTTCGGTTGGCTGAACGCCAACCTTTATCAAGGCATTACATTTTTGTAAACACAAACTCAGCGCCGCATAGCTATGATATTATAACACTATGCGGCGCTAAGTTTGTGTATACAAAAATGTAATGCCTCGATGAAGGTTGGCGTTCAGCCAACCGAAATATTGGCAAATAAATATTTTATTCAATCCAATATATGCCTTTATACTATCTAAAGATTTAAGTATGGATTGCTCTATTTTCAGAAATCTTTTGTAATTCATTTCACCTATATATAAAAATGACCTTTTAAAATAAGGTTTTGTTTCCACTGAATGAATTATAAAAAAAAAAAACAATAAAGAATTCTATCATTAATTATAATGTACTATGATATATTTTATTAGAAATAATACTGCTATAAAATGATAATTTTATAAGATACTTTATTAATAACCTCCCTCTATCACTCTTATTATTATTTTTAGATAATATATAAATAAATATTTTACATAGAAGATTTTTAGAGAAATAGAATAAAAATTAGAAAAATATTATCATATAGGTATATTTTAAAATAAAATTTATACACTTGGAAAAATGTATATATTCATAAAATATAAAGCAATAATTGCTAAATTTCTGTAGTTACAATTTTGATTGTAAATATATATTCTCTCAAAATATAAATTCTTGCTACTATATAAAATCACAAAAACCTTTCAGATTGATATTTTTTTTGAAGAATTTGAAAATTCTTCAAAGATTTTATTGACTTTAGAAAAATATTTAAAATATATTTTTGACTATATGAAATATCGATTTTTTATCATTCTTTTTCTCACTCAAAATTTAAAATATTACATACATATATATATGATTTTTTTAATTTCTATTAATGGAATTGCGGATATTTAACTATCTATGATATTTATAAATTATATTTAATAAAACCAACACCATTGTCGTGATTGTGTAAATATTTGCCTATGGTCAAATCACATTATTTTTACGAAAATTATAAATAGAGGGAGTAAACTTCAATTAGAACATTTACCATTTTTGGTATGTATGCGTGGGATATTATAGAAATTGATCTTGAATTATCAATAAAATTGGAATTCGCTAAGAAGAGGTAAATGCTAATGGTCACACACGTTAGTTTTTATTTCTTCTTTTAGCAATAATATATTCCGCGATTCCTTATATTGCAGAATAGAAATTTTATCATGTTTTTGAATATAGAGCAATCCATAAATAAATCTTTAATTAAAAAGGATTATATTGGATCAAAATATCATTTATTTTACCAATATTTCAGTTGACTGAACGCCAACCTTTATCAAGGTGTTATAACACTTTATCACTATAAAGGTTGACGTTCAGCCAACTGAAATATTGGTAAAATAAATGATATTTTGATCCAATATATGCCTTTTTAATTGAAAAATATATTCATGTATGATAAATTTTTGTAAATAATCACATTAAACATATATTTTTTAAAATTATAGCCAAGATACGATTTTTGCGTTTTCGGATGTAAATTTATTAACGTTTTTATTCACACATAAATATAAAGAGTTTAGGGAAATATATTGTAGCGTTGAAATCAAGTCTTGGAATAAGTATTTATTGATGGCCTCACGGCGACTATTCGACAAAAATTAACAAATTTAACCCAACTATCTACAGCTAGGGAATCTTGAACATGCAAGCAAAGAAATATTTTAAAAATGATTTTACAAATACAGAGTAATATATATTTTTATAATCTGTTAAATATTTTCATTGAATAATATTAAATTATATAATAAATTTATTCTTTGACACAATATATATATACTCAAGAAGAAAGCCTAAGAAAGTGGAATGTCTTTGGTATCACATGTCGTCTAATTTTTTAAGGAGACAAAGGCAATTTTGTTCTCACTTAGTTATCTCGTGGGTCTTCAATAAAGGTCACTGTAATATATTTCAGAGTTATTGTCTGAATCTCGCTACACATTCTGAAAGCTAAAACTTCCTTAAGTTTTGTCCATGAGCGTATATTGGTTATTTCGTGTGCATTCAATAAAGTCACTGTAATATCTTAATCCCGATATACATGCCAAAAGGTAAAACTTCCTTAGGTTTTGTCCATGAGTGTATATTGGTTATCTTGTGTGACTTCAATAAGGGTCACTGTAATATCTTTCAGAGTTATTGTCTGAATCCCGATATACATGCTAAAAGGTAAAACTTCCTTAAGTTTTGTCCATGAGTGTATATTGGTTATCTCGTGTGTCTTCAATAAAGGTCAATGTAATATATTTCAGAGTTATTGTCTGAATCCCGATATACGTGCCAAAAGGTACAACTTCCTTAAGTTTTGTCAATGAGTGTATATTGGTTATCTCGTGTGTCTTCAATAAAGAGGTCAATGTAATATATTTCAGAGTTATTGTCTGAATCCCGATATACGTGCCAAAAGGTACAACTTCCTTAAGTTTTGTCCATGAGTGTATATTGGTTATCTCGTGTGTCTTCAATAAAGGTCAATGTAATATATTTCAGAGTTATTATCTGAATCCCGATATACGTGCCAAAAGGTAAAACTTCCTTAAGTTTTGTCCATGAGTGTATATTGGTTATCTCGTGTGTCTTCAATAAAGGTCAATGTAATATATTTAAGAGTTATTGTCTGAATCCCGATATACATGCTAAAAGGTAAAACTTCCTTAAGTTTTGTCCATGAGTGTATATTGGTTATCTCGTGTGACTTCAATAAAGGTCAATGTAATATATTTCAGAGTTATTATCTGAATCCCGATATACGTGCCAAAAGGTACAACTTCCTTAAGTTTTGTCCATGAGTGTATATTGGTTATCTCGTGTGACTTCAATAAAGGTCAATGTAATATATTTAAGAGTTATTGTCTGAATCCCGATATACATGCTAAAAGGTAAAACTTCCTTAAGTTTTGTCCATGAGTGTATATTGGTTATCTCGTGTGTCTTCAATAAAGGTCAATGTAATATCTTTCAGAGTTATTGTCTGAATCCCGATATACATGCCAAAAGGTAAAACTTCCTTTTGTCCATGAGTGTATATTGGTTATCTCGTGTGTCTTCAATAGAGGTCAATGTAATATCTTTCAGAGTTATTGTCTGAATCCCGATATACATGCCAAAAGGTAAAACTTCCTTTTGTCCATGAGTGTATATTGGTTATCTCGTGTGTCTTCAATAAAGGTCAATGTAATATCTTTCAGAGTTATTGTCTGAATCCCGATATACATGCCAAAAGGTAAAACTCCCTTAAGTTTTGTACATGAGTGTATATTGGTTATCTCGTGTGTCTTCAATAAAGGTCAATGTAATATCTTTCAGAGTTATTGTCTGAATCCCGATATATATGTCAAAAGGTAAAACTTCCTTAAGTTTTGTCCATGAGTGTATATATAACAATAAGAGGTTAGAATAAATATGAATTTCTAGAATATTCTGGACCGTTCAACGAACGGTACGGGAACAAAACCTAGTGTTTTACCTTCATACACCTTAATAATCAAATATATATATATTGTAATAAGATTATTTATTAATCCAATATTTCGATGGACCAATCGTCCATCTTTTTCGAGGTTTTTTTGTTATGAAGCACACAGCAGGTCGCGTGCTTCAGGTGAGCTACGGACGTCTTACAAGCTTATTGGGCGATAAACCATCTAATATATACATTTTAATGGCGACATCTCATTAATTGGACTTCCACTGGCATTGTATATAAATCCAAGAAGACTTAGGTCAGAAGGACATCCCGGGTAGTTGGCGACTTCTGTACGCTCCAGGAACCTGGGTTACTTAAATAAATAATTTTTTTAGCACAGACACCGGATCCAACTCGATAATTGGTCGAGGTCAATACCCAATATTTGTATATACTTAAATAAATAATAATATACATTTTAAACAAAGTATAATCCTGCTGTGTGCTTCATAACAAAAAACCTCGAAAAAGATAGACGATTGGTCCTTCGAAATATTGGATTGATAAATAATCTTATTACAATCCAAAATAAGCCATATTTTAAAAATATATTTATATTATGGATTGCTCTATTTTCAGAATATATATATATTATATAATCTAAAAATTCAAATATTTCTATATTTAAAAAAATATATATTTTATTTTATTAATTGATTATTTATACTTTTTTTTATAATCGTTTTTATAAAGACTTTCAGTTTTGTTGTATAGTTTTGCTGTAAATATGCGTAGTTAACATATCTATCCTTTTAAATCACTAATATAGGATTAACTTTATAAATTCTATATAATGTGAAAATAACTAATGTGTAATCTTTCCTCAAGTAATTGAAAATAAAAGCTACTTGACGGTAAATAATTATCTTTTTCTTATCACGACTGTACCTTCAACCCTTTATCTTATCGATCCTTTGTCTTATCAACCCTTTATCTACCAACAAACAAATTATTCATAACATATATATGGATAACTCTCTTAATATATTACAAAACTATTTTAGAGGCGTAATATTCTTTTTAAAATAAAACAATTTCTACTGTCCTTACTGCAATGGAAAAATTAAAGGGAGGGCCTGGCTCATTAGTGGTGAACCCTCCCAGCGGTTTCGCCAGTTTAATCTACCATACAGCTGTTATATTGCATTTTTGGAACTTCCTTTTATAGTGATACTGATGGTTGACTCTTCAAATGGGTATATCAGATGAACTATGGACATAAGCTTTTAGGACAGCAGAATTACATATAATTATAAATATATAATATGCTTCGAGCAATCGCTCTTCCGCAAATATCAAATTGTGTCTTTTTTTTGAACAATTATATTACAATGCTCTAGCGCGCCATCTGTTATCAAATTACAAAACTATTTTAGAGGCGTAATATTCTTTTTAAAATAAAACAATTTCTACTGTCCTTACTGCGATGGAAAAATTAAAGGGAGGGCCTGGCTCATCATTGAAGAATCTCACTGAAACATTAAAGAGACTTAGATCTCTGACCAACGTTTCAGATCATTTCGTTGAACGGGTCAATGTCCCATTTAATAAATAACAACAAATACACTAATCGTTATAATGATGTTTTATTGGTTGGTTTTTTCCTTCGTTACTCCGAAAATATTTGAGATAGACATTCTTAATTTAGAGATTTCACTTTCCTTTACAATCTACACATTCGATATTACATTTATAGAAAGTCCTATCAAATTCTGTTCTTTTGTTACCCTCTTTTTACCTATTTAACTAAAATGTGGCTCGAAATTTCCTATAAATATTAGAATTACTCTTAATATATATATGGAAAAACAATAGTAAAAATACAAGTTTGGCCTTAAATACCCATTTCTTGGTTTCTCAAGAAGCCATTGGGACCAAAAATATTTTTGGTCGCAGTGGTACAGGCTACTCCACGCTGACGAGCGCCAACAGCGCGAAACGCGTTCGTGGATGGCTTTTCTTGATTTATCAAGAAATTGGGTTGGCCAAATATCAGGGAACAGGCTAAATCAATGAATAGTTGATTTCTGTTCCACCAGATGGCGCTCTGCCTTCTGAAAAGCACATGTGCTCCTGGTCAAGATATGCATTTTTATTTTTAATATATATATATAAATTTGTTTTGAAAATAGAGAAATCCTAATTAAATTTTTAGGTAATAAAAAGGCATAAATTGGATTGAATAAAATATTTATTTTCCTATATTTTTCGATTGGCTGAACGCCAACCTTTGTCAAGGCATTACAATTTTGTATAAACAAACTCATCACCACATCAATGTTTGTTTATACAAAATGTTATACCTTGACAAAGGTTAGCGTTCAACCAATCGAAATATTGGCAATTAAAATTTTTTATTCAATCCAATACAGTAGAACCTCTCTGTAAAGTACAACACCTAATTTCAGAGCCAAAGTGTCCTTTAGAGAGAGGTGTCCTCTTACCGGAGAGTTGCTAAATAGTAAAAATGGTAATTTTGCAAATGAAAACTGTCCTTTGTGGAAAGGTGTCCGCTAAAGGGAGGTTCTACTGTATATGCCTTTTTATTACCTAAATATTTGAATATTTGTATGCATTCAATATTAGAAAAATTTAAATTTTGACTAACGTTTTATTATTCTCTATGATCGTTTCTATTCCTTACAAATTTCTCAAAAATACATATTCTTTTTTTTTATTTAATGGATTGTACAAAAAGTGATTTTAACATTGGAATTGCTTACCATGATATGGAACTGTTACAAATACGTTATCAACAACAACAACTAAACATTGATTTAAGCTGTTTCCTGATATTAGGCCAACCCAATTTCTTGATTTATCAAGAAAAACATATAAATATTTGCATCGAGCAATGCTAATCTTTTTCGGTGCGTTACTCATTTCTGCGGCAGCTAGTCCCCGAGTATATCAATACGCTTGGTTAGTTTCAGATTGGTTAAATTAAGTTAGGTTGTTTTAAAAATGGAACTAATTTTTTGTTTAACCGCAAGTAGGCCTAGTGCGGTATAATACAATCGCCGAAATGTTTTCATGGTTCACAGAAGTGATATCGATATTTTTTAAATAAACAATTAAAATAAAATCAAAAGATACATTTTTTTTATGTTGAAATTTAATAAGTTTCGTTGACTAGATTATTTAATAAGTAACAAAGTTTTTTTTAAGCCGAGTATCTTTAATTAGCAAATAAAATTTCCAAAAAATGATTTTTTAGTTTCAATAAGTAGTTTCTTAATAACATTTTTTTTAAATGCACTTCGTTACATAAAATCATTAGGGGATTTTATTAATCTCTTCGTTTATATTTACGCACGAAAATTAAAATAATTTATATATATATTGTGTTGAAAATCGAGCAATCCATTTTAAATATTTTAAATAATAAATGTTTTGATTCAAAATAAGCGTTAATCATTCAAAAAAAAAAAAAAAAAAATATATATATATATATTTTTTTGAAAATAGAGCAATCCATATTTAATTCATTAGATAATAAAAAGGCATATATTGGATTTTAAAAAAATATTTATTTTGCCAATATTTCGGCTTGCTGAACGCCAACCTTTATCGAGGCATTTTTGTATATTATACAAAAATGTAATGCCTCGATAAAGGTTGGCGTTCAGCCAGCCGAAATATTGGCAAAATAAATATTTTATTAAATCCAATATATGCCTTTTTATTATCTAATATATGTAACAGATTTTCTTTAATACGCATGCGTTATGAGAATTGGCATCACAATTTTTTTTTTTTTTAGAAAAATTCAAAATAGTAAAAAAAAAAAGAATTCACAGTGAGTATATATATATATTATATGAATTATTTAAATATAAAAATCTAAGAAAAAAATATTTTTTTCGTCTTCCAAGTTGGATTTTTCTATAGTCCTATTGGAGAATTGTTTCAAAGGAAATCTCGATCCTTTCTATTAGTAGTTTACCTTCTTTTTGGAGTTTGGTTCCTTTTTTTATACTTTGGGGCTTTTGTTTTAATTGTTTCTATCGAAACAATTTATTTTATGAATTGACCGTGAAGAGGGGTAGATATAGACCAACACATTTCTCCAAAACCTATTTTATAATTCTAAAAATTCATATATACAATATATACTAATATTCATAGAGAATATTATCGAATTTATATGATTTATCTATGAAAATTATATACTTGATGTTATTACTTTCTTTTCTCTGTTGTTGTTGTTGCTGTCGTGTCCAATGAAGAGCCTCAGATGTCTCCATACATCTCTATCACAGCAATGTCCTCTATCTTGGGTGTGTAAAGCTGCTGCTGCTCTGGGTCCATATCAATTTTGCTCTTCATTGGAAAATGGGTGCCGTTGCCACGTTAGTCACCTTGAAAATGAACCAGAATTTTCTTTTCTCTAAAATATATAAGTAACAAAACAAACGAAAATAAAGAAATTATGCATTTTTAAAAAGAATATAATTTTTCGATTCCTCTCTGATAAATTCTATAATATTTATCACAGATATTGCCATTTGGATCATTTATATTAGCTGCTAATTCACTTTGGAAACTTTGAAGATTTACTTCTCATCTTACAGTACCACAAAGATATTAGTTTTACAATTCTAACAGAATATGAAACTATCTATATATACAAGGTATGGAACGTATATAAAGATTAATTTTATTTTATAATTGTTTTTTTTTTGCTTATTCCTACTACCCATAGTAGAAGCCATGGCAATCATGGTGGGTAGAAGTAAGCGACTGCTTTTAATGTAAATGCACCACATGTCTACATATGTGAAAATCAGTTCGAATTTGCACTTACAAATATGCCAGAGCCCCTTTGGCTACTTGAACTCGCTGGTGGGGTTGGATATTTCAAGAATCGGGTGCTATTTGAGCATTTTTTTTAAATCAGAAAAAGTTCTCAATGTGAGAATCGAACCCGAGTCGTAGCGGTCGAAAACCAACGGTTTAGACTATCCTTCCACCGACCCCTATTTTCTAATTGTAAAGCGAACAATATATAAACTCATACACAAAACTTAGAGAAGTTTATATTTCTGAATATAGATGGTACGCTGAGTACTTCAAGGATTGACCTAAACCGAAGTAAAACTTTACAATGAAATAACATCTCGATTCCCGTAAAGATAGTGGCTGCCTGGCCGGAATTTATAGTTATTCAAATTGAAGATACTTCTGCCAGTACATTTTTTTAATTGAGAATTTCTTATATTTTGTTTATAAACTCATGGACAAAACTTAAGGGAGTGAATATTCTTTAATGTGGCCGTCTCTATATATATATATATATATATATATATATATACTAGCCGAATGACCCGGGCAACGCCCGTGTTTTACCCGATTGAATGTTTTGATTCAAATACTATTTGTTACAATTATGAATTGGCGCCTTAAATAAATGCATATGTTAGTTAATAACTATAGCCTATGTGCTTTATCTGTCTATGTACTGTTGGCTTCCGTAGGCGTCTCTTACTGGGAAAGAGAAAGAGAGGATTCCATTTGGTTATTAACTAATATATGCATTTATTTAAGGAGCGACCCGCTCCAACACAATAGTTACAAAAACGAAAAAGCGAGTGGGGAGGGGGGCATGATGGGGGGGGGCAAAGGTGGCGTGATCGTAGCCAACCAATAGGAGGGCGCCATTCCAAAAAAAAAGCAAACGGTGACAGAGACGAAAACTGATTAAGAGATGAAGAATGACGCTCGTAACTGTATATAGAATATATATATTTTTTTTGAAGGAGACAGAGACAATTTTGTTCACACTTAGTTATCTCGTGTGTTTTCAATAAAGGTCACTGTAATATCTTTCAGAGATCTACTGGCCGAAGTATCTTTAATTTGAAGACCTAGATTCCCCTTATCAATATTACTAGACAGTCACACGTACGACGGAAGATTCCAAGAATAAATCAACTGAAATTGTCGATGAAATAAAGCTATTCACATATGCAACTAAAATTTACTATTACACAATAAGGAAATCTAGCGTCAGATTTTCTTAGATACATAAACACTCATGGACAAAACTTAAGGTAGTTGTACCTTTTAGCATGTATATCGGGATTCAGACAATAACTCTGAAAGATACACTCATGGTCAAACTTAAGGAAATTTTTAACTTTTAGCATGCATATCGGGATTCAGACAATAACTTTGAAAGATATTACAGCAACTTTATTGAAGACATATGAGTTAACCAAGTGTGAACAACATTGCCTCTGTCTCCTTCAAAAAAAAAAAAAAATAATAATAATAAAATAAAATAAACGACCGGCCACATCAAAGATTTTCCACTCCCTTAAGTTTTGTTCATAAGTGTATATACGAAATATGTGAAATTATCAATTGAAAATTCAGCTCAGAAAAATATAAATGAGTAAGTTTGCGATAGGCATTCTTCTAGCTGGAAGTGACCTGGATGTATGATGATAAGGTAATGTGGTCAGACTGATAGAATCTCAGATAAAATTTATCTCCCAGATTTCAGCAGGTATAATCATCATGAAATGTAAACAATCTTGATTTCCTAGACAGGTGCATCTAGGTATGGAATCTAGGATCGAAGTCATGTTTTTGCCAGAGCACACATACACTTACCTATTATAAAATAAAACTTGTCAAATTTGTCAACATTTTTTTTACTATCATCCCTAGTGATTTCATTTTACCTTTTCCTCAAAGCTAAATTTATAAAATGAATTAAATGATAGAGGTAAAAAATATTGGAAGAATTTCAGAAGACTATCTGTCAAATTAGCCAAGAAAAATTGACTGGTTGTCAAATTAGCCAAGAAAAAATTGACTGACTGTCAAATTAGCCAAGAAAAATTGACTGAGTGTGAAATTAGCCAAGAAAAAAATTGACTGTCAAATTACTCAAAATAAAATTGACAGTCAAATTAGCCAAGAAAAAATTGACTTACAGTCAAATTAGCCAAGAAAAAATTGACTGACTGTCAAATTAGCAAAGGAAAAAAATTGACTGTCAAATTACTCAAAATAAAATTGACAGTCAAATTAGCCAAGAAAAAATTGACTTACAGTCAAATTAGCCAAGAAAAAATTGACTTACTGTCAAATTAGCCAAGAAAAAAAATTGACTTACAGTCAAATTAGCCAAGAAAAAATTGACTTACATTCAAATAAGCCAAGAAAAAATTGACTTACTGTCAAATTAGCCAAGAAAAAATTGACTGTCAAATTAGCCAAGAAAAAATTGACTGTCAAATTAGCCAAGAAAAAATTGACTGTCAAATTAACCAAGAAAAAATTGACTGTCAAATTAGCCAAGAAAAAATTGACTGTCAAATTAACCAAGAAAAAATTGACTGACTGTTAAATTAACCAAAAAAAATAGATTGACTGCCAAATTAGCCAAGAAAAAAAATTGACTGTCAAATTAACCAAGAAAAATAATTGACTGCCAAATTAGCCAAGAAAAAAAATTGACTGTCAAATTAACCAAGAAAAATAATTGACTGTCAAATTAGCCAAGAAAAATAATTAACTGTCAAATTAGCCAAGAAAAATTGACTGAATATCAAATTAGCCAAGAAAAAAATTATTTATTGTCAAATTAGCCAAGAAAAAATTGACTGGCTGTTATATTAGCCAAGAAAAATTGATTGGATGTCGAATTAGCCTAGAAATTATGGACTGGCTGTCAAATTAGGCAAGCAAAAAAAAAAGATTGACTGAGGTTCAACGTGTCAAAGAAAAGATAAAAATTCTGTCAGATTACCAAAACTATTTTCTCTAGCAAAAAAAAAAAAGAGAAATGGTTTATATATAGAAGTTGTAAAAATATAAAATAGGTATGGAAATTGCTTCTCTATTCTCTTTCTATATATGTGTTTGTTATTATTCTAATTCTTTGTTGAAAATATACTGAATGGAATATTCTCATTTTGATATACACAACGTTAATAATTGCATACATACATTCATAAAATAATTGCATATAAATGCATACAAAAAGACAAACAAACAAAACGTCAAATCAAATTCCGAAAAAAAGAGCTATTATTTCCCTTAAAATTTGTAACAATTTTTTTTTCAGGCAATGTGTTTCTTTCCACATATATCATCAAATATTATCTCTACACACCTTACTTTAATGATATAAGTTATTGATATAGAGGGCTTGGCTCATCAGTGGTGAACCTTCTCAGTGGTTTCGCCAAATTAATCTCAAGATTCAGAATTTGTTATTTTTTTTTTATTGTTTTATAATGACCCCCGATTAGCTTGCAAGTTCAACCCCAACATTGTTTTAATTTATAAATTGGGATAGTAGAATCTTGTAAAGGTAAATTCGATGTTTTTACAAGGATGATATAACAACAACAACAACAACAAAGCCTTTATTGAGGACCTCTCGTCCTATATAGGATTCGCCAGTTTACAGAGTAAGAGAAGAGAACTAAGAATGCAGAGAGAAACCTATATGTAGTAGGTATAGTATAGTATTTTCTACACTGTGACTATATACAACAGCAGCAACAAGCCTTTTACTGGTCTACGTCATTCTAATTCTGACATAGATTATTTGCATATAATTATTTACATCAATTTACAAGGATGATATGAGGTGTAATTACAGTAAACAGCAGTTGGTAACAACCCAACATGATTATCATTGTCTTTACCATGCTTTCTTTGGTATGAATACGGAAATGAAAACAAATGTTTGAGATACCTTTATTTCATTCTCGAATAAGAAAATATACATTTTAATTCAGTACAAATATTTCTATCATGGGAAAAGTTATTTTTTTAATACGATTGTAAAGATGAAATCTATACCTTGTTTATATATACACTCATAGACAAAACTTAAGGAAGTTGTACCTCTCAGCATGTATATCAGGATTCAGACAATAACTCTGAAAGATATTTGATACACAGTGACCATTATTGAAGACACACGAGATAACCAAGTGTGAACAAAATTGACTCTGTCTCATTAAAAAAAAAAAAAGATGACCTGCGATATCAAAATATAAAATTTAAGGGTTTTTTTCATGAGTATATATTCAAAATAATGCACAATTCAATGTAATAATAAATAATTATAGTAATAAAACACCAAAATTATCAACTTTAAAACAAATTTATCGAAAAAACACATAGAGAAACGTTTGAATATATATTTGTAAATAAATGTAAACAATAAAAGTTGAATAGATAGATGATATTTTCCATTGTCTTAGCTCCAGTGTCTTTGTTACATAGAAGATAAAGATAAAAATCCGAGATAGGAAATATAAAAGAAGATTAGATGAATATTGGTATACAAAGAGAATGAATGTAATTCCGTGTTGTCAGATCATTATGTGACCGACAACATTGCCAGATTATCTCCGTTGTTACTCTGGGGACCACTTCTTTTCTTTCTTCTGACCCCTAACTCCATCTATCGGACATTGTACGCAACACTTATTTACATCTTCAAGATAGATTCACATTTTTGGGCTCATTCGTTCAACCTTTTAAAACGATCCTTTGTCAATATTGAAAGAAAAATTGAAAACAAAGATAGAATTATCGCAAGTTGAATTTATTTATTTCAATTTAAAACGCTATGTCCCCCTACGGACACTTACGCTGTCATACATGTATGCCTTTACATTTGTCTATACATATATATACAATAATTTTAGGCCGTGAATAGAATAGTCATATGATGTTAACAATGTGAAAGAGAGAAAAAACGAGAAAAAAGAACTGTGTATAAAATAAAGAAATGTCTGGCAATATGTACAATGAGCATAATATAAATGATCAGTTTCTTAAAATATATTTGTTGCTATATAATTTAAATATATCTACAAAAGGTATTAAATTTAATATACATTTCTTTACTGGAAATAAAAAACTTGGATCTGTTACTATTAAATTATTTTCGATTCTATAATCTTGAAAAACAGGACAATCTAGTAAAAGATGTATTGAGGTTTGTTCCTCATGTTCACAAAAATAACTCAAGTCTTCCACCGCTTTAATTCTTTTTGTGAAAAAAATAATCGTTCTTTTTCAAAATCTCAATTTTTGATAGCAATTCACCTATCTCGGCACCATATTAATATCAAAATATATAAAAATTCATATCTTTAAATTATCAAATATGAATTGCTCTATATTGAAGTGTGTAATTATATCTCTCTTCTTTTGTCAAAAATTCTTAATGTTTGTGGCCAGAGTATTTATTTAAATTTTGAATCATGCTCTTCTGAAATCCCGATATACATGTTAAAAGGTACAACTTTCTTAAGTTTTGTCAATGAGTGTCTTTCAGAGGTATTATCTGAATCCCGATATACATGTTAAAAGGTACAACTTTCTTAAGTTTTGTCAATGAGTATCTTTCAGAGTTATTGTCTGAATCCCGATATACATGTTAAAAGGTACAACTTTCTTAAGTTTTGTCAATGAGTGTCTTTCAGAGGTATTATCTGAATCCCGATATACATGCTAAAAGGTACAACTTTCTTAAGATTTGTCAATGAGTATCTTTCAGAGTTATTGTCTGAATCCCGATATACATGCTAAAAGGTACAACTTTCTAAAGTTTTGTCAATGAGTATCTTTCAGAGTTATTGTCTGAATCCCGATATACATGCTAAAAGGTATAACTTCCTTAAGTGTTGTCCATGATTATCTTTCAGAGTTATTGTTTGAATCCCGATACACATGCTAAAGGAACGACTGAACCAGATGTCTATAGAGCAGCGTGAGGCAGGAAAATTGAAGAAACTAGCGTTGGAATCTCCCAAATGTTTGATAGACTATAATCTAGATGACACCTATGTGGGCCATGTGGACATATAGAGGGCGCTGCGACATCCCTGCAGGAACTATCAGATGACCCCATTGTGTTGGATTTATGACTGACCTCAAGGTAAGGTACTTTCTTTAGCTCCACTCACTTATACCCCTCACTAAGTATTCGGTTTTCCCTTTTTTGTACTTTTTCAACAGGATTCCAACATTCTTTTCCACAGGTTTGGTTGCAAGCTTTAGAAATGAATTTTAAGTTTCTTATTTACATATCTCTACTATATTATGATGCATCAGCGCGCCATCTATTATCAAAATTCGAAACTATTATAGACGCGTATGATTCTTTTTTAAAAATAAACAATTCTACTGCCCTTACTGCAATGTAAAAATTAATGGGAGGGCCTGGCAGTAGAATTGTTTATTTAAAAAAAAAGAATCTTTTGCGTCTATAATAGTCTCGAATTTTCATATCTATGCTATCATAACCCCTCTTCTGCATGGTGGGTGGGAGAAACAGCACAAGTAAGGGACTGCCCTGTAGTACGGTGTCGTGAGCCCCGAGCTGCTACGGTAACCGTGAACAGTGAACTCTGAAATATGGCTGACTAATGGGGCAATGGCACCCCCTCTTTTCATAGAGTCTTGGAAAAGACACCACCATGCTATCATTTGAGATAAAAAAAAAACTTATCACGGGGAATGGTGTCTTGCAAAAAAAATAATATGAATAACTCATGATATCGGGCCTTGGATTCCTTCTAAAGGAGTAAGATAATAGCTATTTCTTTTTATAGTTAAACTTACTCCTGTACTTGCCTCTTACTGCTCTAAGCTCGAGTCAACTAAATGATTTATTCTGCAAGACATTTTTCTTAAATGCAATTTTTTTTTTATCTCAAATGATATTATATAAAGGATTTTTCTCATAGAATATCTCTGCTATGAAATTGAAAGTGAGCGTGTATCAATCGCAATATAATCTATTCTCAAAGTACCGTACACCAATACCTCGCTTTGCGTCGTTTCGTTTTGCGTTTTTTTTTAAGTTGCTTCGCTGCTTAATTTTTACCGATTTTCACTGTGCGTTGTTAGATTTTCGAAGTTGCGTTGTTTTGGATTCGAGTATTTATTTTTTTTTTAATTTTTTTTCCCTGAAATATGGCAACACCTTTGTTTTTGATTGCGCCTTCACATATTTTCACTTTGCGTCGTTTCAATTTGCGTTGTGTTTTTTTAGAACGTAACCCCGACGCAAAGCGAGGTATGGGTGTACTTTCTTTAGCTCTGCTGTCCAGTAACTTGTTTACATATTTCCCTGACCAAGTATTTAGTTTATTACCAGTTGCGAATAAGACACGCTAAATCCGATCTGGATAATTGAGCTTGAAACTATTTACAATAATTGTAGTAGAGTAGTTCTTCAAATTAAAGATACTTCGGCCAGTAAATATTTTTATCATCTCGACGTTACGACAAAAATATTTTGTCCTCGTCAGGAGCAAACAAAAATTAAAATATTTGGCAAAGCGTTAAATATTATTCTAAGGCTTCAAGGGAAATCTCACACGGGATTTTAAATTTAGTACATCTAAAGCACGAGTCAAAAAAAGTAGTGTAGTAGAGTAGGTAACAGAATTATCAAAAAGAAAATAGACAATTAAGAAAAAAGAGAATTAAATAAACATATACATTAAACAAATATGCAACAACATAAGCAGATAGAGGAAACCACAAGGTAGTTATTTACAGTATGTTGCGCAATGATAGAAGTTGATGAAGTTATCTGTAATAATTAGTATCGTGGAGAGTATTTAGTTTTATTTCCACTTGCTCAAAAAGAATATATGATATTACATCAGGTATTTCCAATGGATGTGTCGCGAGATTTGTGTGGATAATATACTTTTGAAAATATTAAATTGAATATATCCCTACTATAATGAAGACAAGGGGGTTGTTGGAAGGATGGTCTAAACAGTTGGTTTTCGACCGCTACGACCCGGGTTCGATTCCCGCATTGGACGCTTTTTTCTAATTGAAAAAAAAAATGCTCCAATGGCCCTGATTCTTGCAAAAGTCGAACCCCACCAGCGAGTGCAAATAACCAAACATGACTCTGGCATATTTGTAAGTGCAAAGTCGAACTGTTTTTCACATGTGTAGACATGTGGTGCACTTATAGTACAATACACTTACAGTCGCCTACTTCTACCCACCATGATTATCATGGCCTGTACCACGTGTACTAGGGATAAGCAAATAATAATAATAAAAAAATAATGAAGACAAAAATACAAATGACGCATTGATATAACAAAGATCATACCTACAGTTTAAATCCACACGATAAATATGTTGTAACATGCTTTGTATTTATTGTAAGATATTTAATTATTCTTTAATTTTTCTTCATAGTTATACAGTCGGCAACACTGTATTTTCTTTCTCTAATTAATCATAAGTTATTTTTGTTTATATATTATATTGGTAACCTTGTTGTAAATGAATTATAAATATTAGAACACAAAGTATTGTGACTTATCCCTTATTTATAAATAGGAAATGTTGCATATGTAAAAGAGGATTTAAATTTGCATACACAACATAAAATAATCAGAAGAAATAGTTCATTATCATCTCACACTTATTTACTTACTTAATATTTTAATGCATTAGCGCGCCATCTGTTATGAAAATTCGAAACTATTATAGATGCGTATGCTTCTGTTAAAAATTAAACATGTTTAACTGGCGAAACCGCTAAGAGGGTTCACCACTGATGAGCTAGGCCCTCCCATTAATTTATCCATTGCAATAAGGGCAGTAGAAATTGTTTAATTTTTAACAGAATCATACGCGTCTATAATAGTTTCGAACTTATTTAATACACATATCCCCCGATTTACACGGTAGATACGTTCCTGAGAAAAACGTGTAAATCGGGGGATAGGTGTAGACAGAAATAAAAATAAAATGCATTGACAGGTTAAAATATGTAGTTAGCACATAAGCTCGGGATTCCTCGTGAGATGTGTACATAGCGCATGTGTTCAATCACAGTAGCATTTAGTATAGTGCGATAAAAAAAAAACTTATTTGGAAAACCGTGTAAAAGCGAAAACGTGTAAAACAAGTACCGTGTAAATCGGGGGATAGGTGTATATTAAATGAAGAAAAGTGTTGAAATTGTGGTGAATGCGTGCTAAGTAGTGAATAAAGCTGTAAGACTGAGGAAACTGATTATGTAAATAAGTTATTTATTTATTGATAGAAAGGTTTACATAACATCTTGAGATTGGCGATTACTTTCTGTATTTTGAGGTTTTCGGGAATAATGCATTTTTTCTTTGTGAACCACTCCTCCTTAACTGCCTCCTGCTGGCCAAGCTGGTGGTGACCTCCCTAGTGGGGCTGGTGGCCATGCACATGTACCTCACCCAGGCTTCCTACTGAACTCTGGCAATAAATTATTGTTTTATAACTTCACTCCTCTTTAACTGTACTACACATATAATTTCTTTGATTATTCCTAATACACGTGGACAGGCCATGATAATCATGGGTGGTAGTTAGTGACTGCCTTTTTCACTGCATATAAAACATTTGTCAATGTTTGTAGAAAGCAATTCGATTTTTATATATGCAAAATACCTGTTTGGTTACTAATACTCACTGGTGGGGTTAGATTTGTGCAAGAATTTGGGGTCATTGAAGCAAGAAAAAGTGTTCAATGCGGGATTCGATCCTGGGTCGTAGTTACTTAAATTGGTCGGTTTATACCATTCCTTCACCGACCATCCAATATCACACACAGTTGGTGGGGTTATCAAGCTAAAGTTTTCCTAACAACACATATGATATATTGAAGTAAGTTGCACTCATGGAAAAAACTTAAGGAAGTTGTACCTTTTAGCATGTATATCGGGATTCAGACAATAACTCTGAAAGACACTCATGGACAAAACTTAAGGAAGTTGTACCTTTTAGCATGTATATCGAGATTCAGACAATAACTCTGAAATATACACTCATGGACAAAACTTAAGGAAGTTGTACCTTTTAGCATGTATATCGGGATTCAGACAATAACTCTTAAATATATGTGATACACAATGACCTTTATTAAAGACACATGAGATAACCAAGTGGGAAAAAATTGCCTTTGTATCATAAAAAAAAATAATAAAATAGACAGCCGACGAAATCAAAGACTTTCCACTTTCTTAATTCATTTTTAAAGGGAGCGGTGCCTGTTTTAGTACATGTCAATTTAATAATATTGCAATTGCGTTCAGCCAACCGAAATTTTATTTAATTCAATATATGCCTTTTTATTATCTAAAGACCTATATGTATGTGAGAAGAAAAAGTTGGTGAAATCTAAAGACACGGTTATTTTGAAATTCGCAGTAACAAAACTGTTTACCAGTGAGATGTAACTGCCGGGAGATGACAAGAATAGGTCAAAGGTCAAGACGTCACATAAGGAAACTTATCCCTGATTTGTCAGCAAACTGCCAACATCTGACTTTTATCTCAGACCTGTTTGTTTGCACAATGAGATTATGTAACTTGATATTTTAAATTATTTACAATCACTATTCACTCTCTAAAAATCCTGAGTTCAACTGACCCGGTTGATGGTCCTCAGCAATGGTTCCACTCCAGGGATATGGAGGAGCTGCGTCTGTGCTCATGTTAGAGTCGGCAGCAAAGACTTCCATGTTAGGAACAGCCTCAAATTACAGGCAAAGTTAGACCTTCGCCAAAGTGTGCCTGGATCATGGTGCCATGATCAACGAAAGCTGCACCGCTATACCCCATTCCATGAGATCATGAACTTATACAATTCGTGTAATCTTTACACAAGGGGATAAGAAACATAACAATCAAGTTCCACAAGTTTCTCACGTGATATAAACTCTATATTAGTGATAAACCGCTTATGTTGAATCAACTATTTTACACATCTTCCAATATTTCGATAAGGAACTAAGCGCCTATCTATTTCTAGGAGTCTAGAATCCTATTATGCATAATTTTACCAATAAGTAAATAAGTGACAATGGTAGAATAGTATTGATTTGAACATAGATTTCCCTGTTTCAAGAACACCAGTATAGCGAACACAAAATAGAACGTCTAACCCAATCGGTATTTTTAAAAGCCATCTAAATCCTTTAATAATATTTCTTGTCGTTTTTGTGGAAATTCCTCTTGAAACAACTTTGATCTAAAAAAAAGCGCTAAGTTATTTTTAACCAACAGATAGTGGTTATTTGATCGGCTTAAAAAACATCATTTTATATCGACCTTCAGAACGACCTTTATATTTCTGTATCGACGAGTTATTTGGCCTCGTGGAGGTATTTGGTAAGGAATTCTTTCTCTGGTAAACTATTGTTACATAATGTATCATTTATATATACAACAACAACAAAAACCTTTATTAAGACACTATTGTCTTACAAGAATTCCTCAAAAAGGTTATATATGTACATGAGTGAGGAGGAAAAGCAATTTAGAGGGGGGGGGGGGGGAGCAATCAGCCGTTGTCTGTGGAGTTGAGCACTTCTTCTCTCATTTTATCAATCGCCTTGAAAAATTTAAAATATTTATAAACAAATGTTTTATCCAGCAGGAGAGTAGTAAAGATTTTATATACATGTTGTTTATTGTAGTGAGTTAGCTCCGAAATTTCGCGAATTTCCATTCTCTTTTCATGTAGGAATGGGCAATGGAATAGATAGTGGACCAAATTGTCTTGGATGCCAGCATTGCAGAAGTAGCAATTTAAAGGGTCGCTGTTCCAAAATCCTGTGATATTTCGCGGAAAAGTATAATGTATCATTTATATATATGTCTATATCTATGCAAATCTCACCGTACTTGCTCAGTATAAATATCCATCTATACAAATCTCACCGTACTTGCTCAGTATAAATATCCATCTATACAAATCTCACCGTACTTGCTCAGTATAAATATCCATCTATACAAATCTCATCTCACGTACTCAATCTTAGTATAAATATTCATCTATACAAATCTCACCGTACTTGCTTAGTATAAATAGCCATCTATACAAATCTCACCGTACTTGCTCAGTATAAATAGCCATCTATACAAATCTCACCGTACTTGCTTAGTATAAATAGCCATCTATACAAATCTCACCGTACTTGCTCAGTATAAATAGCCATCTATACAAATCTCACCGTACTTGCTCAGTATAAATAGCCATCTATACAAATCTCACCGTACTTTCTCAGTATAAATAGCCATCTATACAAATCTCACCGTACTTGCTTAGTATAAATATCCATCTATACAAATCTCACCGTACTTGCTCAGTATAAATAGCCATCTATATAAATCTCACCGTACTTGCTCAGTATAAATAGCCATCTATACAAATCTCACCGTACTTGCTCAGTATAAATAGCCATCTATACAAATCTCACCGTACTTGCTCAGTATAAATAGCCATCTATACAAATCTCACCGTACTTGCTCAGTATAAATAGCCATCTCGCCTCCCTTACTCACTCTGAGATTATAATTTTGCCTA